>OW388293.1:21815190-22283659 GCA_936450465.1 Gibbula magus | reverse complement strand
AGAGAGAGAGAGAGATCTACACTGAATCTATGACTACAATAAGTGCTCATTGACATCACTAATAAGGGGAAATGAACAGGTTTTCTGCAATAAAACAGTGAGAATGCATATATGTGTCTTTCGCTGAATAAGGGGTGCTTTCAGATGACGCATATATGCGGCTTTCGCTGTGAGGAGCTTATTAGTTTGTTGCATATGTGCGGCTCTCGGCCTTAATTAGTTAAATAGATTTCTTACAGGTTTTTAAGTTTGGCAAACCTATCTTAACACAGCACTGAACATATCATAATTGTTCATCTGTAAGATCTGACAATGTATCACTAACAAGCAGCAAATAAATTCAATATCTGATATCTTAATGTTACATTATTTACAATAGTTCTGTCCTGTTTACTTTTGATCATTATGCAAGACACAACAATCAGTCCTGTTTATGACATGCTACTCGCTCTCGCTAAATCAGAGGTCACGAAGCCTAATTGGTCTCGCTGCAGCCAGGTGTTAGTGGAGCTGGTAGCCTAGGCATTAAACTGTTAATTGCCTGTCGGCATTAATGAGTTAACATCTTTGTGGGATGGAGATATAAGTTTGTAAGTTTGGTTGAGATAAATAAAAATAAAAATAATAAATACCACTCTTACTCCCCCATTTTACTAACCCCTCCCCCTGTCCCCTTCCCCTCCCCCTGTCTACCCCCCCTTTCTACTCCCCCTGTCCCCTCCCCCTCCCCCCTCCCCCTGTCCCCTTCCCCAGTCCCCTCCCCTTGTCCCCTTCCCCTGTCCCCTCCCCCTGTCCCCTCCCCCTATCCCCTTCCCCTGTCCCCTTCCCCTGTCCCCTCCCCCTGTCCCCTTCCCCTGTCCCCTCCCCCTGTCCCCTCCCCCTATCCCCTTCCCCTGTATTACCCACCTACTGAAGAGGTGCCTTTTCATATTTTGAGATTTCTGAAATTTGTTTGTTTTCATAGTCATAGAAACATGTAGAATTTGGACTTTGTTCAGAGACAGGTTCGTTTCCGAAACCACAGCTCCAAAACTCTTCATCATATCTTTTTGAAACTTTGCATGTGTTGTACCCAATAACTGAAATGGTGCGTTTTGATATTTTATTTTTTTCCGTTTCCTTAGAAACGTGATGGATTGGGGCTTTGTTCAGAGATAGGTTAATTTCTGGAGCACAGCTCCAAAACTCTTCATCATATCTTCCTGAAACTTTGCATGTGTGGGGGGCTGGGAATAGTATTAAACAAGTGATTTAGTTTTGGTAGTAATAGTGATTTTAATACACCATTTCTCTCTAGGGGTGTTAGAGATATTATTGCCCATGTTGCTATTTCCTTTTCAATTTTCTCAAACTTTTTGGTATAATTCAATTGAATAATTTTGTCTAGGTCAACATCAAATTCTATACCCAGGAGTTTAAATTGAGTTTGTGACCAGTCCATTTTCCACTCTTTACAAAGCTTGTATCTAGTTCTCTTTTTTGAGCCTATCCAAATCAGTTTTGTCTTTTCTGCATTCACCTTTAACCCCGAAAATCGTGCAAAAAAAGATAAAGTGTTCATTGTTGCGTAGAGGCTTTTTTCTGATCCATCTAGAGTTAGTGTAGTATCATCTGTGAATTGCGCTAGAAGAGATTGAATCATGATCACTAGTATTTCTGCACATAAAATAAAAATATACGGTGATATTGGATACCCCTGGCAACAACCTCTAGAAATTTTAAAAAAGGAATAAGCATAACCGTTTACCAATACGCAGGATTCCATATTTTCAAAAAGTATATTCACCCATTTTTTTAAATCAGATCCAAAATTAAAGAAGTTTAGAACATTATGCATACATTTTCTTTCTACCGAAAATAAAAAGGCTTTCTCAATGTCAATAAGTAGTAGAAGAAGTTTCTGTGTGTTCCATGACATCATAAATCATTTAAGTTACGTACCTACCCAATGTATCTGCCAGCTACTAATCCTTTTTGGTCCTCATGTATAATTGATGGCAGTATATGTTTTATTCTATTAGCCATTGTTGCAGATGCCAATTCGTAAGAAGTATTCAGGAAGGAAATGGGGCGCCAGTTTTTCAGATAGAGCTTAGGTTTATTTTCCTTCGGTATACATTTGATCAATCCTTGTCTTTAAGTTATTGACATGGAGCCATTATCAAAAGCATAAGTTAATGCCTTAATAAGATATTTATGTAGATCCAACCAAACAAACTTACGCAGTAAATCCGTCAGGGCCAGGACTTTTCTCACTTTTCATACTTTTTAATGCTCTTAGTACTTCGTCATAAGTCAATTTACATTCAAGAGATTTTGATGTAGCATATCATCTAATCTTGGAATTGATTTATCTGGAGGGGGGGCTTAGCCCCCCGACAAATTTTGGGGAGAAATCTTTTTTAGCTCTCTATTCCAAAGTGTTTTTCAACCTGAAAGACATTGCTAATAACTTCGTGAGAGAAGTGAAAAAAATAATTTCAATTCTGATGATGTAAGTAACATTTGCGTGTAAGTTACAAATATTGTGTCTGACAATGACAATAAACACAACTGGCTCTATATATACTTTGTAAGAAGTGAAGAAAATTTTGATAGTGCAAGTGGATGTTTGAGTATAACGCATACTGCGTAGAGAAGTACGTTTACCCAGCGTACCTTTTGAGTATGGGTAAGTTTAGGTACGAATCTGTACTGTATTCAGTATTAAAACAATCTGACATCGCGTTTTTAAGTATCTGAATACTGAATAACAAATAATACAATGAAGTAGGCCCCCCAAACCCCCCGAGCTTACAAATTCCAAATTCCAGCCCCCAATATTATGCGATATCAAAAAATAGTCTAGTCTGGCTTGTTTTACATTACATTACATTTCTACTTTCTAATGCAAATCATTGGTTCATCTCACACAAGTGATATCTCCTGTGGAACACATTTTTGGATGATAAATGCCATTTAGATAGTGAAGAAATGTAATAATGTTATATTGTTTGATAATGGTGCCACAGTGGGTTGTATCTCCTCAACACCGGGGTTGGTAGAGCATCCGCTCATCACCCGGTAGGGTTCGATTCCAGACCTTGTCATAGTAAAAGACGTTAAAAGATGGGAGTTGCTGTTTCTTTGCTAGGCACTCAGTATTATAAGAATAGAACAAAGCTTGAACTGGTGCTGCACATGGCTGCTTGGTGCCACTGGCACAAATCGAATTTCAAAATTCATTGTAATATGGACAATAAAATATAATATTAACATTCAGTGAACAATCCCAACAATATATATATCAAAATGTATCTTTTATAAACTCAAAGTTTACAATTAACGGGATTTATATTTACCTAAATATAAAGCCATTAGCTCAATGGGTATACATAATATTCATTAATATATCTAAGTTGAACACTATCATATCAAATAAGAAGGCATGGCTCATATTTTTTTTCATATAGGTTCTTAATTATCAAATTTAGAGTTTATAAAACACATTGGTCAAGATAAATGTCTTCATAAAATGTTTAGACCTTTGTATTCTAAGGAGGTGAAAATGTACAGATACCAGGTACTTCCCAACAAAGCTGCTTCTGGAAGTTGAAATGTGAAAAGTGTATGGTTGACGGAAGATGGCCCATGCCATATGCCATATAGGCCTGGTTAGTTATAATAGAGTTATAATAGAGCAAATATATGATAATCAGCCAATGAAATGTCACGATTTGAAAAATCACTCATCAGTTTTCTCATCCAGGTATTGCCAATACTGCTTGATTTAAGTCATTTCATTTTATCCTAAACTAAGTTTCTTGTGTATACATTTTTCAGGAGAGATGGATGGGAATATTCTTGGCAGCATCTACACCGTTATTGCAAGCGCAGTGTTGGTCGCCAATGCCTTCGTCCTAGTGGTCATTATTAAGGCCAAGGAGCTACGCAAGGTATCCCTCTGGTTAATCGCTAACATGGCCTTCTGGGACCTTGTACAGGCACTGAATACCATAGTGTTTGCTGTTCCATCTGCCTTCCTGAACCGATTTGCCTACCCAAAGGACATGATGGGTTTCTCTGCTTGTCTCTCTGTGTTCCTGTTTGGAATCACTGCACTCAGCACAGTTGCAATCGTAGCCGATAGATTCATTTCTGTAAAGTTCCCTGACATTTACCGAAAAATTGCAACCATACCTGCATTCGTGATCACCATTATGTGTATGATTATCGTTGCTGTAGTCCGAATGATTCTCATCGCTTTCACAGACAAGGATTTCTTTTTTGCAGTAGAGATCTATCTCACAGTCTACAACTTCAACACAGTCCAGGAACTTGTAGCAGGCATTGGATTCACATTCTGTGCTATCATCACCGTCATCGTCCTGTCCTGTTTGGTAATATACACCATGAGGAAGAGGAACCAACGAATCACCTCGTCCAATTCCAGCGTGGAAAAGGTCCCGCGGAAGATGGTGAAGCTGACTGTTATGATGCTACTCAGCGCTCTGGTATACTGCCTGTCCTATTCCCCGATGTTCATTGCAATCATTGCCAACTTTATTCTGGGAAAGGATACGCCAGCAATGTTTGGGATGTTCGCTTACGTGTCTATGATGTCCAACAGCATCTGGAATGTGGCCATCTACACCATCAACTACGACGACTTCCGGGAGTCTCTCATCCGAATATTCTGCAGGACCTACTACCTCAACAGGAAACGAAGACGTCAAATTGTTCCATTCACTACAAACGTTAGATTTAGAGCCACAGGCACTGACACAACCACAGTATAGTTGGTAACAGAAGAATGCTGTTATCAATGCCACTATAACCGGTCCTCAGACGTCAGAGATACCTTAGTTGGCATAGGCAACAAATCTACTTTTCCATGTAAAACTGACAAAGTAGCACAAACTAATATTGATTAAAGTGTGACAAAATTTATTTTGGATTATAATGTGTAAACTGTAACTGTGTTGTATTCTGAAATGACAACCTCGTATTGTATACATGTGTATAGTTGTACACTGCCATCTTGCCTTAATGTATTTTTGATCGTTGTCAAATACTGTACCTCTTGTACTATACTGAGAGTGTTTTTTGTGAAATGAAAAGTTGTGCATGAGGTTAATCCTTTCATTATAAAAAGATGGCAAAGTTGCGCAATATTATATCTATTGTTATTCATAAGAAAAGTTTAATATTGAAAAGGTGGAAGGTCAACAACAGAGCTAGTCCATCAAATGTACATGCAATATTTTTCAAAATGGGGAAATGAAAGGTGAAACTTCATTGCCATGGACCTCAGTTCAAGAAAACTCAGTCTCTCACTGTTTTGAATATTTCTTTGTTTGATAATTTAAATTATATAGCTAATAATTCATGACAATCATATAATATTTAAGAAATAAAGTTTGCTGGATCCCAATGTGTTTTGTAATAAAGTAAAGTTTTGTTTTGAACTATTATAGAAGCACAAGGACAATTTCTTTTCTAAGATGCCAAATGATCAGATACAGGTAAGCCTAATGCTTCCAATAATGTGGAATAACATATTGTTTACATTCTTTATATTAATAATCCATGACAGGGTCAATAGACGACTATTCCATGTATAAAACCCAACCTTTAAGATAAGACTCCTTGGCCAATGGGGATTCCAAATTGTAGATTTGGTGACCCCATGACCCCTGCAAATAGGGTCACAGGAGTTACAACCTTAGAAATTTCCCCAGTACCAACAGGTGTAGAGAGCTGAAAAGTTGTGTGCAGACTTCTTGGCCAATGGGGCTTTTAAATTGTAGATGTTATACCTGTGATAAATTCTACTGGAATTGTACATCTTGAAATTTACTTAGTCTATTGTTTAAAACCTGATGATCTACAGAGCCAATGGCTCTATTTTAATGAGTGCAATAATGGCAAAAACACATGTAAGAAGGGAACAGTTTAGTGCATTGGTAGAGAGTTAACTTGGTTCTTTTGGCTCCTGATTGTATTCACAACTTTTGCCTTGTATGTCACTGTAAGTAAACAGCTAATGAAATGACTTTAAATTATAAGTAATATTTGCAGATGAGAAGACTGATGAACGACTGTTAAATCATGAAATTTCTTTGGTTGATAAAATACATGCTATATAGAGATGGGTAACCAGCCGGCAGCTATACGAAGCAAAAGCTGCTTTGACATTCAGGGTATTGAACTAGTTGTCTGGACACAAATGCCCTGATTTCTGTGTGTTAATTTTCAACTGAATTTGAAGTTTGAAGCTCTTTCAATTCTTATACAACATATGTACGTGAATATTTCAAGAAGTTGAAAACCCGTTGTTTTGAGGGATTATTGTTTTTAAAAGCAGGGTTCTATCGGGGTATTTTTTGTGGAAACGAAATTCAATAGGATATTCCTGTTAACACTTATATAGTATTTATTCATGATAAAAACAAAGTCAAATTGAAATATACTAATGAAGGTAATATTTTGAAGACTTTATATTTCAAAACTTGATAAACACAAGCGTACATTTGTTGAAAGAAAACAACAAAGAAAACTGTAAGCCATTCATCGGCGCTGCGAGAGAGGGAAACTTCGCTACAGCATAACATCAAATTGATTTTTAGTTTTATGACATGTTATGTGTAATACTTTGTGAACTTTATCAGTGTATTCTTTGGTTATTAAAAAGTTGTAAAATTAGTTTCAATATAGCGTGTTTTCATTTCTTTATAAGTAATGAAAAAATCCAAGAAGGTGAGAGAACCCTCCCTATAAGGACCTATCAGGAAGCATGTTTTTGTTGCTTAAATATTTGATGTTGAAGTGTTGCAATACCAGTGCATTCAGAATAATTTGTCATGGATTGTCTCCCCTCCGCTGTTTTTCACAACTCTTATCTAATAGTAAATGATAAGAAGTTTCATGATATTTGAACATTCAGTTTCAAGCATTCAACCTCCACAAACATTTTTAGTAAAAGCATCTTTATTTTCATTTTGATATAAAACAATATATGAAAAAAAGTTTTGTCCAAAGGGGAATATTAAAAACCTAAACATAAAACCAGTCCAGATCAACAATTCCCCAGGCTAAGTTCAAATCATTTACACAAACACATAAACTTTATTCAAATAATTTTTTGTGAAAATATTGTACAAAAATTAGATAGATAGTTTGCATGTTTTTCACTCTTATTATAAGATGTATACAGTGTCCCAATGAATGACCGTTTACTATGTCTGTGTGTATGTCAATTCATTGACTCCTTATGACAACATTATTTCCAAAAATTTTATGTACAACAATTCAAAATGATGCCCTCATTAAAAAGCATACTGCCCTTCTATAAAATGTACTATTTGTCAAAGAAATTATAAAATTCATAAAATATGATTAATTTTCTTATTCACCATAGACATAGTTATGCTGTGTTTTTTTTATAGCCTGGGTGAATTAATTGTTATATCATTTGAAATTCAAAATAGTAAATATCATTGAATAATTTCATGACGACTAAAATTTTCTTTTTTATTCATTTTCTTCAATGTAGAGAGATATATATTTGTGAACAAGATTGATTCTCTTCGCTCCTCAAGTTACCAAAGGAATTTCCATGAGCTGCAAATTAATATAAATTCACTTTCCAAGGTACTCCATGATGATTAATGTTGGAAATTATGTATGTACATATATGTACAATATATGTACAAAATCTATAATGAACAAGAATGCAATGAGTGAGGCATTTTATGTGTTGAAACAGTTCTTCTTCTTCTTCAATCACAGTGGCAGATCCAGATCGTGTGTGTGAGGGTCGCCCTTGACAATGTCACAGTTCCCTTGATAGACTGGCGCCGGATGTACGGGTGTGTGAGGGTCGCCCTTGACAATGTCACAGTTCCCTTGATAGACTGGCCCCGGATGTACGGGTGTGTGAGGGTCGCCCTTGACAATGTCACAGTTCCCTTGATAGACTGGCGCCGGATGTACGGGTGTGTGAGGGTCGCCCTTGACAATGTCACAGTTCCCTTGATAGACTGGCGCCGGATGTACGGGTGTGTGAGGGTCGCCCTTGACAATGTCACAGTTCCCTTGATAGACTGGCGCCGGATGTACGGGTGTGTGAGGGTCGCCCTTGACAATGTCACAGTTCCCTTCATAGACTGGCGCCGGATGTACGGGTGTGTGAGGGTCGCCCTTGACAATGTCACAGTTCCCTTCATAGACTGGCGCCGGATGTACAGGTGTATGAGGGTCGCCCTTGACAATGTCACAGTTCCCTTGATAGACTGGCGCCGGATGTACGGGTGTGTGAGGGTCGCCCTTGACAATGTCACAGTTCCCTTGATAGACTGGCGCCGGATGTACGTGTGTGTGAGGGTCGCCCTTGACAATGTCACAGTTCCCTTGATAGACTGGCGCCGGATGTACGGGTGTGTGAGGGTCGCCCTTGACAATGTCACAGTTCCCTTGATAGACTGGCCCCGGATGTACGGGTGTGTGAGGGTCGCCCTTGACAATGTCACAGTTCCCTTGATAGACTGGCCCCGGATGTACGGGTGTGTGAGGGTCGCCCTGGACAATGTCACAGTTCCCTTGATAGACTGGCGCCGGATGTACGGGTGTGTGAGGGTCGCCCTTGACAATGTCACAGTTCCCTTGATAGACTGGCGCCGGATGTACGGGTGTGTGAGGGTCGCCCTTGACAATGTCACAGTTCCCTTCATAGACTGGCGCCGGATGTACGGGTGTGTGAGGGTCGCCCTTGACAATGTCACAGTTCCCTTCATAGACTGGCGCCGGATGTACAGGTGTATGAGGGTCGCCCTTGACAATGTCACAGTTCCCTTCATAGACTGGCGCCGGATGTACGGGTGTGTGAGGGTCGCCCTTGACAATGTCACAGTTCCCTTGATAGACTGGCGCCGGATGTACGTGTGTGTGAGGGTCGCCCTTGACAATGTCACAGTTCCGTTGATAGACTGGCGCCGGATGTACGGGTGTGTGAGGGTCGCCCTTGACAATGTCACAGTTCCCTTGATAGACTGGCGCCGGATGTACGGGTGTGTGAGGGTCGCCCTTGACAATGTCACAGTTCCCTTGATAGACTGGCCCCGGATGTACGGGTGTGTGAGGGTCGCCCTTGACAATGTCACAGTTCCCTTGATAGACTGGCGCCGGATGTACGGGTGTGTGAGGGTCGCCCTTGACAATGTCACAGTTCCCTTGATAGACTGGCCCCGGATGTACGGGTGTGTGAGGGTCGCCCTTGACAATGTCACAGTTCCCTTGAAAGACTGGCCCCGGATGTACGGGTGTGTGAGGGTCGCCCTTGACAATGTCACAGTTCCCTTGATAGACTGGCGCCGGATGTACGGGTGTGTGAGGGTCGCCCTTGACAATGTCACAGTTCCCTTGATAGACTGGCGCCGGATGTACGGGTGTGTGAGGGTCGCCCTTGACAATGTCACAGTTCCCTTGATAGACTGGCGCCGGATGTACGGGTATGTGAGGGTCGCCCTTGACAATGTCACAGTTCCCTTCATAGACTGGCGCCGGATGTACGGGTGTGTGAGGGTCGCCCTTGACAATGTCACAGTTCCCTTGATAGACTGGCGCCGGATGTACGGGTGTGTGAGGGTCGCCCTTGACAATGTCACAGATCCCTTGATAGACTGGCGCCGGATGTACGGGTGTGTGAGGGTCGCCCTTGACAAGGACACAGTTCCCTTGATAGACTGGCCCCGGATGTACGGGTATGAGAGGGTCGCCCTTGACAATGTCACAGTTCCCTTCATAGACTGGCGCCGGATGTACAGGTGTATGAGGGTCGCCCTTGACAATGTCACAGTTCCCTTCATAGACTGGCGCCGGATGTACGGGTGTGTGAGGGTCGCCCTTGACAATGTCACAGTTCCCTTGATAGACTGGCGCCGGATGTACGTGTGTGTGAGGGTCGCCCTTGACAATGTCACAGTTCCCTTGATAGACTGGCGCCGGATGTACGGGTGTGTGAGGGTCGCCCTTGACAATGTCACAGTTCCCTTGATAGACTGGCCCCGGATGTACGGGTGTGTGAGGGTCGCCCTTGACAATGTCACAGTTCCCTTGAAAGACTGGCCCCGGATGTACGGGTGTGTGAGGGTCGCCCTTGACAATGTCACAGTTCCCTTGATAGACTGGCGCCGGATGTACGGGTGTGTGAGGGTCGCCCTTGACAATGTCACAGTTCCCTTGATAGACTGGCGCCGGATGTACGGGTGTGTGAGGGTCGCCCTTGACAATGTCACAGTTCCCTTGATAGACTGGCGCCGGATGTACGGGTATGTGAGGGTCGCCCTTGACAATGTCACAGTTCCCTTCATAGACTGGCGCCGGATGTACGGGTGTGTGAGGGTCGCCCTTGACAATGTCACAGTTCCCTTGATAGACTGGCGCCGGATGTACGGGTGTGTGAGGGTCGCCCTTGACAATGTCACAGATCCCTTGATAGACTGGCGCCGGATGTACGGGTGTGTGAGGGTCGCCCTTGACAATGACACAGTTCCCTTGATAGACTGGCCCCGGATGTACGGGTATGAGAGGGTTGCCCTTGACAATGTCACAGTTCCCTTGATAGACTGGCGCCGGATGTACGGGTGTGTGAGGGTCGCCCTTGACAATGTCACAGTTCCCTTGATAGACTGGCACCGGATGTACGGGTATGAGAGGGTCGCCCTTGACAATGTCACAGTTCCCTTGATAGACTGGCACCGGATGTACGCCCTCCAAACAGAATTCCATCTTCTGCCTCTGTATCACCACCATTCCCAGCCAGTTTCTTCCAATACTATTCTCTCATTGCTTTTGCATGTAGTTTGTCAGTGTCTCTGTCACTATAAACCATACAAGTGCGTTTTCTTTCTGTGTCCATTTTGAGCTTGATAATCTGAGGAATTGAATGTCCTTTCACATGGTACTAAAGTTGTAAGAGAACCTCACCATGTTAAAAAAGGGGGTAAGATTAACTTTAGTAACGGTAACTTTGTGAACACAATTTCAACAAAGAGTATCATCATGATTATTGTACGAAGAATGAAAAAACTGTGACACTGCTTTAAATCTGAAAATCATTTCCTGTGAATACTGTATGTCTGCAGTGTGTCCATCTCAAATGGTTAAACCTTGAGGATAACACTGAAAATATACATGGTACACCTACATAGTCCTCAGGCAAAAAGTCATGAAGCTCTTTGGTGAAGAAAATTCTGAGTTCACACCTCTCACTTGAGATTCAATTACCTTCACTTTCACCCTATGGACACTATTTCTTTAATAAATGATGATTTAAAAAAATAAATTGACAGCATGTTGTCTGTTTGTAACCTAAAACAAGAGTTATTCTTCAAGAGAAACAGCAAATCCAAGATTTCAAATAATTGTCATTCGAATTCATGTTCTCAGACATCCAATCTGTGATGTAGGATGTCTGCTTCAAGCAAGATAAGCCCAATATTTTATAGCCTTCAAAATCACCCACAAAATACAAGGTTACAAATATAATGTTTAAAAAAATAACCAAATTGTCTTTCTCACACATTTCAACAAATACAAAGTTTACAGTTAAAAAGTGTCAATCACTGAAAACTCCTCACACCTCTGATCTATCATGTCTGCTGCTAATGGTAGCATTGCCGCTATCGAGCGTACTGATGTTAACAATACTGCAGTTTTCGTCTGATGTCACACTCATGGTATCCATTCCTGGTTCTACACGAATGTTTGGCAGCCATGTTTGTTTTCCATGTGTGACGTCTGTTTCGGAACTGACAGAGTCACGATTGTTACTGAAGTTGTCGTATCCACGTCTGAACGTCCGTGCGGCAACCGTATGAGCCAACAGGAAGTCCCAGACTGTGCTGTTTGGTTTCGTTGTCGTTAGCTTCCTCTTCCGTCTGAAAATGTTTGAAAAGTCAGATATTCAACTTGTTGACTGTTCCTAAAAGATTCAACTTTGAGAAACAGTTATTATATAACTAAACAATTTATCAATGACATGCTTATTACATATAGATATAATAATTTTATTACCAATATACCAGTATGTGAAAAGTGTCAGTTCACAAGATAGAAAGTATTGAAAAGATCTCCAATGTTAAGACGTTTATGATTTTTTCTGAAACTTTCTATGTGTATTACCCAATAACTGAAGTGATGCCTTTTGATATTTTCAGATTTCGGGAAATAGCTATATAGAAACTTGTTGGATTTGGACTTTGTTCGGGAATAGGTTCCTTTGTGAACCACTTCAAAACTCTTCAAAACCCAGCATATCTGTGAACCTCTGCATGTGTTTTTTTCTATCTACTGAAGTGGTACTTTAAACATTCAATTATCTTTCAAAGATAACCCCTACAAAAAAAAATCCCTTGAAAACATATTACTGCACCATTGCCACAAGCAAAATTTTACCATCGCCACAACCAATCCGCAAGGCTGTTCCAGAACATATCCAGAAAGACTAAATTGTAAAATGAGTTGCGGATATGGTTTGGTAATATAGCCATAGGGATCCCCACCCTATCCAATAAAGCCATAAACCATCCACAGGTAGTCCATATGCGGATATGGTTTGGTAATATATCCAAAGGGATCCCCACCCTATCCAATAAAGCCATAAAACCATCCACAAGTAGTCCAGAATGGAGTTGCGGATATGGTTTGGTAATATATCCATAGGGATCCCCACCGTATCCAATAAAGCCATAAAACCATCCACAAGTAGTCCAGAATGGAGTTGCGGATATGGTTTGGTAATATATCCATAGGGATCCCCACCATATCCAATAAAGCCATAAAACCATCCACAAGTAGTCCAGAATGGAGTTACGGATATGGTTTGGTAATATATCCATAGGGATCCCCACCCTATCCAATAAAGCCATAAAACCATCCACAAGTAGTCCAGAATGGAGTTGCGGATATGGTTTGGTAATATATCCAAAGGGATCCCCACCCTATCCAATAAAGCCATAAAACCATCCACAAGTAGCCCAGAATGGAGTTGCGGATATGGTTTGGTAATATATCCAAAGGGATCCCCACCCTATCCAATAAAGCCATAAAACCATCCACAAGTAGTCCAGACCTGCATTTGCATATATTATTCATAAAACCGTCCACAGGCACTCCAGAAATTTAATGTTTCAGATATACCTCAAAATCAAAGAACCATTTCCAGTTAAAACAAAAACATAGTACACTTCACAATTTTTAATAGTACACAATAAATACTATAATATTAATGTTCATCTTGAGATCCTGAGTGCTGTACAAATATATTCATAAATATCCTTCTGCAAAGGAATTCAAAGGACATTCAACTGCGTTCAGTAACACATCCTGCTTTTAACGTTTACTTAATAACATTCCTGAGATCTATGACATGTACAATCAGGATCTTGGAACCTCCAGGTCACTTTCAGGGGCCATGTTAATGTGATTGCGCCGAGCTCCTGAAAAGTAGAATAGTAAGAATATAGATACCATGGTACAAACAGGCAAGTTACAAATCACATGATATGAAAAGACTTTTTGATATATATAGACCATAACCAATGGCACATTCATGTCCCAGTACATACAGGACATTCATACTCACACGAATCTTGTTGAGGCAAAATATAAAGAAAACAAAAGAGACATTTTGTAAAACATTAGTAATACCTAATTCCGGAATGCCTTCGACAGGTGGTCAGTGTACTGGGAGTACAGGAGGTGCAATACCAGGATGGCAAACACTGGAAACAAAGAACAGTAATAGTATTTCAATAAATTAGTCATCATTGTAAATAGTAAAATGATTTTAATGTTATTTCAAATGTTTTCAAACTCTTCAAATTGTTATTCAAATTCATATGATATGACAATATATATATACATTTAGAAAATTTTTTAACTTAGCTTGGAGTAGCGTAACTGTTCCTTTAAATTTAAATGTTTAATTTAAATGCTTAATATGAAATGACAATACACATCATGTTAAATTCGCACCTTCAATGGCTTGAAGCACAGTTTCATTCTTTTGAACTGTGTTGGCGTCTTGAACCCTAGATCTTGACTTGACTATGTAAACCAACATAAACATTTGTAAGTTTAAACTATAACGTATATTTATAATTTAGTCAAATAAATTGGTAAAATAATGAATTATTACAAAATGTGAAAATACAAATTTGATTTTCATGATTAATGACTGATAGCAAAATTTGTATGTAAAATATAATCAGTCTGTCTGGATGCATATTAAGGTTGTAATTTGTAATCTGCAATAAATTAAATAACCATGACCTTTAGTGTCCATTAAAGTAATCAATCAGCTTGATTGGGTGCATATTCAGAAAGAAGATGATCAATTAAAGAAGCTAATTGTCAAATTCAATGCCAACCCCACCTTCAATAGACCTTGAATAAACAACGTCTGAGAGTTGTGTCCACCAGGTGAGTGTATTTCTGTCCGATTCAGTCCACACTGAAATCAATATTGACACTTTACTGAATAAGATCAAACTATTTGATGAAAACAAAAAGAATTTGAAAAGTATAAATCAAATTTTATTAACTGATAAACATATACTGGACCAAAATAGAATATTAATGTCTTTATTATTTGAGATACTAGTGAAATATTATTCTTAATAATCATAAAACATCAAATATCCCTTAGTAAACAGATTACAAATTACCAATAATCACAAATCAATTAAATATTTGATATTATATATAGTAATATATATAATTAAAGAGTATAATGACAATAAATGTCTTTATGATGAAGATAAGGATACTGAGTATTTTAACCAACAAACAATTTCTTTATAAAACAACAAATTAAGATTTGTAAGTCAAACAAACATAATTGATAAAATTGGTAAAATAAATATGGATTAAAAACCTCTAAAATCCAAATGTAATTTTGACTATTAATGACATAGCAAATTTATCTGTAAAATGTTTATATTAGCAATCAGTCAGTCTAGATACATTTCCAGAACATCAATTAAGCAAAACAAATGTCTTGATTAATTGTTATCAACAATGAATTCAATGCTATTTAACAATTTGTTTGTTTATACAACAATATGTCAGCATCTCAAGTCTTACCTTGAGTGGTTACATCATTTCCTGCCTGAGAGTAGGTTACATCATTTCCTGTATTGTCCCAGACCCTGTCTGGCTGTCATCATGGCCGAGTGCACAGTCACCTGTGTTATAACCATTGACATGTTTATAAAGCAGTTTTTAAAGTATTTGAAATACAATTTACATTTATTCCTATTCATAATCTGATCTGAACTTAAAGCAACCAATAGCAAATAAATACCACAGATGCCTTGTTACACATGCCATGACTGAGACATGAGTGCCTTTTAACAAATGAAGCCAAAAGTCAGAAAATATTACTCAGTCTGTCCATTGATTTAAACTGTCCATTGAAAAGGGTGAATGAAATTAGATTGATACATTTGGAATGCAGTGATCACAAGTACTTACCTTGGATTAATCAACTGAGAAATCTTGTACTTGTACTTGTCTTGTGAACTGTAAAGCTTGGTGACATTTCTTGTTGATGTTTTGAAAGCAACCATCTTGGAATAACAATACAGCAGCAAAACTAAGGAGGCTTCTGATTGGCTAAAATTGATTGATCTGATCATAGTGACAAATATATTGCTTTATATATTGGTTGTGACAGTTGGTAATATTTAAAGGATTTGAATTGATTATGAAATATTATGAACAATATTTGTTTTATCTATCAATTGTAAAGGGCATGCAGGTCACACACAAAAACAGTAATAAATACTTAGAAGCCTTCTGATTGGCTAAAATTGACTGATCTGATACTAGAGGCAATTATTTGGTTAAATATGCCAGTTTTTGATATTTAAGGGATTTTATCATGATATTCTGAAATGGTTTGTTTCTATCAATTTGTTAAACTAATGATATGGTCTAATTTATTTATTGGTATTTTATTTCCTTCATCATATGAAATTTCTCTAATATCAAATGAAACTATGGTTAAAGAATTTGAATAATGTAACCTTTTCATTGAAATTTTATGTAATTCAACTGTTTGAGCATTATTTGAGTGTTCATAATAAAAAAATAAATAAAAAAGACAGTTGACCAAACGATTTGTGCAAAAGATTGGTTTTAGAACATATCAGAGCTAATAATATGTTAGTGAATTTCATTATTTTTATTTGGTATCAATACTCAAAATAATATTTTGACTTGGTGTATTCTTTTACTGATTTAAAAGCATTGTATAAATTATTCTAATACATAGGTCGTTAATTAGATATACCTCAGCCCAAGTTTACAACTTGAAACCACATTACACAAATACACAGCAACCCTCCACATCACTTCTCAGCTCTTAACAAACAAATTGATTAATCTAATGAAATATACACAGTAATTAAGCTACTTGTAAAGCAATCAACTAGGTGTCTCCAAGAGGTATATTTGGGGTCATTCCTGTAATCTTACCATTGGACAGTTTATCAATTAATTAAGCTCCACCCATTTCAAGTCTAATGACCAATAGATTTGCACTTGTTTGTTGTTGCAATTTCTCAGAGGTATACAAATTTTAGTGATTGTAAATATGTAATGACTGCACTTGTTTTAAAAAACATTGTCAAGTATTTAAATTGATTGTCATTTAAGGCCAGAGAAAATTAAACTAAAATTATTTGTATTTTTATTCATTATGTAAATTTCTTTCTGATATCTTCACTTTGGCGAAGTATATAATTATTTATTAAAGTATACTTTTAACTGAAATAATTTTAATAGTGGTTTTGTAATGCATACATACAATAAATATATATTTCATGCAATTTTTATTTAAAAATGTTTATATATCAATTGTGTAAAATTAATATATTTCTAAATACCAATTGAATTAATGAGTGTGATAATTAAATAGAATAGGCATATTTCTAAATTACATCCCAAATTGACAACTTGAAAAAAAATTAAGCTAGTGTTTATCAACCAACTACAATTTCTTTAAAAGATAAAAATGGGCTATTTTTATATATTTAGACAATACGTATCCAACCCTAAGCTCTAGATTTTCAGTCATGTGAAGATATGCAAAACCTTTGTTGACATAAGACTCACAATATTAAAAAAAACCATAAAACTGTTAATTAATTAATGAAAATTAACCTGAAGATTATCTTTAAAAAAAAATAATGTTGAATCTTACACCAAATGTATTAAATTGTTTGTTTGAAGATAGTAAGTAAAATGTACGAATGTAATATGTATTGTGTAAGGTATCAAATTATGGTCTCTGATATATATATTTATATTTGAACCTGCTCTCTCTGTTAAAGTAATACAGGTAACACCACAGTCATTTAACATGATTTGAAATAACGATAATTTGAAAGATGATATTAATTTTGCAATCATATTTGACATACCTTAAGAAAAACATAGATCTTATCAAAACTAAATGTTTAAACCTTATTTCCTTTCCCATTCATACTGTTATAAACATATGTTTTTATGTTGTGCTTTTCTCAGTATTGCATGAATGAATATTGTGTTATGTATTTTTTTGTACCGATGAGGTATTTACATAGGTGTAATGCATCTTTACCAATCCATTTAATTTTTAAAATAAATATTGTATAAACCAGAAGGATGATGGTGATCAACAAAGTTAAAGAACTTGTTATTTTAACCATCTTATAGACTTCTGGGCCGTGTTCAAGAGAGGTTTCAAAGAAATCGCTCAGTAGCAATTACTTTTAAACCTCTCTTGAACGCGATTGCTCAATGTAGCGCTGCGTAGCAAAGCGAGCGAACTTTGAGGTTTTTCACTGTGTTGTTCAGGAGACAATAAGCGTTACTTGAGCGCTACATTGAGCCCTGCATATAGCAATCAATGAGCGATTATAAGTGCCTGCTATTATGGACACGGCACTATTTCACTCAGCTAAAGTCTAAACTCAAATCATAATCTTTCTTTACCATATCTTAAGTGCTAACATCAATTTAATCTGTTTTCACAATAACAGGACTTCTTTGGCAGAAGACTCTTTTACCAATGATTTTTTACCAATACTTCTTACAGAGGACTTTTTTCCCTTGAATTTACCACAGAGACTTCATATAATTACAATCTTCCTACTACCAACTTCACATCGATGCCTATCCGTAGCATTCCCATAAAGTCAGTGATCTTGTGCTCTTTTGTGGCTATACTGTGGACAACAGGGACTCGGTAGTGGATATGTTACCGTAACATTTTCGGAAATGTTTGATGGTCTTACAGATAACGGATACATCGTTGAAACAAATCCGCAAAGGCAGCTATCTTGTGCTCTTTTGTGGCTATACTGTGGACAACAGGGACTCTGTAGTGGATATGTTACCGTAACATATTCAGAAACTTTTGATGGTCTTACAGCCAACGGATACATCGTTGAAACCAATCCACAAACGCAGCTATCTTGTGCTCTTTTGTGGCTATACTGTGGATAACAGGGACTCGGTAGTGGATATGTTACCGTAACATATTCGGCCAACGGATACATTGCTGAAACCAATCCACATGACCCATCCACACCATGTCCGGATCTTATCCGCTAGCGGCAATGGTAAAATTTTGCTCTAACTGCTTGAAAAGATGCTGTGGTGCTCCTGTGGATATATTGCCTAAACATATTTTCAGGATATTTTTTTTGTAGGGGAAGTCACAATAAGTCTCAAATGAATCTGACCTTCCCCAGTAGAAGAGAAAGCCAAAGATGGTGAGCATGAGCCCAACAATGGCTGCCGTCATTCCTCCCATCATTCCTGTGGTAACTGAAATAGAGTGGATTAGATCAAATCATGTTTAGCATTGATATTTTACTTATGTCTTATCAAGAATGTTCATTAAAAGGTTTGAATATGCTTTTAAAATGTTATCTCCTTAAAATTTGCAAACCTTCATGCTAAATGAATTTCTTTGATGATACAATTTTCACATTAGCATAATAAGCAGAAATGACATGAGGGTCAAATCTATAATGTTGCAAGTGTAAAAATAATCTTTTTTATCATTCATAAAGGATTATTTCTTCTTCCAACATAAAAGCTTTACCAAAACATGTCCAGCCAATAGAAGATCAGTATAGTAAATATGCATCTTTGACAGCTCTAAGATATCATGGACAATAAGGCATTAATTGCCACCTCTGCCCAGCAAACATTTAATAGCCCAGTAATAATAATAATAATAACATAATATACATTTTACACACGCCTAATATCCAGTGCAAGCACTGCTCAATGGCGGTACAATTATTACCCTGAAAGAATTGTACTTTCGGTGCCGCTACTAAGGGCTCCGCGCGACCATATAGGTCCGTACCTCCCGTGTTCAGGTACCCATTTAAACAGCTGGGTGGACTGAGTGCAATGTAGATGAAGTGCCTTGCCCAGGGGCACAACACAGTAGAAGACCCAGGTCACAAATGTTTGGTGTCTCCACTGGGATTCGAACCCGGGCCGTTGTCGTGAGAGGCAAGCACGCTAACCACTACACCACTGTGCTCCATGTCATGTTTGCTGTGTGTACTAGAATAATGACTATAATGTTACCTTTAGTTTTAAATGAAATCACTTACAAGCAAAACTTGAGGTATAATCTTCAGGTGGTCTCTGGGTGGTAGTAAAAGACACGTCCATCTCCACATGTCTGCCTGTGGCAGAAGACGTGGAGGAGGATTCTGAGGAGGAGGGGGAGGATTCTGAGGGAGAGGGGGAGGATTCTGAGGGGGAGGAGGAGGAAGGTGGTGAGGAAGCACGAGGGGTGGAGGTGGTCCTGGTGGGAGTTGTGATCATGGCCTCCGTGTGAGATCTGGAGTGAGACAGGTTTTGGTCATTTTCTGTTCCTCGATTCTCTGGCTTTGTTGTTTTTGTTGCTTCTGTTTGTATTTGTGTGCTTGTTCTGCTTGTTGTTGAAGTTGTTGATGTTGATGATGAGGTTGATGTTGTGATTGAGGTCGATGATGAAGTTGTGGTTGATGTTGATGGAGATGTTGTTGAACTTGGAGATGCTGCTACATTATTCGGTGCTGAAAGAAATGATAAAATGATGAATGCCTTGTATTCAAATACAGTGCCTGGTCAAACAATAATATTACATTTATGTCATTTAACTCTTTCACAATTTGAAGATTGTTGTGATTATACACTTGATGTCCTGCCTCCTCTTTAGGAACTTTATTAAAGGATGCAGTAACTGCATGGAAGAGATAGGACTGAACAGATGGATACACTAAAGTAATAAGATCACAGCCAATGTTTCACCATATAGCATTAACTTAATCACTTGCACACCTACTGCATTTTCCTGCAGAAAATCTGCAGTACATAATATAAATATGAACATCTTGGCAAATATGATTTTAAATATCCACAACAAAGATTCTTCAATCGGGTACACTATAAGACCATACCAACCTGATCACAGTTTGATCCATGAAATTAATGGAAGTCCTCTATACAACACCAAGTGGTCTTGCAAATCATTATGAAATTTCTGAATGAATCACTCACTACTTACAGACATATTTTACTCACACAGAACTTAGGGTGTAATTAGCTACATGAAGTAAGTGCGAGACATGTATTATCAATGGGTACTCCAAGGAGCAAAATATGGAACATAATGATTTACAAGTCATTATCAGTAAGGTATACACACGCTATATGCAACAAGTTGCACACGAATACATATGAATATCTATAGATAGTCACAAAAATACAGACATAAAAGAAAGTTGATGAAGTTAGTGAGAGACAAACATTTGTCAATCTAGTACTCTTTGAAAGCAGAATGTGAAACACTGGCTTTCAAAGTCATCATAAACAAAGCCAACATAGCCCACCCAACAAGTGGCACACGGATAGATATACATAATTATAGATACTCACTTAGAAGACAGCTATAAGTGAGCTCCATGAAGTTAGTGAGAGACATGAACCTGTCCACACAGTGACCGGTGGTGTCCTGCCAAGTGGTCCTCATGGTACAGTTCTGCTTCCCGTCACACAGGGTGATGTAGGGGTCCGGCTGCGCCCCGGGACCCTGGGGTCGAGTGAAGGCACAGTCTGTCGTGTTTTTGTAATGACAACAGGATGAGGGATGGTTGTTGTTCACTGTCGGGACGGGACAGTTGTCGGACTTGAGCTTGGCCCCATAAAGAACCTCTTTCACTGCGATTACTTCCCCTGATTTGCAGGATAGTTCAAGGAAGTTGTTGGTGTTACCGTAGCATGCTGATGCTTTCAGGGACTCTGTAAGAGAGAACGGTTATCAGTGGTATTGATAATGGACTTGATGAAAGAAGTTGTATCGGATAGGGTAATATTAAAGGTACATCCATTGTGTTGTTGGGGGTCATACATGCACATATTGCAAACGTTTATAAATGGCGTTACTTTATCGAGAAGTACCGACTGTTACCGAAAACTATCATTTTGATGATAGTAGACTTAGAATATTGACGATATGAAGGTAAAAGTAGTGATTTCTGATCAAAAACCGGACAATTCACAGTGTGTGGCGCGCCTCAATGAGTCAAACGTAATTTTGGAATCTCATTTATAACAGACAAAAAGAAAACTTTAAGTTGATAATGTTTAATATGACTTGATGAAAGAATTTGTATCGGATAGGATAATATTAATAATGATCGATGATTTGTAGATAGATATTTAGATAGCCAGCTTGTAATAAGCAGTATATAAATTATATAGAGGGTGTATGTTATATGAGTGTCTATATTACTATATTTATGACATGATGGCCTGAATATTAAATAATTAGCTAGAGCTAGGATCGATATACCAATTATCAGGCACGAATGTCAGAAACGTATTTTGTTATGTTTATATGTTTGACAGACATATAATATTCTATTTATAACCGAAGTCATGAAATTGAGGAAAACATGATAAAATCCACTTTCAGTCGTAAGAAGGCAACCAGCCATTTCGAATGCAACGTCAAACACAAAGTGTGACACCATTACATTGTTTATGACGTCACATCACCATGACAAAGTGTTATTATGACCTCAGAAGACGTCAATTGAAATACAATTACAAAGTTGAATATTAATAATGAATTATCCTTAAGAATATCCACATACTGCTATCCCAACAAAGCCTCTTCTAAACATGGTGTAAAGGGCCTCATTCAATATAGTTTAAACTAGAATTAGACTTTGCATGACACGTCACAGTTTGTAGTTGTTGAAACAATATGTGACACTTTGCATGAATAATAATCAGGTCTATGTTGTTGAACCATTTCTAAATCAGAAAAAGATCAATTTCCAAACAACACATGAAGTTATCCGCAAAGAGGCCAGAAATTGTAGTTGGGCATTATTAGGCATTTGCATTCTCCAACGGATGGATTTAGTCAGCTTCCTCAGTCCAATAAGTGTAGAAAACGTGAATCGAGTTAATGAAATTATAGTGATGTCATACCTTTGTCTTTTCTAAATATGTAATTAATGGCCTTAACAAAAGTGATTGTGAGAACCTCCGGTTGAGAGTCCTGCGCTCTAGACTACCAGTTGAGCTAAAGGGATATCCAACTAGCCAAAGCCAGTAGGACACTTTCATCTTACCCTAGGCTGCCACCAACGTGTGGTGAACTGGATAAAAACGGTCAAATATATTTATTTCAAGTAAATCATAGAATTCATTTATATTCATTAGATATTTAGGTTCAAGCAAATAAGAGTGTCAATTTAGAAAAGAGTAGGACAATTATAAATTGTTTCTTTTGTCTCTGATAAATTACTTGTTTATTTTCACGTATTTTCCATAATCCTTTGTTTAACAAAGACAATGGAAAATATGTTGATCTGCTCATTTGTTAATGGTGTGAATCCCTCTGTATTTCCGGTGTCCAATTTGTATGCGTTTGTGGTATTTGCGGTTTCACAATCGACGTTGTTGACTTTTGCCATGAGATTCGAGATTCGCAGTTACACTTAAAATCAAATTCCTTTTTTAAAAAATTTGGCGTTTAACAAATAAAAGATTAGCTCGTGGAATATATTTATTCAATTAAAGCTATTTTTCATTAAAGGTTAATTACATCAGCTGTAGTCAAAGGATGCAATAACAAGTCGCAATGTTCACCTTATTCAAACAAAGCTCCTCGCAGGACTGATGCTAATGACGGTGTCTCTTTACCATGTGGGTGAATGTTTGCTTAAACTCCACACAGGGTCTCACAAATCACCAACTGTTGTTGGCAAGAATGGTTGTTGGATTGTTTGTGATTGTCATGTGGAGAATTTTATATTTACAAAGATTTTAGAAAGAATTTTTAGAACTTAAAGGATATAAATATTGTCTTTAGCCTTTTGAAAATGTTGGAACATGCTTTTTCGGATGATTATATAATATTGAGTTGTGTGTCTTTTTTATTTTGAAATATGATTAACATTTTAAAAAAAAATTTGAAACAGTCATTTTTTACCTGCTTTTGTGACTGGTTTGTGATGCCAAAAAATAACCTTCCTCAAAACTTGGCAGTTCTTCAATGATGTAGTTATAGTAACTGTATCTAAATGTCACAGAATAATATCGGGGTCAGGGGCTACCTCAGACTTACTTGAATAGGTCTGATGAAGGGTGCCAAACGACACCCGAAACATCACTAAATCAACTATGTACCAACGTTTCATTGTGGTGGCGTTCCTAAATGCTACAGAGAAACAAGCTACCTTTCTTGTCATTTCTGTCATTGGTAAAATATAGTGTTGTCCAGTAATTGGACAGTCGACCATCAGTTATCTAAACGCTGATGTAGAACTGCATCTCCACAACTGCTGACCTATAAGTTGGTAAACTATTGACTGGCGGGGTTCAAACCCAGAATTCTTCATTGACAGCCAATTGCCAATTGCCTTATCAATATGTCATTCGGTCAAAAGAATTAGTTATCCAACATTATTATATGATTGCAGGTGAAATACCGGGATCTATCAATGAAAATAAACCGTGTTATCAGTCACTAGTGAAAATAACAATGGAACGTGTTATTAGTCACTAGTGACTGATATAACAATGACCTGACGTCATAAAACAATACTCTGACGTCATGACACGTTCATGACGTCACATTGTTGCTTAGGCGACAGGCTCATTCTGGAGCCGACTTAACGTAATTGCAAGTCTATTTCGGTGAATGCAAAGATTTGGTCATATAATAAATAGAAAATTTGTCTTTTCTTGACAAATAACATGTTTATCTCAAGAAAAGCCAAATATCCTCCAAATATCGTCTGCAGTATCATTTTCACTATGCATTTTACTTTCCCTTAGAACACAAGTTTTGTCGGTTTATATTCATGAGCTCTAGAGACACTCAAAGATAAAACAGGATATCCTGGTCAAATAATGCGTTGCTATGTACAGGATTTGTGAAAGCTGTGAAAGCTGACTGAAAAAATTAAGATGTGAATGTTTTTTGCCCTGAATTTACAATACAGTAATTGTTTTCCACCAAAACCTCACTAAAACTTGGCAATTTTACCACTGAAGGATTCAACCCAAGGAGTCGGATGAGCTTACAATTCCTGTAATCTACCGCAAATCCTTGACAAAAAGATGTCAATCGATGGGGTACTTGTTATTCAACAAACATTTTCAGAAACCTGCCTTATTTTTTGCGCCTCATTCCAGATTTAGTCCAGGACAAAAATAGAAAAGTTCTAACGTAGTTTAAAATCCTTGGAATTATTTTCAGCTGTTTGGCTTGTTTTGGCCCGATTTTCACATTGTTGTAAAGACAGACGTGACGTTGGGACAGGAAATATGAGATAACTATCAACATTCTTATTTGTGTGCTAATTATCAGAGGTAAATGACCTAGCTGTTACTAATTCTGACAAATTAGTGCATGGTGATTATTAAAAATTATTATAAAATTATTTGACTGCTCAAAATAAAATGTAGCTTAGTAATTCCCATGAATCAAAAGTATCTTTTATTTGATTATCCATTAAATATGAACTTTGCTTTATACTTTTCAGGATAACTCATTCATTTATTACAAAGGAAAATAGGGCCAATATACATCATATGATGCTCTTGTGTTATAATATCATGTAATTTAGTACGTTTTTGATTAAACGTAATTATTTATACTTACCTGTTGACTAGACCTACTTTGCCTTACCTCCCAGGGGTAATGCTATTTCAACCTTAATACAGACGAACTTGAAGAATGGATGAGGGGTGCGTAAAATCCCTTATCCAAGGGCCGGTAAGTCTAGATGGTCTCGTGACGTCACTACCGGTTCATATCACTCTCCGAAAGTCCCAAAGGCAAGACAGACCAAGTGGGGAGGATGGGAGGGCCTAGAGCGTAGGTCTAGTCAACAGGTAAGTATAAATAATTACGTTTAATCAAAAACGTACTATTATTTAAATACCTATCTGTTGACTAGACCTACTTTGCCTAGAATCCCACCGCAAGGAGGCGGGTCAGTAGATACATGGTAGTGACGAGACCAGCGACTAGCCCTGAGTGTAAGCTAACCTACGAGTCCTCCACCCTGTGGTGAGGACAAGGCACAGCCCGGGAGATACCATCTCTACCGCTAAGCGGATCGAAGAGACAACCCTGCCACTCAACTTCCGATCAACATACCGCCCCCCAAACCCCAACAGGGAGGGGGGGGTCAAAACGAAGTTAAAGAAAAAACCAACAGACACGAGAGTAAGCAATGTAACCCCTGTTTATTTACAATAAGTCCCAAACGCGTCTAAGAAGGATGACCCCTTCTTGGTCTGGTTGGGGGGACCACCTTCGTCTGCGCGAAGACCTGTGGACCCAGCCTAGAGATGCCTTCAAGATCAGCAGTGGAGACATCTCGCAGGTAATGGTTGGCGAAAACCTCTGATGAACGCCAAAAACACCCTGCCATGACATCCGAAACCGCGATGTTGCAGTGATACGCCATCGTGGCTGAAACTGCGCGGATCTCATGAGGATTGGAACGCGACGGCGGAGGCAAATCAGCGGCCTTGTACGCATCAATTACCGCCGATCTTAGATACACCCCCAACGCTCGCTTGTCTAGTTCCTTGGTGCTCCTGGGTGAGTGAGGCAAGAACAGACGACGCCTGCCATCCCTCAGCCTGCGGGTACGCTGCGTGTACACCCTTAAGGCTCTTACTGGACACAAAGAGAGATCCACCTCATCTGAGTCCGAACCCAGAGCTGGGATAGAGAACGTACGTCCCGCTTCATCCGCTGCTTGGTTCTTACAGACAAAATCAGGAGCCAACCCCAGCGAGGCGGAGCCCCCCTCCCTGACCTCAAAACGTAGCAGGTCCGCCTGCAACGCATGGATCTCTGAAATCCGCGCTGCAGAGGCCATGGCCACCAGAAAAATGACCTTGATGGTGAGAGGGAGGAAAGGCACGTCGGAGAGCGGTTCATACCTATCGGAGCGCAGGTGGTTGAGCACAATGGCTAAGTCCCATTCAGGTGGGCGAAGCCTGGACCTGCCGTCCACCGAACGGAAGGTCTTAATTAGGCCCTTGAGGACCGACACATCCAATCCTGGCGATCTCTTCCTGAGAACCGACAGGATGGCCGACATGTTGGTGTTAATTGACGACGCCTTAAGATGTCTAGTGTTGCGAAGGTACACCAAGTACTCCGCAACCTGAGGCACTGAAGCCTCTGCCGGAATGAAATCCCTCTGAGCACAGAACGAGGCGAAGGCCTGCCACTGGAAATCATAGAGCTTCCTAGTGGTTTTCCTATGCGAGGTAGCTATTGCGTTGGCGACGCACTTAGAGTATCCACTACTCCTTAACCCTCTTTTAATACAAGCCAAGCGTGAAGGGAGAACACCTGAGGGTTCTCGTGTAACCTTCCGCTTGGCCTGCTGATGAGCAGATCCCTCCGTATCTGAATCGGAACCGGTTCCTGCCGACAGAGCCGACGGAGAGGAACGAACCACGGCCGGGCTGGCCACCAAGGGGCGACCAGCAGGAGACGAAGAATCCGAGTTTCCCCTATCTTGGCTACAACTTGGGAGAGGATGGCCGGCGGCGGAAAAGCATAGGCGTCCATCCCCTCCCACCCTAACGAGAGCGCGTCTAAGCCCATCGCTAGCGGGTCTGGCACTGGGGAGATGTAGGTTTGCAATTGGTGGTTGAGACACGTCGCGAACAGATCTATCAGCGGGGTGCCGAACTGGAGACACAACCCCCTGAAAACCACCGGATTCAGTTGCCACTCCGTTGGGGGAGGGGCATCCGGACGTGACAACGCGTCCGCCAAGACGTTCTTGGCACCTGGAATGTGGACCGCTCGAATGTCCAGGTCCACCTCGTCCACCAACTCGAAGAGCTGGAGTGACACGCGTAGCAGAGACTGTGCCTTGGTGGACCCCTGCTTGTTTATCGACCAAGCAGCCGCCGAACTGTCCGTGTGTACTAGCAGGCACTGGCCCCTCAAGGGGACCTGCCAGTGCTGAATGGCAAGACGTACTGCGTCCAACTCGAGGACGTTGATGTGTAGGTTCCGCTCTGATGGGGACCAAACTCCCGCCACCTGTTCGTGACTCATGTGCGCTCCCCACCCTTGGGTGGAGGCGTCTACAAACAGGTGAGCTGAGGGGGGGCGAGGACGAAGTGGAACGCCTGCGAACACACTCTCGTCTACCCGCCACCAAGCTAGGAACCGATGTAGGTCTGGGGTTAAGACTATGTCGTGACGACAACGCGTCTCCCTGATGTGGGGATTCAGGAACACCTGTAACGGGCGAAGGAACAACCTCCCCCTGCGGGTCAGGTCCTGAGCTGACGTTAATAACCCCAACACTCTTTGCCACTGACGTAGGGAGAGCGAGGCATCGAGCGCGCGATCCATAAGGCGATCGTAACGAGCCATCCGCTCCCTCGTGACGAAACCGCGGAACAGCCGGGTGTCTAGGATAGCCCCTAGGAACTTCAGACGAGTTGCCGGAACCAAGTCCGACTTCTCTAAGTTCACTAGCCACCCCAGACGACGGAACAGGTCCATCGTGAACCTGAGCTGCGCCTCGAGAACGACCGGGGAGCGGTCGTGAGCGATCCCATCGTCCAAGTACATTAGGAACTGAATGTCGCATTGGTGAAGGAATTGGACGATGGGCTGAGTCACCCGTGTGAATAACCAGGGGGCGGACGAGATCCCGAACGGGAGCACGCACCACTGAAAATGTCTGCCGTCCAGGATGAAGCGGAGGTACCTGCGGTCCCGATAGTGAATCGGCACGTGCAGGTACGCATCCTGTAGATCGAGAGACACCATGCAGTCTGAGCGCTCCAAGGACCGCATCACTGAGGGAAGCGTCAAGAGTCGAAAATATGGCGGCCGAACGAGGAAGGAGCGGTTGAACACCTTCAAATCGTGAATTAGCCGCCATTTTTTCGAGTTCCTTTTGGGTATTACGAACACTGGGGAGTAAAACCCCGGCGTTAGATGCGGGGTCAGGACCTCCTGCACCGCCCGTTTGGAGATTAATATCTCCACCTGTTCCAATGTCAATTTGAGCCGGTCCCCTGCTAAGGGACGCTCCATTGGAGTACAGGTGAGGGGCGGCGGAGACGAGACGGGAATGCGGAACCCCTGACCCAGAATCCGACACACGTAAGGGTCTAACCCTAACTGTACCCAGTTGCTGACAAAGTCTTGGAGGCGACCCCCCACCAAGCCCTCCGACACCGGAACGAGTGGAGGAGGGAGCAGCGGGGGTGACCACGAGTCACTTCCTCCACTTCTTTTGCGGGGTACGACCTCCGGCGCCAGGCCGGGGGGACTTGGGGGACTGACCCGTGGATCCACGGCCACGACCTCCCCGCCGAAAGTCCGTTTTCGCTTTCTTGGGGGAAGGTTGGCCACTGCCCTGCCCTTGCCCCTGACGAAAATTGGTCTGCGGACGCTTTGGTGTCGTTTGCCTCTGCGTGACGAGCCGATTAGTGAGGTCTTGCTGTTGGGCCTCCTGTCGTGCTCTCAAAACCTCCGGGATACGACCACCAAACAGAGTTTCAGCGTGAGCAGGGGCATGTCGAAGGAAATTCTTATGATCTGGGTTGAGACCTGACCGGTAGAGGAAATTGTCTCTGCGAAGCACTGTTATACTCGATGAAATCCGCGACGCTGATAACATGATCTGCGCAAGGTCCGCAGCCACATCACCAAACGCTTTGAACAACACCGGGTCCCCCGCCTCCATGCCCGCCTGCTTAGCACAAGCCAGCATCGCCTGACATGTGAAAGCCACGTTGTTCCCCAAGCCTAACACCGAACGCGCCTCCCTGTCAAGATGAGAGAACTGTGCCTCAGACACGCGGTGAAGCAGGTTGGTGGTAAACAACCGGGACGCCCCCTGATCAAGGGGAGGCGGAACAAGCTGAAAAGGGACCGGATACAAGGGCAGACGCCGTCTGCGCTTGTCCGGCACCACCAAAGGCGGAAGCAAACGATTGGGCATCGCAGATGATACGACTTGCTCCATATCCTCGGTGGCCTCCAAAAGAAGCCTATGAGGTGGAAGGGCAAGACGCGCGGGAGGTACCTCGCCATCGGGGCCAAAGGAAGCCCTCCTGGCCGCCGACGTGCGCGGACCCGTCACGCTGACTTGGCTAAGTGGAACGTCCGCGAACGAAGCCACTTCGGATAGCATAGCTATTGCGTCAACCACTGGAGGATCCTCCGACGATCCCGTACCCTCCGCCTCCGTTTCTATACTGATGAACGGAGGGTTCGACACGTCCACGTAACGGGTGTCACGTTCCGGTGAGTCCGGCGAGGAGTCACGTAAGGGTGACATCACCGTGACACGCCGCTCCGGGGTGCGAGGGGTACGCGAAGGAGTCGCGGGTGCGGAGGCCCTAGCGGACGAGGAACGCGCACCCTGAGGTACGTCATCGGCATAGGGCTCACACGAACGCGTAGTCGTAGTGTGAGTAGGTAAGTTCCGCGGACCCAAACGCGCATCGAGCAAGGAAGAGACCATATCCTTGACGGATGCCAGAAGGAGGGAAGGATCGACCTTGTCGAACCTAGCCTTCTTGGACTTCTTCTTCTTGCTCTTGGGCGTAGCGGGTCCGCCCACCTTAAGTCTAAGCGGAGACAACCGTTGGTCCGGCGAAGGAGGGGACAACGGGTGAGTCCGCGAACGAGAACCGGAACACGACGGCGGAGGGGGGGAGCGTAACTTCGACCCCCCAGCGGGTTCGGACAGGTCCGATTCCCTGTCGAATTCATCCGCCCGTTCCGTGAGGACAATGTCAACATCCTCCACCGGAGACGGATGACGAATGGGAGACACCTCCCTACGTTGAGCTGACGACGTACGCTTCTGTGACGCAGCCCTATCGGCCACCGACTTGCGTATGGCGGAAACGTACGCGAGGAACTCCGATTCGGAGAGAGGAGCGCACTCGTCGCAACGGTAATCCTCTTCGCAAAGGTCCTTGCACTTTCTGCATAACAAGTGCGGATCCTTAGAGGCGGACTTCCTGCCTCCGCAGTTCGTGCAGAAGGCGGAGTACATGGCGAACGGTAACGATAAAACGCGTAACGTAAGCGAAGGTAGAGACAGTCGAGTCACCTACACAGCGTCGCAACAAAAACTCTGAACTCGAAGAGCACAAAGTCAAAATCAAGTAACCACCCGCCAAGGTAAACAAAGACGAACAAGCCAAACCAAAAAATAGGCTAAACACTAACAAGATAATTCAATCTTTATTCACATAACATTCGTGCGTGAACCAAACCTTAAGTGACTGGCGTAGCGAGTCACTTGAACCAAAGTGAGTCACCCTAAGGGTGAGTCACGTATAATCGACCTAAGTCGAACCAAACCCTAAGCGACTGGCGTAGCGAGTCACTTGAACCAAAGTGAGTCACCCTAAGGGTGACTCACGTATAATCGACCTAAGTCGAACCAAACCCTAAGTGACTGGCGTAGCGAGTCACTTGAACCAAAGTGAATCACCCTAAGGGTGAGTCACGTAGAATCCACCTAAGGCGAATGGTAGGCGAAAGCTAGCAACGGGCAACGCGAGTCACTGACGAGGAGTGTATCCACTGCTCCTTAACCAAGCTAGTGACTCACCTAAGGCGAACAACTAGCGAGCCAGTGACAGGCGAGGCGAGAAGCCAAGCGAGACGCGAAGCACTTGAGTACGGACCGCAGGCGAATGACAAGCGACAAGCGAATGACAAGCGAGGCGAGTCACCCGCGTAGGAGAGATACCACTGCTCCTTTACATTACGCAAGTCAACCCACAGTTTCCTAAGGTACAGACCGATAAGCGTAAGCCAAGCGAGAGCGAATGACAAACGAAGCAAGCCAAACGAATTAGGAGAGATACCACTACTCCTCTACGATACGCAAGACAAACACTTAACAGTTAGCACTAGAGTACAACCGACAGGCGTATGACAAGCGAATTAGGAGTGATTCCACTAGCTCCTTTACCGTACGCAAGTCAACAACCCACAGTTAACACTAAAGTACAGACCGAAAGCGCGTGACAAGCGAAAGCGAATGGCCAGCGAAGCGAGTCAAACGATTAGGAGAGATGCCACTACTCCTCTACCAGACGCAAGACAAACACCTAACAGTCAGCACTCGGAACGAATGGCGAATGACCAAGCGAAAGCGGATGACAAGCAAGCGAGTCACCCCCGTAGGAGAGATACCACTGCTCCTTTACCCTACGCAAGTCAAACACCCAACAGTCAGGTGAGAGAAAACAAAGAATCACGAGCTGCACGTGCGGCGCATGCAATCCACCTACTCCGGATGGTCGCTAGCTAGCACATGTCAACAAGGCCCCTTGAAATCTAACACCTACTTGAAAAACAGATTGTAAACACAACCTGCACTAACGAAGAACAACGTTGATGATATCTCTTGAACTAACAAGAGAAAAATAGCAAGTTAGCAACCCAAGTCGCTAAAACCCCAGTCACAGAACAAAACACGTCTGCCTTGCTCTGCAACTTTTAGGAGAGTGATATGAACCGGTAGTGACGTCACGAGACCATCTAGACTTACCGGCCCTTGGATAAGGGATTTTACGCACCCCTCATCCATTCTTCAAGTTCGTCTGTATTAAGGTTGAAATAGCATTACCCCTGGGAGGTAAGGCAAAGTAGGTCTAGTCAACAGATAGGTATTTAAATAATTAAATTTTCTTGTTATGAATAATTATTTGACATATGTTTCATCTATGACAATGCGTTCTAAGAAATGAAATTTTTGTGCAAATCAGAAGACAGTTGTATTGCCTCTGTGACTGTATCGATCGTCGCTTATTGTCCCCCGCCGCCGCGAAGGGGGGACATAGTATTCAGCTCCGTACGACCCGCTTCTTGTCCCGCTTCTTGTTAGCGCGATATCTAATGAACCGCTCAACCTAGAATCTTCAAACTTGGTACTAGTCTTCATCTGGGGAATACTCAGACCTGAAAAGTTTTCAGTGACCTTGACCTCATTTACAAGGTCACGGCGAGACTTTGACCAGTTTTGAAAATGTTGTTAGCGCGATATCTAATGAACTGTTCAACCTAGAATCTTCAAACTTGGTACAAATCTTCATCTGGGGAATATGCAGACCTGAAAAGATTTTGGTGACCTTGACCTAATTTTCAAGGTCACGGCGAGACTTTGACAAGTTTTGATAATGTTGTTAGCGCGATATCTAATGAACCGCTCAACCTAGAATCTTCAAACTTGGTACCAGTCTTCATCTGGGGAATACGCAGACCTGCAAAGTTTTCGGTGACCTTTACCCCTTTTACAAGGTCACGTCGAGAATTTGACCAGTTTTGAAAATGTTGTTAGCGCGATATCTCATGAACCGCTCAACCTAGAATCTTCAAACTTGGTACCATTCTACATCTGGGGAATACGTAGACCTGAAAAGTTTTCAGTGACCTTGACCTCATTTTCAAGGTCAGGGCGAGACTTTGACCAGTTTTGAAAATGTTGTTAGCGCCATATCTCATGAACCCTTCAACCTTCATTGCGGCGGGGGACATGGTCACGTTTTGTGACAATTACTTGTTATCCCCCGCCAACATAGTTGGGGGGGGGGGGATATTGAAATGGGCTCCGTCCGTCCGTCCGTCCGTCCGTTCGTCCGTCCCGATTTTGTTTCCAGAGCAGAACTCGAAAACTATAAGACATATCTCAACGAAACTTGGTGTGTGGAACAATCATCATGTCTAGATGTGCCTTTTGGGGTTTTCAACTTCTTCGAGTTATTTTTTTGGACCATTTTCATGGAAATGTAACTTAGAATTTCGTTTCCGAAACAGAACTTGAAAACTATAAGACATATCTCAACGAAACTTGGTGTGTGGAACAATCATCATGTGTAGATGTGCCTTTTGGGGTTTTCAACTTCTTCAAGTTATTTTTTTTTACCGTTTCCATGGAAATGTAACTTAGAATTTCGTTTCCGGAGGAGAACTCGAAAACCGTAAGACATATCTCAACGAAACTTGGTGTGTGGAACAATCATCATGTGTAGATGTGCCTTTTGGGGTTTTCAACTTCTTCGAGTTATTTTTTTTACCGTTTCCATGGAAATGTAACTTAGAATTTCGTTTCCGGAGCAGAACTCGAAAACCATAAGACATATCTCAACGAAACTTGGTGTGTGGAACAATCATCATGTGTAGATGTGCCTTTTGGGGTTTTCAACTTCTTCGAGTTATTTTTTTGGACCGTTTCCATGGAAATGTAACTTAGACAATCATGATGTGTAGATGTGCCTGAAAGTCCCGATGGGCTTATGGCATTGCACAGTATCCAGCCGTCTGTAAACTTTTCGCATTTTGTCTTCTTCTCCAGAACCACTTTGTCTAAGGAGCTGAAATTTTGTGTGTTGTGTTTAGTTGAAAAAAGGTTCATAGTCACTGTTATTCAACAACTATTCTTCAATAAATTTTCCCAAAGGCGGGGGATATGGCCGACTCTGTCTGCTTGTTTTGAATTGGTTTTGAATGTAAACGGCGATTTCATTGGCTGTATGTTAGCAGATGGTAAGGGACGTAACTCGAGATCACGATAGGTGTCGCTGATTCATTTCACCACTTCTGGCTAGGTTGAAGGCAAGGTAAAAAATGGAGAGATCTCGATACATTTTCACCTTACTGTGGGAAGATGATCTCAGAGAGACTCTGGTGACTTAAATATTGTTATTATATAAATATTGTTATTATATGAATGGATTATTTCCGTCTTATTGATTGGTCTACTTGGTCACATGGCAGCACTGAGGCCAAGCGATGACAACCTGTGTGAATCGCGAGAGGTTGATATAACAATCCGGACACCTCCGGTGGCTAAAAATAGCTTTGGGAGATCCCAGTCTTGAACTCCTTACTTTGTGTGTAGTACTGTAAATCAAGCGATATAGGCACCGCTTCGTCACTGTGACTGTGCTGGATTAGAGTTACTTCCCTTTCTTATCAACAAAATGGCAGGCGACAATGAAACGATAAAACGTCAAAGAAATAAACCTCCAAATAAAGATTCGCCAATGTTCTGATGAGGACATAAACTTGCTGTTGAAAGAAACGGATATGACGAACACCACGAGGGCAACAGCAAGTGCTGAGAAGACCATGAAGGTCTACCTAAATGAGAAACGTTGCTGGAACTTGAAGAACTTTGAAGTTGGATAACTGGATAAAATACTTGCCAAGTTTGATTCCAGGATGGCACAAGAGATTGGCAACACACTTCTTTATTTAACCTTCATTATAGGATTAACAGACAATAATCACGTATCAGGAAAAAATGTTGACATGTGCATGAGCCAATGAATTCGCTGAATCATACAAGTACAGTACGTAGGCCTATTTGTACCCATGACAAAGAAATTAAATGTCTTTAAAATATTTTCGACAGTGATATTTTGAAATTGTTTACCGGGGGTAAATAATTTTTACTGTTTTAAGTACGAATTGATGCTAACATTAAACAATTTGAATTTAAGCTTGATTTGTATTCATTGATTTCATCGTGATATTGTTCACTTCATACCTGTTACATTTGAGAATAGCAAATACCTTGTTCACATAATAAAACAATTATGGACTTCAGACTCGGTTGATCCAATGATTTATCGACCTTGGTCACGTGATGTTCACCTCGGCTTCGCCTCGCCGAATATCACATGTCCAAGGTTGATAAATCATTGGATCAACCTCACTTGAAGTCAATAATTGTTTAATATACCCCTGTTGTTAGGGAAAATCCAACTGTCAACACTTTACAATTGTTGAATTCAGTTGAGTATCGCCTCGGTGAACATAACTTTTCGAGGTCGATAAACCATTTGATTCACCGATAACTGAAGTCAATAACTGTTTTATTATATGATTCATGAAGGTGGTAACGCGTTGCAGTCTTTGCTGTTTTGTTCATATACAACTGTAATTAAAACTTGTAGAAGAATTCGGTCGCTAAAGAACAAATCCCATCGATTTTAGCTATAATAAGGGTAACGGGCATTATCATTTGCAGAAGCCCATAGTCTTCTTAAACTGCCCTCCTTTGTCTTTATCAAATCATCCCTTACTTCCATGCAACCAACAATACAAAACAGTGTTGTATTTAGAATTATGTTCTGCATTCAATTCAGGACACGAGAGTATTGTGTCGAGAGACCGATTTGTTTATTTTCAAACCGGCTGACGTAGTCCTAGTAAACAGCTCTCGATGTTTACATTCTTCCGATCATCTGCTTAATGCCACCGAAATACTGGACATGCTTGATTTGCCTGTACTTGCCTACAACTTGCACAATTTGGCATTTGGAGCCTTGGTGGCAACAAACATGTTTGTGTTATCTCCCGTCAAAGTGTTGAAGGTCTTTCTGACAAGGTTTTTTCATAATGATTTTATAGATTGCAAAGAGCATAGGGTAACATTGTTGGTTTTATTTAAGTTTACAGTAAAATTTACAAGATCATAGGTGTTTTTACAACTCGATAACGGTATTTGTATCTCTACCGAAATGATGCATCTCATCGCAATAAAGAAGTTGTCAATCCATAAACTTGTATTTCTTCATCTTACCAACTTTTTAATGCTTCTAAAAGAAGTTAGAGAAACATACATTTGTATTACGTATTGACGTTCATGTATCTGCTTAAATATGCAGTTACACACAATGTCTGTGTCATCATAACTTAGGTTTGAATGAAATGTAAAGATTCACACCTTAAACAAACTTTAGGATTGAATTACATGTCATACCAATCTTTTGATGTGTAAAAAATTGTTCTATACATCAGCTGTTTACTGCGCATGTTTCGCCAGTCATGCTTGTGGTACGTTGCATTGAAGCCGTTAAAGGCGCTGTAGCACGATTTTCTTGTTAAAATAAAGTGCTCTCACAAAAATGTAAATAAGTGTTACCAATGGCTAAATAATACTCCTGAATCGATAGTAATGATAATTCTTAAATGTATGCAGATGTTCGGTTAAACCTTGCGAGTCCATTTCTCATCGAGTGACCATTTTTATGTCTGAACTCTCAAATTCTGATGAGACCTACAAATCTAGCTATCACACTGAAGCGTTCTAGAACACTGTCTCATATATACATCACACCATTTTCTTCCAATACGGATAACCGTTTTCTATGGATATGGTTTTTCGGATCATGTAATGAAATGTTTTACCAATTAATGTACCAATATATTGTATAAATTTTAATGATAAATGACAAATTTGAGAAAACCTAATATGCAAAAAACATGCTACAGTGCCTTTAAACGACAGTAGTATTTTTCATAAAATTGTTATCTGAATTTGATACATTCAAAAATACTTTTGCTACTATTCAAGTTCATATCATCTCCCTCGTTTTATTGATTATGAATGCAGTGAAATGAATAATGATTTTAAGCCAATTTGTTATACAATAAAGGTTTTAAATTGCTTTGACATACTTCTGACACTTTGTCAACAAAAACTTTCCTTTAATACGAGCTTGTGTTAAATTAACAAAACATTCTCTGTATTGATGTTAACATAACACAGACATTTTCCTAAGGTGCAGTTCATAAGGTGATCATTGTGTTATATTTGCGATGAGTTTTATTGTGACATAAAGTGACGTCATGTAATGATTTTGAATATTTTTGCATATGAATGTATTGGTTAGAAGGATAGAAATATTTTGTGTCTAAACGAATTCATTGCATTAACAAATAAACATAATAATATAAACATTTGGACTTATGAGTATATTGTTAATTTTAATACATTTAAATATAAATGTTTTTGAAAAGTAAGTTTAGTTTCTGTTTTGTTATTCAAACAAGGTTTTGATGCTACAGTCCTCCATAAAAAAAAAAGAAGATGAAACTTTATATTATCATAGAATGAAGGGTAAAATTTTAAACGTGTATGTCGCACAAACATACAAGTAGTCTCTAGAAGTCGGTTTGGTTTTAAACAAAACTGATCACTTCACTATCACAAGGTGATGAAATGATTCTCTCTGTATTTTTATCACTTATATAATTATTTCTCAAACTGAAATACTTTACAAGTCAACTTGCAAAAAACTAATGTAGTTGTTTTAGAAAACATGGGGGACTAAGAACATGTGAAAAATGGTATTATGGAAGTGAGTTGGTTGAAGTAGTCCCACAATATAAATATCTTGGGGTTTTGTTTACATATAATTTAAGCATGCAAAAGTCTGTCCAAAATGTATGCATCAAAGGAAAAGCTGCATTATATGAACTACTGAGGTCTATGAAAACACTAGGAGATTTTTCCTATGAGTTATACATCAAATTTTTTGACACAAAAATAAAACCTATTTGTATGTATGGTGCGAAATTGTGGGGACATCAGAAGCATGAAGCCTTAGAAAAAATCCAAACAACAGCATGTAACAGGTTCTTAGGAGTACCAGGTAATACGCCTAATGTAATGGCTACTGGTGAATGTGGCAGATTCCCAATGTACTCAGAAACTTTTGTCAGATGCATCAGTTATTGGCTATCCATACTTAAAATGGAAGATAATAGACTTCCCAAAAAAGCTTACAATATGCTGTGTTCCTTAGATATACAGGGTAGAGTCAGTTGGGAAACACATGTAAGAGAATCTTTATTTAAGCTTGGCCTTGGCTATGCCTGGGTGTATCAAGAAGTTGGACATTGTCAATTATTTATAAACACAATAAAAATGAGACTTACAGATATTTCTGTACAGGAATGGCATTCAACTTTGAACGAGAGCACTAGATACGATAATTACCTATTATATAAACATAATCCTTTTCCAGAAACATATGTCATAATTTTCCAACATCCAAAATTGCGGCGTTACTCCGAACTGGTGGAGCCCAACTTCAGATGGATATTGGAACTCGAAATAATATACCAAAAGAACATCGAATTTGTAAATTGTGTAACTTAAATGTTAAAGAAGACGAATTTCATGTCATCTTGAAATGTACTAATGCCAAAACTGTTCTTAATTTGTGTAAATTCAGCAAACATACCATTTCTATTAGAAACGAAAAAAACGAAAGAAACACCATAATATCATTTTTTTTCGTATATGTATTTTTACATTACCGATGTATATACTGATGTATTATGTATGTCATCTACTTGTATATGGGCCTGAGGCCAAGAATACAATAAACTGAATTGAAATTGAAAGGTTTTGAGAAAAAGCAAAATAATTTAAAAGTTGAAAATCGGAATGAAAGATAACAATAATACAGCATGAAAATAGTCATGAACATATTTTGTTGCAGTAATACATCATCATAAACTTATTATTAAACATATTTGAATTATATTCATTGATAACTTTTCATTTTTGAATTGACACTGACAATGTTGCAGTCGTCAGGTGTAGCTATCATGTTATGTTCTTTTATAAGTTTTAGATACTCATAAACTACATGATACTTGACAAGTGGTTTAAACATATTCTGTTCATTGAGAAAAGGATTGTGAATTAACAAGTTATCCAACTTAAAATACCCTCTCCTTAGCATGTACAAACTTGATTTACACATATACAAATTTAAAAATGAACGGGAATAGAGTAAAATAGAAGAAAAATAGAGAAATAGAAGAAGGTTTTAATGCTAAACATTTGTACTAAATTTGTACTAAATGTACAATCATGTGTATTGTATGAATAAGTAAAAAGAAAACCATTAAAATGTAACCACTTTTTATCTTTGAAGGGCCTAAATATAGAAAACATAAGAAAAGAATACTTTGTCAACTTCTTTGTTGTGGAAACCATCTGATGGATATATATATATATATATAGTTCATGATCATCCCAATATTTTTTTAAATCTTGTATTTGTTAAATATAGCCACTGAATAAGTACCTTTGAATTGGTGTAAAATCTTTCAGTTCATGAATAAATCTTACCTGAAACTACAGTAGACTCTGCCACCATAGTAAAAATGAGTGTCAAAAGAAGAAAAACTTCAGAAGCCTCCATGTTGTTTTCTTCAGTATGTCTCACTTCTCATCCACTAGAATATATATTTCACCTCAAAATATGTCCACAGTTTTTCCATTTATGCCACCGTGTATTGCCTTTCACTTTTACCAAGCAGCAACACCAGCTAACAGTTCTTTTGGTCACATTTTGGTGATCCTCGATTGTCAAAGATTATCCGATTAACGCAGACCGCTATAGGCAATGTTACAAGTTCGGAGGACAGCTTGTGTTTGCACGGCCTTCTGGGATTCCCGTTGGAAGCGGGACTGTGTCCACAGTGTCTGTTTACATGGATGCTGCCAGGTTTACATTACCTTACAAGCTATTGAGGTCTCGGGAGATTTCTAAAGCTTACTAAGGTGTACAACTCTGGGCAATTAGAGGAAGGTATATTTTGTAAGAAGTGCATTATTATGGACAGTGAATGCAGATCTATTTGAACAAGCCATGGCTTGTAAGATAATATTGATGTGATGTAGAACGGAAAAATAGGTATTCTATTTGAACTGAATCAGTTTTAATTTTCAGCTGCACCTTTGATGGGCCTCCAAGTCCATGCTTCAAAGGGAGACTGTTTTCAGTCTGCAGTGTGTCCAGGTATTTAAGGATTCCCATGTGGACCCTGTTAGCACATACAGTGTTCCTTAACCTGCTCACCTCAAATTCCCAGCTCAGTCTGTTACATCTGCATGTTGTGACTATTGTCTCTGTAAATGGTTACTCAGTTTAAAAAGTGTTTTTGAGAATTTAAAAAAAAGTTGGATGGTATTACCCAGCAGGATGGATTCTTCAGTTTGGTTTAACACTTGGTATGCTTATATAATAGATGCTACCATCTTCGTGAAAGGTTACACAGAAACAGTATTGGACTTCTTTCAGGAAAAAGGTTTATGGTTGTCTATGGAGCATTAAAGAGCCATCAAGGATGTTGATGAACATATCGGAAAATTTCCAAAAATCTATCTCCGTGGAATATATACACACGAAAGTATAAAAAAAATTATGAGCAATGAAAGCAATTGAAATATATAATTTTTGGCGGTTATTTATTTACCATTTCATTTAATTATGTATTTGCTACATATATTAGAATAATTGTTTTACCCAACTAGGTATTTTGCTTGAATTTTATAATTAATGAGAGTAAAAATTTGTCATAATATGCTGGTCTTATCTCAATAAAAAGTACATTAAACATGCAATGATTTATATATTCTCAGGACATTTAGAAACATTGTTTGTAAAGCAATCGTCACATTCAGTAATGTATGACAAGGGTAACTTGCAAGAGAAGCACGTGCATCACATCGGTTGTTATGGCGACTTGCGCTAGAGACGAGCCTTCGCGCTTCGAAAACTCTTGTTGTTGTCCGTTGTTGTGTAGTACGTTTTACGTTGTTTATATGATGTCAGATACCCTTAGCGTGCACTACTCGAAGGGGTAGATCTCTTTGAAACTAAATTGCATTACATTGTCGTGATATGAAAATTATTTAACACATGTCATGTTGTAGAAAAAAGATTTCTCTGGCGATTGACGTTATAAGTATATTTTCCACAAATTATTTTTTATGTAATGGATCAAAACCGTGTCAGAGGCTTTGTTTGTGGAGTATGCCCGCGGGGGAGGGAAAGGGGAAGGGCCGATAGGCCCGCCCCCCTTTCCCGACCCCAAGGGCATACTCCACAAACAAAGCCGAGGACGAGGTTTTGATCTTACTTATGAACCGACAGAAATTATGATTTAGATATAATTTCAATATTTTGTCTTCACGTGGCTTCATTGGCATATACTGACGCGAATCGCTAAATACGCGGGAAGCACATCCGCACGAAACGCACGTGCTGCATGCGCTATCTGCCTCGTGGAGTTCACATGATTGTCACTGTGGAAAATACATCATTGTTCTGTCGGCCTGTATAGCCGAGTTGTCAAAGGCGCCAGTTTAGTAACCGGGTGGTGCAGGGTTCGAAACCAGGTATTCAAAGCTTATGTTTGTGATTTGTGATTTGTCAAAAATGTGATATTTTGTGATGGTATTTATTCGAAGAAGGACTTTGAATCAAAGTATTTCAAAACGTGTATAATTCCCAATCAAAATAAATTTCCGATAGATTCTAGAGTAAGCCCCGGGCATTCCTAGAGAATGCCCCGGGCATTCTTGGAGAACGCCCGGCAAACTGACAATAGAGGTTTATCCGGTAAAAGAAGAACCTAATAGAACAATAGAGTGACGTCACTAGAGGTTTATAATTGAAACACTAACATCCTTGATGGCTCTTTAAGTCTTTGGCTCTATATGACATAGATAGATGCTTCTGGTAGATTTTCAAACAATAGTTGAGAACTGAGTCAATCACTGCAAATGCTGCAGACAAGAATATTCTGGGCTCTGCATCGTGATTGAAGTTCCCTTGTCAGCAGGTAGATCTTAAAGGCACTGTAGCACATCTTTTGCATTTTCCAAATATTCAGATTTGCCATTTATATTAAAGGCTTATGCAGTATGTCTTTATTTAAGAGCTTAAAACAGCCCATTACTCATCATGATTATCTGTAGCCATAGAAAACAATGTTGTGAACATCTTTTAAAGGATAGATGTAATGACATATGGTCACATTCGGATTCATTAAAATGGGATGTCAATTTGACAATAGCTCGATTTTAAATTTCGGAAATTGGTCTATAAATTACTGATATACGGCTTTTTAAAAAAACGCCTAATTATGGCCCGGCGACCAGAGTGAAAGTCTGCAGGGGTGTGGCCCCTGAAGAGATGACTTCTGTGACGTCACTGGAGTAATCTCATTATCGGCGATAGTCATGTATATACATATATATATTAATTCAACATAATTTTGTAACATATTGATTGTTAATTTCACTAACAAATCTTCAATAAAACAACTTAAATTTTAATTTAAAATTGTCTAAATGATCAATTGCAAGTGTATTTTGTCTCGATTGATTCTGATATATAATGTCCGTAGAGGTAATAATCTGTCATTCTTGTGAAAAATGCATTACACATGAACTTTAATAATTCAAGGATGGGAAATGGATCTGTATTTTTTTTTAGCAAACCATAACCATTTGTTTTAGAAGCCTGTTTATTAACATACCATGTGAATACACATGACATATGATTTTCAGTTATTGATAAATTTTATTGGACATCTTACATGCTTGAATTTATTTTAGGGGGCCTTTTAAGGGAGGGGCGATGATTATATATATCTAACATTTGTACAGCTTCAGAGTTAAGAAAAATCTCCTTAGATAAAAATTGTGGACGTTACCAACACAAAACACTCTGCAATGCTCAAATAAGAGGGAGCTCCACTTCACACAAACCGTGCTAAAGAAACTCTCGTGAAGCTAACACGGTTACGTCAATTACAGCCAATATTTGCTTAGCCATCTCACCTTCCCAAATGCACCTTCTGCTTTGTGATTTTACCTGAGTTACCTCACCTTTTAATTAATTATATCCATGACCACCTTGACTTCTGTTTAAAGGAGAATACAATACCTGGCATGTCTGTGGAAACCAACTTGCATCATGTCCTATGTAATTGTTCTTGGTGTGTTAAACTTCATGTGTCTCGACATGTCTGTTGAAACCTTCCTGTTGCATAATCTCCTGTAATTGTCCTTGGTCCATGAAACATCATGTGTTTCCTGGTGTAGGTGTTACTGTGCATGTAGTGCTTTGTCTCTGATGTCATGTAACCAACATATATAGCGAGAAGATTCTAAATACTGAATGTTTACTGTTTTAATTAAGCTTTACTTTGTATGGCATGTATGTTATAAGTTCTGAACTATACTGCATTAAAGATTACCTGTTACTTTGTATATACATGAATGACATAATGTGTCAGCGATCAACCTTCTGTAATGGCCTGGTGGTCATGTAGTAAGCTGTTGGTACAGTCAGTGCTGGCGATGGTTGCCTTACTCTGAGGGTGTGGGTTTGAATCCGGTAAGGGACTGGAAATGTATGTAAAAATGAATGGGAATATTAAGTATACTGTGTGAAAGATGACTGCCATGGTTTAAGTTTTCCTTTCTATTTGTTAACAGGTACATTGAATTTGTTCAGTTGCGGATTCAAAGTGTAGGTTCAGGGAAAATTGTGTTTTAAATTTGGCAACCGCTTTTTATCCCACCGGTATGTAATACCGTGGGATATAGTCGTTGCTCTGTCCGTCCATCTATAATCATTCGTTTCTGGAGCAGAACTAAAAAAACATTCATGATATCTTTTTTAAACTTTCCATGTGTATTACCCGCCAACTGAAGTGGTGCCCTTTTCATATTTTCAGATTTCTGAAAATTTTATTCTTTTACGTTTTCACAGAAACATGTTGAATTTGGACTTTGTTCAGAGATAGGTTTGTTACCGGAGCACAGCTCCAAAACTCTTCATCATATCTGCCTGAAACTTTGCATATGTATTACCCACTAACTGAAGTGGTGGCTTTTGATATTTTCACAGGGGAGTGTATTGCTTAGAAACAGCGTTTGAAAGACATATATACCTATATAGACCCTACCCTATTACTATATAAAAGGAAAGGGATGTAACGACGAAACCATCCCATGATCATTCAAAGTCATATTTCGCATCAAAAACAAGTTTTATGGCACAGTCGATGACTAAGATACAAAAGCTAAATGATTTCCCTATAAAATGAGCTATAAATGGTCACAATCAGATCATTATTTCAAAAGGTATGCAACAAGACCTCCAAACTTTCAGGCCAATTTCCCCACTAACGAAAATCAGCGAAAACTCACCTTTTAAAATCATTTATTAATTCCAGCAATGTTGACAGCAGCTATGAATCATCAGATTCAAACCGCAGAGTGAAACTACCGATGTAAACAAATATAAATAACACCTACATATCATTTCTCCGACTGTACTGTGACATTTTGTCTCAAATAATCGCCATGCAAGTTCGCCATTCAGCCATTGATGACCTTGACATTCAGTTGACCCGGAGTATCATATATCCAGCTTCCTGGGCCTTCTAGCAAGAACATAGGCCCAGGAAGCTGAATGTTGGATGCTCCGGGTCAACTGAATGTCTAGGTCATCAATGGCTGAAACTAAAACTTAAAGATGCATCCATTGTGTTTCATAAAATTTTATTTGGCTTTAATACGTTCCAATTAATACGTGCTGTTTAAGGTACAAATAAATTCACTCAGCTTGCATATTCACCCCCAATCACCAAATATGTCATAATTACTAGTTTCCAATTAAAATCGAGTAATATCATTATGCATGTTTAGAAACCGAAACAGCACGTCCCATTTACATGCAGTTATATGAACCGCAGAGTGAAACTATATGTGATACAGATGGAAAAAAATATTACAACACCTACATATCATTTCTCAGACTGTACTAAGGCATTTTGTCTCAAATCATCACCATGTAGTTCGCTTGTCACTAAATGTCAGCCATTCATGACCTTGACATTCAGTTGACCCGGAGTACCCCATATCCAGGTTCCAGGGCCTTCGTTCTCACTAATAGGTATATGTCTTTCAAATGCTGTTTCCAAGTGATACACGCCTCTGTGGATATTTTCAGATTTCTGAAATCCTTTTTGAGAAACACTTTGGATTTTAACTTTGTTCAGAGATAGGTCTGCTTCCGGAGCAGAACTCCAAAGCCCTTCATCATACCTGAAACTCAGCAGGTGTATTACCTACCTAACTGAAGTAGTAGATATACAATTATCTGTCAAAGATGTGTTTTACAAATTATGTGGGACCGGTGGGATATGTCATCTTCTGATGACTCTTTTTACAATATTTGAACTTATCCCCTTCCCCTTAGAAAATTTCTTAATCCAGGTGTGTTGTTCACACCACATCCTAGTTAATTTGTAAACAAAAACAAACCTTGATTGTACATTTCTGTCACCTGCAGTGAATTTATCTTACCTTGATCATTTTAAAATTGTAAAGGTCATTGGTTATTTCAATACTTTACCCTGTTGTTGATATATTCTCAGATGTTGTGTTAATGTATTTAGTATACTCTAACTCTTTCACATTTGTTATTTGAAATAGAATATCCAGATTTTGAAAATGTGGTAGGTATCAAAATTGTGAATATACCATGTGAAAATTTAAATATCCACTTACTTTTCAATGGAGTTCTTAATGTACTAAACTGTTTTTAATCTAAAAAAAATTCAAATCTAGATCTATTTTCAGTATATCTTCAAAATATGAAATGAATAACAGGAATGCAAAATTTTGCATGTCATATGGATGTCGCTGATCTTTCAGATTTTGAATTTAATGAACTTTAATTCATCAAATATTCAATTACATTTACACTTTACTGGAAATTCGTATTCATCTGATTCTATTTAACTTTCCAGAATATTTTTGAAATCGACTAATAGCAGACTAGTAGCTGATCTAACCATCAGAACATGAACATTTTAGTGGTCTGCAGCCACATGTTTTGCAGAGTTACGTTACTTTGCTGTCTTTTAACTCCTTTTAAGCTCAGTTTAACACTGGCTTAGCAAAGTATTTTCACACAGAGGCGAAAATCAGATTAAATTTAGCGCAACAGATCTGTTATTTGTCTGTTGGTCACATGATCTGAATACTCCACATGATTGGCTAACAGCTTGAAGGACGTGCAACTCTGACATGTTTGCTCACCCCACCAATGATAAACAAGATCTCATTGTAAGCGGGCGCACTAGATTTCAACTCTCACATTTAGGCGTCGTTCAGCAGAGGTTTTGCAATATTTTTATGTTGGTGACATCCTGTGATCGTAAGGATTCAAATCACAAACAACTTTCAATATTCACATGTTTACATTCTATCTTATTTACTTCTTAAAACAAGAACATCTGCCAATGAACTGTACCGTTAAGATTTATTTTGTAGTCGCAGGTTATCGGTGAAGTTTTATTGGCAGACAGAAAGGAAATGTTTTTCTTTAGATTTGTGTGCTAAGCATCAAGTGCAGTTTCTGTCAGAGAGATTTAATCTTCATGTTTTGCCAATATAAGAAGGGACAAGTGTTCATTTCAAAAAAAGAAAACAGATTTGACACTTTTGTTGATCATAACGTAAGACTCATGTCAGTCTTCAGAAGGTTTGTATATATATATATATAATTGTAAGTGCTATGGATGATAGGGTTGGGAATAGACTTTCAAAAGAATCATTGATAATTGAGGCCATGCATTGATCGATAATTGATAATTGATAGACAATCCACTAACAAGCAATAAACACATTATTTAATTGATTGGTGCATTACTAATCAATAGTCAACTGATTTGTTGTAATGATGGTTAAAAAATGTGCATATATTTATGGGTGCATGTTTAAAATGATTTTCAGCCTCTTTATGACAATTGACAAATATGCTCAGATGATGCAGTAATACACTGAAATTCATTCTTGCTATTCCCAATTTGTTGATATTGTTGCTAAGGTTGATACAAATAAATGTAACTAACTTCTTTGGAAGGTATTTTAGAAGTTGTATGTATGATCACTTTATCACATTTAACTGTTATACCAATGGAATTGGGTGTTTTGACTTTCGGGGTTGGGATACACCGGATGTGTTCATGTTAATTAGTCAAATTCTATTATGCAAAATAATATTATCATGTATATTTTGTTTGAAACTGGAGAACTGTATATATGATGTAAAACAAATTTCCCTTGGGACAATAAAGACATTATCTTATCTTATCTTATCTTATCTTATAGCGCAGTGGTTAGCGCGTTCGGCTTTAGATCAAATTGGTCTAGGGTTCGAATCCTTTTATGATCTCGGCAACTTTGTCTGTTGTGGAGAACTGTTCAACATGCAGTAAGGTTGTGGGGCAATGCTATATTAAATTACAGCGCAGTACTGCCCAGGTTTGCTAGTTCCAGTTGTTGCCCATAGCTTTCACCACAATACATTATCCACGATGGCATTGCAAGCTTTCTTCCTGCAATAATAGTAGCAGCCGTGATATAAGTGAAATATTCTTGAAAGTGGTGTTAAACCCCAACTCACCTCACTTCTTTTGACTTTCACTGAAAATAAAAGAAGACTCTGAATCATTGAAGAGATGTTTATTGTATTTCTGGAAACACTGAACACCAGGTTATGTATAAAACATTGCAGGCTTTGAGCTAGATATGGATACAACACTGAGAAGAAGGGAGTCAGGCACGGGGGCTCGGACAAATAACACTGCTACACCCACAGAAACACAGCAGAGGCGGACACCATCCTCAATAATCTCCAGGAATGGTCTTCCAAAAAATGTACTTCCAAAATGTTCGAAAAATACATCCCAGATGAAATATTTGTCAGCAAACCAGTCAGAGCAAAATGGGATGACTGCCATGAGGTCTTGACTATCCTTACATAATACAAGTTCAAAATTAAATTTTTGGTTGGTTTGTTGACCTGATATGAGTAGTAATCTTAAGGAATATGTTCCAAAAAATCTGCATCAAAGATGGTTAATCAGAGCACTGTGTTATTACTTAACCCTTATGGGATCTTGTCAATCCTTATAGAATACAAGTTACTTTGTTTCTGATTGGTTTGTTGACATGATGTTTGGTAGGTGTACAGGGAGGCAATGCACTTTCTGGATAAACACTGTTTTGAGGATTTTTGTAGATGTTTTGAATTGCTATGCTAGGAGATAAGCAAGGGTTGGAGGAGGCAACAGGGATTTTTGTAGATGTTTTGGATTGCTATGCTAGGAGATAAGCAAGGGTTGGAGGAGGCAACAGGGATTTTTGTAGATGTTTTGGATTGCTATGCTAGGAGATAAGCAAGGGTTGGAGGAGGCAACAGGGATTTTTGTAGATGTTTTGGATTGCTATGCTAGTAGATAAGCAAGGGTTGGAGGAGGCAACAGGGATTTTTGTAGATGTTTTGGATTGCTATGCTAGGAGATAAGCAAGGGTTGGAGGAGGCAAGCTTTCATGACAGCAGATGTTTGAAGAAGTAGTATTTGGCTATTTGAGTAAGTGTACAAAGTCTCTATCTGGGTAATTGTTAAACTTGAAATGAAGAACTTGTAAATTGTTCATCTTTTTTGACAATTTTGTGCTCAGTGTTCAATTTAAAGTTCTTACAACTTATTTATTACAACTTATTAACAAAGCGAATAAGATTATATGACCATGGGTGAAAGAAAGAACAGTTGTATCAGAATATTACTACATTTAGCAGCTTCGTGCAGTATTTAAAACTTTCACGAGAACCATATCGCAGTCTAAATTAAGGTAGAACATCAAACTTAAATTTGAAAAATATATTGAGCACAAAAACATTTAATCGTCAGAAAAATGAAGATGAACAATTTACAAATTGATCAATTTAGTTAGTGTCAACATATCTTGGATGGCACCAACATGGTATTTTGCAAAAGTTGTTTACAATGGTTGCAAAAGTCATGGCAAGATAATAGACATGTCAAATATTACCTATTTGTAAATTGTTGCTGCTAAATGCTTCAAATAATATTGGACACTTCCGTGTAGCAAACAGACATGGCAAACCTAATGAAGAAGCGTGGGAATTTGTAACATTTAACAGTGGTATAGATGATGAAGACTTATACACAATTTTGTTTTTGTGTATATCAGGCATGAATCACCAGCTTGTAAGAAGAAAAAGATGATTTAGATGCAGCACATGATAGATATCATTATTGGATATCCACATTGATCAAAGATGATAGAAACAGTTAGAAATTATCATTTCTGATGATTTAGATATACAGCACATGATAGATATCATTATTGGATATCCACATTGATCAAAGATGATAGAAACAGTTAGAAATCATCATTTCTGTAACAAGGAACTAGATCAATATGTGTATTCAGTGATTGTAGTGAGTTTATGAAGTAAGGTCTGTGCAGTAGAGTCTCTTGTGGTCTGCAGTGGCAATTTTTTAAAGTTTGGGTTTAATTTTACCATGAAAATTTACAATATCTATTGCTGGTATCTTTTCAGGTTTAATTCATACACTAATGTATATCTTAATGTATTCTAAAATATCAGAAAATAAAGAAACTTATTTGAGTATAGATACCGGTAGTTCTGTTACAGATAGATATTTTAAAGTACCATATCAAATGGATATTATGATACTGTAGTATATCATCACCAGGGTTTTAGTTAGTTGCATAGATGAGACAAAACGGACAAAAGCAATAAGGGATATTGTGGCATTGTAAGCTAAAGTGACAGCTAAAACAACATAAATTAATGGCCTTAAGATTTTATTTCTTAATTTGAAATATTTAACCTTTTATTGGTTTCAAATTTAGATTGTTCCTTAACTTAGTTGAAGACCAATATAGTTTCAACTTTCCTTCATTCCTTTATAACTAGATTTTGTGGTTCAACATAACTCGCATCATCTTAACATTAGGTGATATTAAAGGTTTTATTTTAAAACCCATTTCATTATATAAACAAGAGAATAGGGGTTGCAGCTACAGAAGTTTGGCATGAAAAGAAAAACCCTTGATGATGTACCATGTAAACAACAGTAAAAGTTTCTCATGATCAGGAAATACACATACAAGATTGACAGAGCAAGACATAGAGCGTTTGACAAAAGAATCTTGGCATTTTCCTACTTAATCGTTTAAAGGTTTTAAAATGAAACTACAATATTATCCTTGATTACTGATAGATGATGCAATTAATAAAAAGTTTGAAAATGTTACTGAGTTTACCCCTGAAATTCATTATGAAGTCCATATCAATTTCATGGAGTATTTCGTTTGGATGAGATTGCATGCACCTTCCTTACAAACATATACCCACTTTGAATAAGAAGTTGGATTCTATATGTTCAGATATTAATTGTAAAACTCAGCGGATCCAGGGATTTTCAAAGGGGGAGGGGGGTTAAAAAACCCTAAATCCCCCTCTGGATCAACGACTGTTAAAGAAGCATGCCAAGGATCTTTGACCATGTGTAATTGTACAATATGTTTCTTAAAACAATATACACACAAAGAGGTATGATATATGATATATGGACACCGAATCTGTACACTGGAGGGTTGTGATATATGATATAGTATACATCATGATCTACATAAATACTATTGCCACAATATACACTTTATAACACACAGGAGGGGATGATATCGATAACAACCGTGGGAAAGTGAAATAAAGTCATGTAAGGGTCTTTGAATTATATTCAACATTGAAACAAAAGTTTATAATTTAACACAATGGAGAATAGAATCGTGAAATAAACTTAAGTCTAATATATATAATCAATATTCAACAAAAAGTATGTTTGACAAATATATGTGAACAAATTATAATAGTATCATGTGCTTTAAGAACTATACAAATACAAATTAAACAATGGCTCATATACAAATTTGTTAAAGCATTTTCATAACTTTCCATTTAGATTATTATAATTGACAGTTTATCAGCATTAGCAAAGCCATGAAAAATTTATGTTAATAATGTATAAATGTCATGCGATGAATGTATGGACTAAGGGCATGAACCATCTAGGCTATCTGGAGTATGCTTGAGGATGATATTGGACAACATGTGCTTCTCTAAATGAGAAGGTCCATTGTTTATTGGTGACAGAAAACCTGAGGGGCTGGCATGAGTATTCTAGGTATGTCTTTCTGCGCTGAAGTGACGGCAACAGGATTATATGATTGTGTCACTGTCTGCTTCTGCTTTCTGGAATTGCTTATTTGGCTTTAAATCTGGAGGAGAATATATTATTACAAATTTAAATGCTTTTAATTATTTTTGATATTTTTCAAATATTACATTGTCAATCAATATTTGAACAGAAATATCACTTTAAAATTGAATTTGTTAAAGAAGTTATGTGTGTGACAAGGTGAATACCTTATGCCTATTCTTTTATCTTATTGCAGAAACGTCTTTGAAGATACCTTTGTATATTATTATTTCCTGTGAGAATATATATTTGACATTTCAATTTTCTTTACAGAAAGTCTTAAATAAAACCCTAATTATTCACTTTATCAATGTACAACAATACTGTCATTCTAATCCAAAATGTGTTACCATGAATGCATTTCTTTTTAAAACCTCTGATGGTTTATATAAGCCAGTTGATCAATAGATCAGATGGAAGGATCTGACCACAGACGACCAGTATTGACAGAAAGCAGTAAGATCACTGTGTCCACACTTCACAGACTGATGTCCTTGCCCCAAGTGACCGGTGAGACTTGGCCTGTCCAGACAGTACACAATGGAAATGGACAGTGGTCACATCAAAGACTGACCTTAGGTTCAACAAAACAGCCTTAATATTTTATGAACGGATCTGGTTTTATGTGGCATTCGTCTTCATTATTACATGTGTAAATAAAAATTAACCTTCAATTGATAATGCATACCTTAATAATCTAGGATTTATTATATTGCCATCCATATTTCTGATTATTGTTCTAAATAACATCCATTATGTTTTAATACAGTACATATATTATACATTGTATCTATTTCAGCAAATTAATACTAGAATGACTTAAATTTGATGAAATTTCTTGAGAGTCTACAAATACAAAGAGACTGATCGATACAAAAATATAACAATGTAAAACATCTACCATCACTAGAATGTGTAACAGTGTTATAATCTGCCTTAAAACATGACAGAAAGAAGTACCTGACAGACATTAGTAAATATATACAATCATTTTTTGAAGAATATGTCAAAAAGAAGTCTTCTTCAAATTAAAGTGTAATACTAGTTGTTATATAGGCACTGATGAATGAGTTTGATTGTGGACGTGACTAGAAAGTAACTACATTTTTATCTTTAAAATCTTATTTATTTTTTATGTTCAAGTTTTGTATCTATTTGAAAGACGAGTCAAAAGTTGACATTTCTGCAGCAACCAAAAGCAGTTAATCTTTAGGCTGTCTGAATATCATGATGCTTTAATTATGCCATTACAGTCCTTAACGCTGAATGTAAAATTTAAGAAAAACTTGAGAGTGAAAACTCCTATTTTTTAAATAAAATTTTGGAAAAACTTTTTGTTTTTAATCCTGCCCAAACACCAAGAAACTGTTGATCTAGGCAATGTTTTACCATTTTTATCTGTTTACTGACCAAATTATACCTTAAGATAAGGTTACATGTTCATCTTATTTAATACAAACAATGGAGTGAAAGTGAAGTATAAGCTAGGTGTCTGGCTTTGGCTGATGCAACAAATGCAGTTTTAACTATGGAAGTATATTGTAAAACTGATTGTATGACTATATACAAATATGGATGTGTTGGAGGTATAAGTATTGGAAGTTTAGACTACTGATCTCTGTAACATTGTCAACAATATTTTGTTTATTATGTCTATCTTTTCAGTGCAGGAGGAGGGGTTTGAAAGCCTCCTTTTGAAAAAATGTGCATGTAAATTTGATTGACCCCTTTTCAATGTCTATTAGGTTACATTAATCAAATGAAATGTTTCTCGGGCATTGACGCGTCTCTTACATTAGTGTGCTAAACAAATATTTTTGCCATAAAAAATAATATTGTATTTGGGGCGTCAATTTTGCTAAACTGATTATTAATTTTTCAGCAAAATAAAAGTCTGTAAGAAGGAGTTTGCTTAAGATTCGCATTTGCTAAAGCACTTCAAAGCTCTTTGTATTTTCTGAAGGAAAAAACTTGTTTTGCTCAAGTCAATTTCTTTTTTTTTTAAAAAGCAAACATAAAGTCCCTCCATCCTCATCACTTTTGAAGAAAATATGCCTGTGAATGTTTTATTATTTTTATGCTGCCATATAGTTTTAGTAATTTAATACGATATACTGGTCCACCGAGTATTGCACATTCCCTTCTTTAGCTTTGGTTATGTAAATTTGATTATAATTATTGCACATTAGTAACACAACTGGTTATTCAAGATATGATGTATTAAAGTACATCAGTTGTCAACCATCTATGATCAAATGATAATTATATAAACATCAACAGTCAAGTTAAAAATGGGTATATACAAAGTGAATTATATAAACAGAATTTTATGCAGGCCCTATTCTATTGTTTAAGCAGTATAGTATAAGTGATTTGGAAAGTTTCCGTTAACATTCCATATAATGGTCCGAATTCTGATTTGTTTCAAGTGTATATGATTTTTCTAATATAAACATGATGGACTCGTAAATTTAAAATAAAATTAAAATTTATGATATCTAATAAATTCACAAGATACAGATACATGCAGTGAATGATATTTTCCAATGATTCTGTGACTTCTTGAGTGATTCAACAGGTGGTCTGTATACACAAGATTCAGTGCAGAGTTGTTTCCCTTTAATTGTATGAAATACCAGATGATTCCAAACCAAAGTGCTAGTGGTAAATATGAACCACGTACTCCATCAAACTTTGTACATATGGCTGTGATAAATGTACATACTTTGTAGTATTCTAAATGTACACACATTGTAGTACTCTAAATGTACACACTTCAGATGTTTCGTATGATCTCTCCGAATATAGTAATCTGACATATGTATACCAATAGAGTGCCTTGTGTCACCTGCAGGTGACAGAGTCAGTCAAACTTTTCAAATCCTGGAACAATGTTCCACAATCTTTGTAACATTCATTTTTGTTGAAGGATAATTTCACTTCGAAACAAAGTTCCTATTGTTTCAGATCATAGCAGACAATATTCCATTTCTTTGAGGATAAAATTCTATTACCTCAAAATAGTTCATACTTTCAAATTCTAGAACACCATTCCACAATCTATACACATTCATCTTTAATTGGTGAAGGATGAAATCTATTATCCCAACACAGTTCATACTTTCCAAATCCTGGAACAATATTCCACAATCTATACACATTCATCTTTGAAGGACAAGCCACTGTTATCCTACACCTATTGCACATGTGTGTACGGTAAGGCTGAGCGAGGAGGATTACACTCCAGTTTCATAGATGTTCCGCACCTTGCCATTAGGCACAGTGTTTACATTTAAGGTTTTTGGAGGCAGCCAGAAAGACTTCTCCTTACCAGTGAAGTATGGTATGTTGTCATACTGTGCCTGGCAGGTGTTATCCATGTCAAAGTCCTCGGGAGGCGGAGGAAGATCGAATTTGGTCTTCACTTGGACTTCTTCATCTGGACTTCTGAAAGTGGACAATGGTCTGGAAGGACTGTCCAGGGGCTGACCGCCTTCATATCGGGGAATCTTGATCATTTCAGGCTTGGTCGGTGAGTCAAGGATCGGTGGTGGCAGTTCTTCCGGTTTCTCGATGTCACATGGATGGTTCTCCATCATGGACTCCTCTGATCCTGAGGGAAGTGGGGTAACCATGGCAACAGGTTGTGAAAATGTGACACTCTTGCTTCTGGTCTTTGGCGGTGGACTCTTGTTTCCTTTCTTGTTGATCACAGCGTAGTAGTTGGGTGGCGGGGGAAGGGTGTGGTTCCGAGCTGCGCTGTCGATCTCCTCTCTCAGAGTGAGGTAGTCTCGGGGCGGCACGTTCATCAGCGGTTCCTTCTGAGATTCCTCGATCCCTGCTTCCTCAATGTGGGGAGGAGGAGGAGGGGGAAGCTCGTCCGACTCCTCAGCAGGTGTACTGTAGTCTCCTGACCCAAGGACCACATTCTTGTTGGGGTTGTAGTCATACTGGGAGGAGACCTTCAGCGGGCTGCGGCTGATGGAACAGTAGTGATCATCGTCGTAGTCATAGCGACAGTATGAGGCGACGTCTAGAGATGGGGTCGGGCTCATAGCCGGGTACATCTCCACCCGCTTCACTGGCTCCTTCGCCCGCCGCATCCTGGAACAGATATTGGAGTCTCTAGTGAGGATATTGTCTGATATTTTCTTGTAAAACGTCAAGTGACTTACCCAAATTACAATTAATAACAGCACTGTCTAAGTGTAAATTTATTTGGTAAAACATTGTAATTTTAAAAATAAAGATTTAATTGTTTTTATATGAAATGAGTGTGTACGTACTATAAAAAGCAATTAGTTATAGGCACTGGTCTCCTTCCTGCAGAATACATTTCTTCTCACAGATGCATTTGTTTTTATGAAATGTGTTTTGAAATTAACATAAAACATATAAATATAATAGAAAAGTCTTTTGAATATACGTCAATCTGATGATAATTAATTGACAAACCTTCGGCAGTGCACAGCAATAGAAATGATGAGGATGGCGAAGATGACAAAGGAGGCAGCCACGATTCCCCCCACAATAGCAGCTGTAACAGAGAAGATTGGGGAGGTAAAGAAATGAAGTTGATACTTGTAATAACAATGTTATCTAAAAGATTGTTTCATCAATTGCAGTTAAGTTTCATTTATCTAACACAGTTATCATTGTGATTGTTTGTGTTGGTTATTGATTACTTTCTGAATTTCATTTTTTTGCTTTTGGAACGTTATACCCTAATATTGTTGCTGTTGTTTTAAATTAGCAAATATATTTGTACTAATTGTAACATGACCCTTTATTTATACTTAAAACAGTGTTAAAATATTTGTGGTGATAGCATCCGCGAAATTATCATTTTCACATCTTGGTATTCTCATCTCTTAGATTCAAAGCCCAACTTGACAAAGACTTAAGCAAAAGTAATATCTATCTTCTAATGTGTTTATCTTATATTACTGACTTATTAATTCTTTATTAAAATATGGTTATAGAGAGATTTTCCAAAAGTTACGCACCCATATCAGGAGTGAGAGGGAAGATGGCCGCCGATGCAGATTCGTTCTTGGGTCGGTGAGAGGTCACAGTGCTGGGTTTCTCCACACTTCCCTCCGCCTTGGTGCGATCACGTGACTCCGCCTCTTTATACGGCTTCGACAACAAACTGCGGAGGTTCTCACCACAGTATATTCTCACATAGTCGTCAGCAGTCCGGGCTAAAAATCATGATATATATATATATATGTATACTTATCTTTCATTGTGTACATTTCTAAGGAGTTATGAGGTTAAAGGTACATCCATTGTGTTGTTGGGGGTCAAATATGACAAACGTTATAAATGGTCTTATTTTATCGAGAAGTACCAACTGATACCGAAAACAACCATTTTACTGATACTCGACTTAGTATATTGACGATATGAAGGTAACAGTAGTGATTTCTGATCGAAAACCGGACAATGCACCGCGTGTGGCGCGCGCCAATGAGTCAAACGTAATTTTGGAATCTTATTTACACCAGACAAAATAACAAATTTGTGTTAATAATGTTCAATAGCTCATATAACTACTTTGCATGTAAATAGGACGTTCACTTTCAATTTCTACACATGCCTAATGATGTCACTCGATTTTAATTGGAAAATAGTAATTATGATATGTTTGGCGATTAGGGATGAATATGCAAGATAAGTGAATTTATTTGTATTGTAAACAACACATATTGTGTGTTGGAACGTATAAAAGTCAAATAAAATTTTATGAAACACAATGGATGCACCTTTAACATGGAAATCGATAGTATGCATTTATGCTGCAGATAGAAAAGAATGATTTTACCCCCATTTTACCCCCTTTTACCCCTTTAACATTATTAATTCCCCCATAAATAATTAGTCAGTGGAGCACAGTGGTGTAGTGGTTAGCATGTCTGCCTCTCACGCCAACGGCCCGGGTTCGAATCCCGGTGGAGACACCAAACATTTGTGACCTGGGTCTTATACTGTGTTGTGTCCTTGGGCAAGGCACTTCATCCACATTGCACTCAGTTCACCCAGCTGTACAAATGGGTACCTGGACATGGGAACGTATGGACCTAATCGGTCGCGCGGAGCGCTTCATAGGCAGCACTGAAAGTATGATTCCTTCAGGGTAAAAATTGTGTAGCGCCTTGAGCATGCATTGTGCATGGATATGTGTGCATTATAAATATACTATTATTACTATTATTATATTCTATCATCACTATTGTCCACTGACCTTTGACCTGAAACCAGACATAAGCCGTCCCTTCTCTCCCTTCCTGACTCTCCAGGCTCACAGTCACATTGCGAGTTGTTCGATCGTACACAGCTCGGAACCCGTACAGCCCTCGGTGTCCGCACGTGATCACTTTACTGAACTGGAACGGGTCTTCAACCTTTATCGTCTCTGAACACTCTCGCCCGCCATATTCTGCCTTGGCAATGAGGACGTCAACAGAGTGAAGACTGATGCCACGATTGTTTTCCGTTGTCGCCAAGCAGGTGCACTTTGGTTTGTTGCCACGTATAGATGACGGGTATTCTTCGTTGGCAATATACAGCACTTTCCCTCTCTTCTCCACATCAGAGCAGAAATTAGCTATGTCTTCACCTGGAGAATAAATGTATTAGAGTTTATGATTTAGAACATTGAACAATGAATCATACAGAGTAAAAGTGAATCATACAAAGTAAAACTTAATCATATATTGAGAGTGAAACAGAAGATAAAGAGTGAAAAGGAATCATATAGAGTAAAATTGTAGCATACAGAATAGTTAACATTTAACCACACAGAATAAGTTGAATCACAGAATAAAACTGAAGATAAACCTGAATCAAATTGAATAAATTTGAATCCTACAGAGTGAAACTGAAGATATAGAGTAAACTGAATCATATCTATAGAGTTAAAACTGAACCGTAAAGATTCGTAAAACCAAACCGTAGAGTACCGGTAACATAATTATAGATATCTATCATTTTTATATCGGCCATTATATATCTAATATATTCCTAGATTTATTTTCAGAAATAATTTTATCTTTTTATTATGTTTACTGTAATACCAAATATATATGTAGTACTATATAACTTATGTTAACGTTTGCTAACCTTCAAATGACTCTATAGATACATTTCAAGGGAAGCAACTCCTGCTGTCTTCCTTGCACATTGGTCCATCCATTATTGAGATGTAATATATCAATGTTCATAACATCCCTGACCTTAGAAAGGTTACCATGCTCCACTAATGAATAATAAATGCAAAATTAACTTGATGTTAATATGCCTTATCAAAGTAATTTGATATAATTAGCGCTTATAACCATGTAATCATGTTATGGTAATTACTGCAGTAATTAGATTTCCTTCCTAACGATAATAGGATTTGAAGTTAGTTTTGTTAAGGGACATTAACTCCTTTGAAAGGAAATGAAAATATTTTTTCACTGCCCCTGTTCAAACTATAATGCCAAATGGAAACATTGTATCTTTAAGGCTAATATTTGAAACAGAAAGTAAATGGATATGTTTGTGTGACAACATTTAGACGTGATGACTATCTTATCTTATTTATACATGAAAGTAGCCCAGAATGTTTAAACAATACAAATTTTATGTGTTGTTTTTTTAGTTTCAAATAGTATTGTTCCTTTTCATTTTTGTTTGTAGATGACAGATGCTTATTTTGTCTTATTCACTATATGTGTACTTTAGATTGTAGGGTATGGACAAAACAAATCTCAAAGTAGAATATTTCTGACATATATATTTGCTTTTTTTCAAGTCATCTAAAAGTCTCTTGATGAGCATAATTTCGCGACAATTGAGCAAAACTATTGAGATCATTTAACTTGAAATTAGTTAAACATAACTGCAAACATGTATAGTTTATTTACCGTACTTATACCATTGTTTGATGAACAGAGACAACTTTTTATTTATTTTCAACTATTCATAGAATGTAAATGTGTCGCATTGTCCAGGACCATATTTCCAAACAATTCAGCATCAGGTTTAATCATTTAATAATAATAATGAGGATATATATACTTATACCGCACTGAACTCTACACAATCAAGAGGCATGCTCAAAGATTATTACTCTGGTGTAAGGACTTTGTTCCTTTTTCATTTCCAACTCACTGGGAGAATGCAACCAAGCTGCCATTTATGGCACTTTTTAAGGTTATATCTCACATTGCCTTCACTTCTATACCATGTACCAAACTGTGCTGCTGAGTGAACAGAGGCACACTTTGAATAAAGTCACTTGCCCAAGGTAACACCACAAGTCTTCACAACTCATGTCTTTTTATGAGGCAGGGAATCAACCCTTCAAACTCTCAGTTTATCCAGCAATGAAGCGGGTCACCCACCCATTCAGTAAGCCACACTGAGTGATGTTGAATTTCACTGAGCTATGCACAGGATCATTTGCAACTGCACAGGGCCACATGACTCCATTTCGCAATTAGTCGGTATTTATAAGTTTCTTTTACAAAAGTTGTTTTTTCAAAATAGCATGATGTACACAGGTGAGGAAGTAGGTTTGAGGGAATTGTCCTGAAAAAAGCACAAGAATTTGTACTATTGCAGATAGTGTTATTCCAAATATAACAATGTTATTCTCATTCATTATCTAAAGTGGCATGTATTTCTAGTATGATCTATTATTGGCCACAATGCATGACCTTTACTCAATTCAGTCCACATTCTAAAGAACCAACAATGTAAACGATTTACCAAATGTAGACTGGATTATATTTTGGGTCCAGATTTCCAAACAGTCCTCAGCATGCCATGTTATTGGTAAGCTCAATGTATATTTCTGGTTACAAGCTCCCCATATGTCGTGCCCACATCAAAGCCCCAGTGTTATGTCAGGGCAGCAGGAAATCTTGTCTTTCAGGAATCAAAACCTAAGTAACTCCTACAGTTACCTTGTAGCTACAAGACTTCTTCCTACCTACAGACGAGTGGAATATATTGTTTCAGATGAAGGGGATGAGTTTCATTTTACTCATATTTTGAATTTGGTTTGTAACTAGTTATTAACGTCACTCTTTTGAACAAGTTGTCATTCTTACCTACATTGAGTGGAAGATACTGTTTCAAATAAAGGGAATGAATTTCATTTTTCTTATGTTTTGAATTTGGTCTTTAACTATTTATTGCAACATCCTCTGAAATTCTTTTGAGCAAGTTGTTACCCTTACCTACAGAAGAGTGGAATATACGATTTTAGATGGCGAAATTAATGTTTTTTAAGTTTTGAAAATTATTTTGAAGCAGCAGAAATGATTTCTTTAACTTTTTAAAGAAATTATCAACCACTTTGTTAAAAATATAGAATTAAATTTAATGTTTATTGAGAAACTTGATATGGCAAACTCTTATGAAATATGGTAACTTTATTACAAACTATGATTTGATTTTGGATGAGAGTTTTAAAACCTGTTGGAGAAATACAATTTGGCAACTTGTCTTTTTCAAGTATTTCTTGACTTATTTTCTTAAATTGTCAAACAATATCTCTTAAGATTTTAAAGTTCAAGGTTGAAAACTTTATAATCATTGAGACATTATTTAATTTGGATTGCTTTCTTATTTGACGAGTTGACAGCTTCAAAGAGATGTAGTCAAATATCTTGAAGATTTGGAAACTCATTCATTTGAGATTAATTATAAAACTATTTTACACAAATAAGTTATCACACATTATGTTTTGTGTTTGGGATTAGATATTTAATGTTTTTGAAACCTATCATTGGGAATTTAAATGTTGGGAAGGATGCAGTTTGGCTGCAATATTGATCTCAAAGGTTGCACTGCAGTGCATAACCACAATGGTATTGAAATTCTCCTGACATGACTGATAGTGTATAACAATTTAGGCCAGTTCAACAGTCAGTTAATTACCTGCCTCATTACTTTTGGTCCCGGCTGGTCACTTTGAGAGAAATTTTACCATAAAAGTTGACAAAATCATAGTTTCAGACTGGTAACTTTTCAGCCTTATTGCAAGCACATGCATCACACTTAAAGCATTGTTGAATCAGCTCATCTCACCTGGACAGATTTAAACCTGAGTAAGTTCTTCGGGAGCGGTACCTACAAGTTGCATTCCTTACCTACAGAAGACTGGAACCACCAACATGCTTACATACATCTACAAATAGCTTATATTGGCTTTGTAAAGGATGTTTGGTTACTTTGCTTCCAATCATTGAGGTAGGTAAACACAGACTTGTAACAGAATGGTGTGTAAACATAGCCGCTTGCTTCTGATTAGTGCAATACTCCATGCTAGAAAATGGTTGGGATTTCAAGATTTCAGGATTTCAGGAGTAGGTTTCCGTAAGAGTTTCTTTTAAATAAACCAGACATTATTTCAGTTGAAAAGGTTTAAATGGATTTAGTGTTTTAGAAATCTGTCATGTTGAAACATGTAAGATTGTTTTTCTTGAATATTTATCTAAGTTTAATATCAAAGAATCTGTTATTGAGTTTGGAATTACATTATTAAAATGCAAATGCAAATTCAAATCATTACACGATAACTTGATTGAATAGTTGTTTTAGCATTTCAAACGAATTATCACTAAAATGTATTTTAGAATGCATGACCAATTTTCAAGTGTAGCTTTAGAGATTTATTGTTTATATAATTCTGTTAAAGTTTTACAAGTTCTAATCAACAAATCATCTTGCAAAAGCTTTAAATTCAGGAGTAAAATTTTTAATGTACATGTGACAACTCATGTCAAATTATTTTTGGAACCATTTGTCAATTTGTCACTTGATCAGTTGATTGTAATTAATTGCTGAAAGTTTCTAAGTTGTCGAAGCACTTAAAATTTTCCCTTAAGCCCTTTTAACATTTTATCCAACATAATTATTTTAACAGACTTTGATGATTTAATAAAATTGTGGAAACTGCAACTTGTCTGAACAAATTTCTGGTTCCTTTTTTTACACTAATTTTCACGTCATAAACCTCATAGTACAGAATTGTGAGTCTGTTTATTTGTAATTCTATAAATACAATCATCATTTGATATTCAAGAGAGGTTGAACTATAAATAATTTTGTTGTTAAAATATATTTCATGCAGAACATGTTGAAAACATTTGAGATCAAATTGTCATGAATTTTAGTCAAATTGCTGCTTGATACAGCTGGCAGAACTGAATTAACTTTCAAGGTTTTGTTTTGGAAACAAATCATGTGATAATTAACTTGTTTAAAGGTTCTTTCAACTCTGTAACAAGTAGGGTGTCTCGTGATAAAATAATTTTTTTGGAAACAACTGATCATCAATAATGCTGAGAATAAGTTCCTGAAACACCTTTTATGGACATTCTAATATTAATATAATACTTAAATGAGGCTAAGTTTAAATATCAAACAATAGATAGGTTTTAATTGTTGTAAATTAATGTTTTCAATCGCTGCAAATAGCTGCGAAATTGTCCAATGCGTTAAACAATAACTCACTCACTCAATGTTTTCAAAATGACAACTGTTATAAAATGATAAAAGTTTATCATGACATATAGTTTTAAGGAAGAATTATTGATTATTGATTGATAAATAATAAGATATAATATATCGGCAATGTAGTGATGAACTTATAGTGAATCACATTATTAAGATCATTTATTTAAACAACAAGAGTTTTCATCGACAGTACATTTAGCTGGTCTGCATATTTCTTAATGTTAGACTTTTCATTCCATATTTCGATATTCCGGTCCCACAAATATGCTTACCGGGTATTTGAACTGATGTACTATAACATGTAAAATTATAAAAGATATAGCATACATGTTTTCAATTTGAAATTTGTTAAACTTGTAAATAAACATGTAGAAGATATATTTGTTTATTTTAAATTCATAAAAAAATTAAAAATATCCAAGGATTATTTATTGTTATACAATTTTAAAACTTATCAGAATCATATGCATGTGACATTCCTTGACTTTTCACCTGGAGAGAGGTGAGGTGAGGTGAGGTGTGGCAATGCATTGCGGTTAAACCTGCGAGCAACGGCTGGAACTAGCGAACCATGGGTGGTTCTCTGCTGAAATTCAGTGAAGCATTGTACCCAAACCTTACTGCGTGTAGAACAGTTCTCTACTGCAGACAAAGTTGCCGTGCCGCTGGCGGGATTCGAACCCCGGACCTCTTGATCCAAAGCTAAACGCGCTAACCACTGCGCTATCCCGCCCCTCACCTGGAGAGAACCACTCTGACAATTTGATAGTGAACTAGGAACACGGTTCTGTCTACAAGATTGATTAAAGAAAAACTAAAGTTTGTGGATTAATTTGTTAGCTGACAAGGTAACGCGGATGAGTGAGAGGTCTGTTAATGATATTGTTTTAAAAAATAGACCCCTTGTTCTAATGGAGATATCATATTGTCTCCAATTTAATTATAAAGACATGAACGTAGCATTTCTTTTTATGGTTGGGATTGCTGAACTGGTAGATTTGAATACTGGCTTGTCTAATTTTATTCTGTCATTGTTTGCAATTCAAAATAAATTTTGAAATGTTTATCCTAATTGAGACTTAAAAACAGAGAACTGAGACTGAAGATTTAATTACAGGAACTGAACAAACTAGCTATAAAGTTGATGTCTCCCCATTTCCCAATATCATGCAGTTCTCTAAATTGCTCCAGGCCTATACTAGATTATTTTCTTAACTTAAAATCTATTTCATATAATTCAAAATCATGTCAAAAACAATTTCACCGATTTTGATTTGAATCAAAGATTATGTTCCTTATCTCATTTCTTTGGAACTTTTTGCCCCTTGAATGGAAATCTGCAATTTCAGTAGATTCATTCTTAAAAAAACTGGAACCCAATTAAGATTAACCTCTTCTCAAAAACCTCCTGACTTTTGCTAAGGATGGGCATTTTACAAATTAATTTTTGTAATTTACATAATTCAATGTCAAGTCAACTGTGATAAAAAGCTGCTTAGAGCTCTAGTTTCAGTGAGGACCAAAGCCTACCTGGTATACAATCATAGATGATGGTCATGTAGTCGGTTGTCTTCTTAGAACAGGTGCCCCCTGTGTGGACTTTCTTGACCCCGATCTTGCACTTGTCATACCCAGAGCACTGTGTGTTCACCTCCAGGTAGGACTCCTCCTTGTTCACCAGACAGTCGGTGTGGGTGGCGCTGCAACAATCTTGGGCATGGCGCCGCGCACCGACACATCCGGCGTCCACCTTGACGCCATAGAAGAGTCGCTTGATCGCGATCTTGTGTCCCGGAGCACACTTGAGCTCAAGCTGCTGCTTGTTGCACCCACTCGCGTAGATGTTCTGTTTGCCTTGTCCAGAAACTGCAATAGAGGAACAAGAGATAAGAAAGTTGTCACAGAGGAACATGATGGTGGTGGCGGTGATAATACCCTTGGTCTTCTCCAGAAATTGCAATAGAGAATCAATCAATGGATTAAAACATTGTCACAGAGGAAAATGATGTTGATGGTGATAAAACCTCTAATCTTCTGAAATTGCAATGGAAAATCAATGGATTAAAAAGTTGTCATATAGGAATATGATCATATGCTGTTAATAAAACCTTTGACTTTTTACAGAAACTACAACAAAAGCAGTGAAAGTTTGACATATGGAAGAAGGTTTTTAAATATAAATCTGGCCCAAGATGATCTGCTATCCTCTGCCAGAAATTTGAATGGAGAAGGTTTAGTTGTCATCGAGTGTTTTGAATATGTATGATGGAAAGGTTTGTTGCAGCCATAGATATAACTGATAGTGATGAGTGCCAAGCAAGGAAACAACAACGTAAACTGATCAACATCTTTTGGTATGAGGTGTTGGTGACCGACTCAGTTGAACAACTGAACAACATCCATGCACGGATAACTACATCCCCAGAATTACCTACATATTAGATAGTCTGGTTAATGTGCTTATACATTGTCATCTGTACATTGGTACCGGTGTAGCAGGCCATTTCTTCCCCGGTCTAAACTTTCCCCGGGGAGTAAATGGCCTAGGCTGAAGTTTCCCCGGGGAAGGTTTGTCCTAGGATACTTTTACCCCGGGGGAGGTTTGGCCTAGGCCAAAGTTTCCCCCCCTAGGCCAAAGTTTCCCCCCTGTTAAAACAGGGTTGTTATTTCCTTCCCCACCCTTTCTTTTCCATGAACAGGGGGGATATTTTGGCCTAGCTAGGCTACTTCTTCCCCACCCTTGTTTTTATTTACAAGGGGGGAGATTCTGGCCTAGCTAGGCTACTTCTTCCCCACCCTTGTTTTTAAATTAAAGGGGGGAGATTCTGGCCTAGCTAGGCTACTTCTTCCCCACCCTTGTTTTTATTTACAAGGGGGGAGATTCTGGCCTAGCTAGGCTACTTCTTCCCCACCCTTGTTTTTATTTACAAGGGGGGAGATTCTGGCCTAGCTAGGCTACTTCTTCCCCACCCTTGTTTTTAATTAAAAGGGGGGAGATTCTGGCCTAGCTAGGCTACTTCTTCCCTACCCTTGTTTTTATATACAAGGGGGGAGATTCTGGCCTAGTTAGGCTACTTCTTCCCCACCCTTGTTTTTATTTACAAGGGGGGAGATTCTGGCCTAGCTAGGCTACTTCTTCCCCACCCTTGTTTTTAAATTAAAGGGGGGAGATTCTGGCCTAGCTAGGCTACTTCTTCCCCACCCTTGTTTTTATTTACAAGGGGGGAGATTCTGGCCTAGCTAGGCTACTTCTTCCCCACCCTTGTTTTTATTTACAAGGGGGGAGATTCTGGCCTAGCTAGGCTACTTCTTCCCCACCCTTGTTTTTAAATTAAAGGGGGGAGATTCTGGCCTAGCTAGGCTACTTCTTCCCTACCCTTGTTTTTATATACAAGGGGGGAGATTCTGGCCTAGCTAGGCTACTTCTTCCCCACCCTTGTTTTTAAATTAAAGGGGGGAGATTCTGGCCTAGCTAGGCTACTTCTTCCCCACCCTTGTTTTTATTTACAAGGGGGGAGATTCTGGCCTAGCTAGGCTACTTCTTCCCCACCCTTGTTTTTATTTACAAGGGGGGAGATTCTGGCCTAGCTAGGCTACTTCTTCCCCACCCTTGTTTTTAAATTAAAGGGGGGAGATTCTGGCCTAGCTAGGCTACTTCTTCCCTACCCTTGTTTTTATATACAAGGGGGGAGATTCTGGCCTAGTTAGGCTACTTCTTCCCCACCCTTGTTTTTATTTACAAGGGGGGAGATTCTGGCCTAGCTAGGCTACTTCTTCCCCACCCTTGTTTTTAAATTAAAGGGGGGAGATTCTGGCCTAGCTAGGCTACTTCTTCCCCACCCTTGTTTTTATTTACAAGGGGGGAGATTCTGGCCTAGCTAGGCTACTTCTTCCCCACCCTTGTTGTTATTTACAAGGGGGGAGATTCTGGCCTAGCTAGGCTACTTCTTCCCCACCCTTGTTTTTAAATTAAAGGGGGGAGATTCTGGCCTAGCTAGGCTACTTCTTCCCTACCCTTGTTTTTATATACAAGGGGGGAGATTCTGGCCTAGCTAGGCTACTTCTTCCCCACCCTTGTTTTTATATACAAGGGGGGAGATTCTGGCCTAGCTAGGCTACTTCTTCCCCACCCTTGTTTTTAAATTAAAGGGGGGAGATTCTGGCCTAGCTAGGCTACTTCTTCCCCACCCTTGTTTTTATTTACAAGGGGGGAGATTCTGGCCTTGCTAGGCTATACTTCTTCCCCACCCTCAGTTTTTATTACAGTGTCCATTTTATGCAGTTCTAAGAAAATGTACTTGTCCATATTATTATTGTACATCACCATCTTTTCAGAAAGGTATCTCACTATACAAAAGTGATAATGATTATATTGTAAACTTATTTGCAAAGTATATTTTCCTTTGATTTAAAGGCACTGTAGTATTTATTTGGCATAATATGTTTTCCCAAATTTGTCATTTATTATTAAAGTTTATACAATATATGGGTATGTTGATGGATAAAACATCTCATAACATGAGCCAAAAGTAGAATCAATAGTAAAAGCTTATCTGTATTATAAGAAAATGGTGCAATGTACAAAGCGACAATTGTGTGGAACTCTTCAGGTAGATTTGTAGGTCTCATGATTTAGATCTCTTTTTTATTGACTAAAGATTATTATTTAGCCATTCATAACACTTATCAATATTTTGGTAAGAGCACTTTATTTCAGTAAGAAAATCATGCTAGAGCGCCTTTAAAAAACATGTCAAGTTCTTTAATATAATGCATTGGTGTTACACAAATAAAGTATTTTTTCACATTTTGATGTTCGGTAAGTTAGTTTCTTCTTTTGTCATTAACCACAAATTATTTCTTTTTTTAAACATGATTTAACTTGTCTCCTTGTCTAACTTATATGTGAGAAAAATGAAATGGTAACAATTGATATTTTTCACAAAGCTCCTGAATATGTTAAGAATGTACATGTTTTACACATTGATTTTAAAGATTAGAATAGAACAGCATAGAATATGACAGTCTTACTGTAAAATTTGTTATGTAAAATATTTAAATCTTATGCATGTTACACCACTGATTTTTCTTGACCTAATTGCTTTTATTTGCCACTTAACACATTAAAGGTTCAATGGTAAATTCTGAACATTTAGATATAAAAAGTTATTTAAAATATATTAGAATCAATAAAATGAACATAATTATTGTAATATGTCGTGACACCAATGACATTTTTTATAGTCACACCAGTGATATTGTTTGTTACACCACTGATTTCCCTTGATTTTTATTCCGAAGATAAACCCAAGTTAATTGCCTTAAATTGCTAATTAATAGATTTCAATGTTTCAACAGGAAGTAAAGAACACTCAAATTTTAAAAGTTTACAACAGAAACACATTAGCATTGATAAAATGTACAAATTCAAAGAATACTGTTACACCACTGACATCATTTTGTTACTCCACTGACTCAAACATTTAGCAGGCCTCGAAATAGCAACCAATTTTTTTAGTTTGCTCCGTGTAATTTTGAGTTAGGAGCACACATGCTCCTTCGCAAGATTTGGGATCTAGTTAATAAATTCTGTTACTTCACCTAATTTGACCATCATCCATTACAATCGCTTCAAAAGGGTATTGAATATTAGCTAGCTTCAATTTTCTACTTCTATTCATTGATTTACAGTTGATTTTTGCAAATCTCATTTCATATGTGTTCCTTGCACTTTTCTTTTGTTCCTTAGAAAAATACTTTGGGAGCGTATCGGCTCCTTGAACATTTTTTTTACTTTGAGGCCTGTTAAGACATTTTTAGTGTTTTTAATTGTTAACTTGAAAGGTTCAATAGCAACTAGATATTAAAAGTTTTTACAAAAATACTAAAAACATCAACACTTTTGCCATGTGACACCACTGACAGTTACACCACTGACCCATTCACACTTTTATGAACAGATCGATAGAGCTCCTAACCACTAAACGCAAAACATAAATGGTGATGTTTCATTAATATTAATTCACTTAAAGGGGCAGTAGCACGTTTTGTGCAAATTTTATTTTTTAAAATTTCCCATTTAGAATAATGGTTTATGTCATTTATATTTACTTCAGAGGATACAACATCTTATTACACAAACCAATTATCCGTAGTAGTAATACTGGTGTTGTGTATAAAGCAAAAATTGCATGGCGGCCATTTTATTGTGAACACATTTTATTATTTCGAATGACAAAAATCGATTGCCATGGCTTTACGGAACCATGTACACTCATTTATAACTTGATTTTCCGAAGAGAGAATGGTGTTTTACTGTTGGTGACATTGTTTTTCAAATACATGTTATCGACTTATTTGAGCGAAAAAACGTGCTACTGCCCCTTTAAAACAGTACATATTGAACAAGTACATACTTGGAAGTAATCATTGTTACACCACTGACTCGATCAAAAGTTATATGCTTCATAGTAGGATCACAAAATTGCATCAAACTTTAACAGCAATTCAAATCTGGCCTCGATTAAAACTACTGCCATGAAGAAGCCATCAGCAAAGGGGGCAGTTGGTATTTCTAATTTATTTCAAACGTAGAAAAAAATTAATATCAAAATTTTATAATTCGTTACATCACTGACTGACATTTTAGATGCTCATTGTTTATATTATGATTATAGGATTTTAATATTTTTTTGCAAAAGTTGATGCAGAAAAGTGTTTGTGAAACTTGTTCATCAATATTTAATGCAGAAAATATATATATAAATGTCTTGGAATTGAAAGATTTTGGTTGGGTGGAGGAGAAGTAGCCTAGCTAGGCCAGAATCGCCCCCCTTGTATATAAAAACAAGGGTGGGGAAGAAGTAGCCTAGCTAGGCCAGAATCCCCCCCCCCCCCCCCCCCCCCCCTTGTAAATGAAAACAGAGGTGGGGAAGAAGTAGCCTAGTTAGGCCAGAATCTCCCCCCTTGTAAATAAAAACAAAGGTGGGGAAGAAGTAGCCTAGCTAGGCCAGAATCCCCCCCCCCCCCCCCTTGTAAATGAAAACAGAGGTGGGGAAGAAGTAGCCTAGCTAGGCCAGAATCTCCCCCCTTATAAATAAAAACAAAGGTGGGGAGAAAGTAGCCTAGCTAGGCCAGAAACTCCCCCCTTGTAAATAAAAACAAGGGTGGGGAAGAAGTAGCCTAGCTAGGCCAGAATCTCCCCCCTTTACTTTAAAAACAAGGGTGGGGAAGAAGTAGGCTAGCAAGGCCAGAATCTCCCCCCTTGTATATAAAAACAAGGGTGAAGAAGAAGTAGCCTAGCTAGGCCAGAATCTCCCCCCTTTACTTTAAAAACAAGGGTGGGAAAGAAGTAGCCTAGCTAGGCCAGAATCTCCCCCCTTTACTTTAAAAACAAGGGTGGGGAAGAAGTAGCCTAGCTAGGCCAGAATCTCCCCCCTTGTATATAAAAACAAGGGTGGGGAAGAAGTAGCCTAGCTAGGCCAGAATCTCCCCCCTTTACTTTAAAAACAAGGGTGGGGAAGAAGTAGCCTAGCTAGGCCAGAATCTCCCCCCTTGTATATAAAAACAAAGGTGGGGAAGAAGTAGCCTAGCTAGGCCAGAATCTCCCCCCTTGTAAATTAAAACAAGGGTGGGGAAGAAGTAGCCTAGCTAGGCCAGAATCTCCCCCCTCCCCCCATGTAATTTAATCTAAGAATAAAATAAAATAAAGGGTGGTGAAGAAATAACCATAATCTCATCCATTGTATATAAGAAAAGAAGTAGGGAGGTTATGAAATGTTAGCAAAAGTGCTACCCATGTAATCATAGGTGAGAAAGTATCAAGGGTGGGGAAAGTTTGGCCTAGGACAAACCTTCCCCGGGGAAGATTGAGCCTAGGGGGGGAAAGTTTGGCCTAGGCTAAAGTTTCCCCGGGGAAGGTCTGTCCTAGGCCAAACTTTCCCCGGGGAAACTTTGGCCAGGGGGAAACTTTGGCCTGTTACACCGGTATGTGAATTATTCTTTTTAAAAACTGAATAAATCTATTTTTACATAACTAAAAACCTATCTGTATCAGAAAAGTTAAACCCAAAGGCTAAAGTACATTTGTACTCCAAAGAGCATCATTGGAAAATCAAGATATTATCCAATTTTGTCTTAACCTGCTAGATTAAGCAACTTCCACTTTCAATCATGTCAGGATTGTTCCTTCGTGCATCAGCGAGCAGGTTCGTCTTTGATCTTCCAGTGTGAGTAAAGATTTCGGAAGATGAATCCTCTAATTGTAAGTGTCTGGATCGTGATGCATGGACAGCTAGTTTGACTACGGAGTAACCATGCATCTCTCTCCTACATCATTAGTGTGAGTGGATATCCCTCACAGTTGCTTTGCTTTCTTCTTTTGGAACTATTGGAACGTGAAATTTCAAATAAGTTAGGAAATATGTTCTATTGATATATTTTAACAGGATTCTTTTAAATGTTGTAGACATTTTTAGCTATTGAATATAATTTTATGATATAATGACATATTGACTTTATTTTGTTCTAAGTGTATTGTTTAAATGTTTGGAAAATATTTCAAACATAATATCATTATTTTGTGATGACCTAATCTATCAGCCATCAGAAGATTTAGTACTGGAATGCTTCTTTGTTGCTTGTGTTATTGGTATATAATAATGAAAGCTTGTGTAGTTATAAGCAATATTTTTTATTTTGTATCGTATCAAGGCTTTGCAAAGTATCAAGAGACATGATTTCATTCTAATTATGAAACTAATTATGTAAGTCTTTTGTACTATTTCATTCTACTTTATATACAGCTTAAGAGGAAGCAGACAATCAAGAATTACAGAAGAGACCAATCAGACAATTTCATCCTCAAAAGCAGCCTGTGGCTTGACGATAGTGACTATAGACATTAGACCCTCTAACTGCTTAGTCAAATAGGACACTCAACTTATATTGAAAGAAGACTGGTCATAATCTGGCATTGTGACCAAAGAGTAACATTTAAAGGAACCCTTGGAGCTCTTCAATTGTCCCAGCTCCTGAATCAAGGACTCTTGTTATCTTTTTATATATTAAACAATGTCAGTGTCAAGAAGACAAATATTTTATGGATGATCAACTTCTTTATTAACAATAGCGACGTTTCGGTATAGATCCTTATACCGTTATCAAGCATGGATGGAAGGGATGATTGATAACGGTATAAGGATCTATACCGAAACGTCGCTATTGTTAATAAAGAAGTTGATCATCCATAAAATATTTGTCTTCTTCATCACACCAACTTCTAGAATGCCTCTCAAACAGTTTAATGTCAGTATCGCATATTTTTGTCAGGGACAAAACATGATTGTCGTGTATGGGACTAACTAAATGTTCATTCAAGATCTCTGACAAACCTGCATGTGATTAATCATGCATCCATTCCTTGTCAAAGCAAATAAGCGAAATAATCCCAGGGAAAGCATACCAAATAGTGTTATAATATTGATTCATCCTATGTACTTGTTTCTCAGACACACGTTTAAACATCCAGTCCTTATGTTAAGCATAATTGAATAACTAGAGCATTGATCATTGGCAATTGGCAATTGTCAGGATCTAATATGTGACCTCTTGTACCATAAAACCATATAAATGTATGAAAAGATAGGTATAAATATTCATATGAGCCCATCGTTGACTGGCAGTCACATATCTGTGGCTAATCGGCCATAAGCCATACAAAAGAGAGGCAGTCAGCAACTGAATGTCTTGAAGAATCGGTTGGCAAACCAGAGCTAGAGACAGATTGCGTTATCCGCCCGGGTGAACATGTTCATCATTGTTTTGGCAATATCACTAGATCAATATCCTGACTGTTATTTCACCAACATGCAGGCATCATTCATTATGAAGCACCATGCTTGGTTCCAAGAATATGAATTCCTGCATGGTCTTCCAGATCCATCTGTCTGAATCAGGCATCCTTTCAGTGGCAATTTGTTCAGAAGCGCCATTGGTTCCAAGCAAATGACTTCTTTTCGACTGATGCTATGTTTTGTTTTTATCAGCCATTTGTTCTGCTCAAGGGTCAATAGTTTGGAGAATATCAATTTCTTATATTTTTTCTTCATCTATCTGCAACATATGATTAGGACAACAGCATTTTGTTCAAAGCTCAATGAGTTCCAATGAATGTTGAGTCTTTCTGACTTCTTTAGCTTAGTTTTTATCAGCGTAATTAATGTTCGTTTCATTGGCTTGGTTTTCAGAATTAGACTTTCTTGTATTTCTGGTCAACAAGTCAGTATTTATGTGTACTTTAAAGACATTTGCTCAGAGGCGCCATGGGTTCAGAGGATATGAATTTCTTGTGTTCTAGGAAATCTCATTGAATCTAGATTCCTTCAAAAGACCTTTAATTTAGAATGCAAAGCTTTTAAGAGAATATGAATTTCTTACCTAATTTTTATCCATCTGACTATATGCTTTCGATTTCTCGATGGCTGTCCCCAAAAAGGTCTTCAAAAACATGAATGGTACTTTCTGGCTCAGCTTTCTGACTAACTTCTTTCATATTTTAAAGATTATAAAGAGTATAAATGAGTGTCTATCTACTTTTTCATCTACCTGTATTTGAAAAGGTTCTGTGTTATGGAATTGTTTATTTTTGAGTCATTGTACTTCATATTGGTGTGACAATTTATTCATTGATTCTTTAGGATATCAGAAATCTATGAATATACGGTTGAAATAATCTACAATTCCTTTTAACAATGGCTTGAAGAATTTTTATATCATATATGATTCTTATTCATCATGATCGTCAGTCCGTCCTACAGAATCTGAACCTTTCATATATATGTTTAATCTCTTGTATAGTTATCAATTCTTGAAATTGGAAAAGTATATTAACCTTTCTCCACACAAAAAATAAAGAAAGAAATAAAACTGCTATGTCGGGGCATTTGAGACTTTCTACCACAAAACTTGAATATGATCTTTTGTCAGAACTATCACTTTGTTATCCCATTGTACATCCCTTTAAAAGGAATGCATTCAAGATATGATAAGAGAAATTGGACTTGATCCATAAAGTTGTCATTATTTGACAATAAGGATGGAATCGATACTCTCATTATATAATAGTGGATCGTCTGGAATTCAGTAAAGAGAGAGGAATCCCACTTTTGAAGACACAATAAAAGTATCACTATCTATAAACATTCAAATTTGATAGATCATACTACAAAGCAACTATTCTTATCATCTTGAAACTTTTGCATTTGATAGATCATGAAAATCCGACTGTCTAGAGTTTCTCGACTGATTTGTCCCAATGAATACCGTCTACTGGAACTGACGTTGTTCTTGTGTCTGTGACAGATCATGATGTATATGTCAAACCAGTGAATCAGAGAATAGTCAGATTAATTGCAGTTTACTGTCTAACCCGTTGCCATTCCTGTTTGTGTGTGACTCTCCGATACCTTGCTATTTTGGTTACTCACCCGAACCAGCCAATTTACGAAGATTTGACGATGATCGAAAGGCTGAGCCTACGTCGGCAAAGTTAACAACTAATTTGGTTATATATCAGGTATATATTATGTATAAGATTCTTTCAGATAAGTTTGTTGTTGATGAGAACCTGAATGTCAGCGCTGTTTAAAAGTGTGTTATGAAGTTTCATGTTTGTAGAACTTTCGAATCTCTTTATAACTTTTTAATGCACTTCTCAAATGTAGCTTTATATGATAATTGAGGGCTGAAGTTTAAATAAGGAAAATGTACTGGAAACTAGATTCTTTGTTACATATATAATGAATGTAAGATTTGATCAATCAAAATTTACATTAGTTTTTATAAAAGTTGGAGAAGTGATTTCTACAATATATCAAAATTCAGAGTATCTGAAATATAAGATATAAAAATTAGAAATAATCCCAAAGATCTTGTATATACATGTAATTCTTCTGCTTTTAAATATATCTAGGGAAATAAAATTTAAGAATTTGAAGGAGATTGTTCAACTGTGTAAACAACTCTCAAGTCTCAACAAACAAGTGCAGTGTTCAGAGTTTGTGTGATTTGTGTCCTCAGGAGCCGTGACTCAACTTGTCATACAGGGAGATATATTACTGATTGAAAGTCCACACAGGGCAAAAGTGAATCCTATAAGATACAGGGAGTTTTTGTAGTCTGGAAAACAATTCTTTAGACATTTTTCATGAGACCAATAAATTGTATTCCTTGGGTTTTGAGAGCAACGAATACATTGGTGAGAAGATTAACCTGCAAGTTGCTGAATATCTGTCTGTCCATACAACATTTGACCTGGACCCCCGAAAAATAAATCTAATTGATGCCCTTGGATGAATACCATGCAAACCTGTGCAAGATTATGGCAATAAATACTATATACTATAAGTGTATGCCTATATGAAATAGGAAATTTATGGAAAGCAGTCAGAGATTAGACTGGATTTACTATTGATTATTTATTTATTCCCTAGGCTTTAGATCGACAAATTTGGATTTTTGAAAATTGGCATACAATATGATATTCTGATCTCTGCGAATCAGTATATAAATGTCCTTTTCTTGTTTTTATAGAATATAAGTATCCCAGGTTAAACTGGATACTGAATTCTTTGATTAGTGGTACGGTAACATCAGCCATCAAAGATATCCTGCAGAGACAGAATACTGCCATGTTTGATTGATACTCCTGACAGGGTAGAAGTGAATCCTACCAGAGCCAAGAAGATGCTGTACAGGCCGTCCAACACTACAACAAGTGTACCAGTTGATGGTGTCTGATTTATTGATTTGCAAATGGCTGCCCTTCCTGACTCCATCGGACTTAGCCACTTCCCCAACAACTTGTAAAGATTCTGTTCTTGTCTGACTTACTTGATTGGAGTTTCTGGTACGATTTGTAAAGATCACGCTTTAGACAGGTCAATGGGCTCGCCAAACAGTCCCAAGGATGGACCATTTAGCTCATGAATATCCTATCAAATCACTGGTCATCATAAATTTGATATATTGTGGCAAGAGGTTCAATGAACTGTGATAGATTTAGAAGTATTAAGTGAGTCATCCTATCTTGATTCTATAAACATGCTTGTAGTTATCGAAAGTGGTCGAAGAATTCCTTTGATCCTGGAAAAATATTTGGATTTGTTTGAGCTTTGGGTACTTTGGTGATTTTTATAATTCTGAGGGATCATTTTCAGTTCATGATCAAATAATCTAACATTCATTTAAGAAATATTATCTCCTTATATTCATGCACCAATTTAATCAAACTCTTTCATATTTCATTGAATAACAGTTATGGTCAAATTGTATTCTGCCAATTATCCTAATTATTTGACATGATTTTGAATCAAGGTTGTTAAGAAGATATTAGGATTATATTGACATGAAGCGATAATGTAAGAAAATTTGAATTATGTGATTAATGTATTATGAAATCAAGCATTTTGATATTATTCTGGTTTAGATTTTAAACTGACTGAATACTCAGATAAAAGTCTACAAGATTAATTGTTAATTAAGAATTAATTAATTAATTAATTTGACATTAAAGGGATAACAAAAGCTGGTGCTCTAAGTTTGAGAACATGTTCCTAATCCTTTTCTAAGTGAATAAAATATGTTTATACCAAGAGATAATAAAGGAAATCTAAATTATTAATATTGATCAGCACCATGTTAGTTTTATAAAAGATCTTAAAGGGGTCCTTTTAATTTTCTGTCATGAAATAGTTTTCTTGTCATGCAGCACAGGTTAACGGATGTTTGTCATGTATAAAAGCAACTAACGGCACCTGTCATTGTTAATCCCAGGTGATGAATATAGACGTGCAATAGACATCATTATTGCATACTGTAAGCTGTAATGTACATCAATACTGTATGCTTGACATGCAATATTCATCACTACTGCACAATATGACAATATCAACAACCATATGTGATATAATGTAGATGTCAGTTAACACATGCCTGCAATGTACTGTCATCAGCATGAGAATTATTTGATATTCGACTGGTTGCATTTTAATTAATACAAAATTTTAAAATTAGCTTGTAAATGTTGACATTATTAAATTTGGAATATTAATACTGCAAATACAACTGCAATGAAATGTTATGACTATGAGATTACCACAAATGATGTCTATTGCTGACATTTAAAGGTTGAAACATTTCGATGTTTATTAGCTCAAAAAGTAATAATTATAGAAGAAATATAACACGTTTGTATAACGTAAGGTATAATATTTCCAACGGTAAACTGTTGTTGATGATACAAAATTCGCAGAAAAATAATTATGCTTTTAAACACAGCATTATGAGAGGATGAATTTGACAACAATTAGTGAAATTCTGATGATAAACACCCCAAACTATACCTTAACGTGTTGTCAATGTCAATCAAGTCAATCACAAAAAATGTCCTATAATTGTCATCAACTATAGGTAATGATAAATGTTCATGGAAATTTAGAATCCATATCCCAAAGGATTAAACAAAATAAATTGAAAGGAATGTGTAAAGCACCACTTTCTACACAGCGTAAAAAAACCCCAATATGTTCCAGAACGCTGGTTCCTAGAAGTTAGATAGATTAAATAACATAAAAAATAAGGTGAATGTAAAGACCAATAACAATGCCAGATAAATATGAAATAATGATGTAAAAAAAATAGGTAACACTGTCCCTCTTCCCTGATACTGATGGTTTTGATGAAGTGTATGACAAGCAATCACCACAAATAACATTTATTGCCGGGTATAAAGGTCATAATATCATAATACTAATAAATAAAAACTGATAAGAGCTTTTTTTCTTGTTTTAAATTAAAAGAAATATGGGTAATGTAAAAAGCAGTATCAATGCTAAGCGTTTAAAAATGCAATGTTCAACTAGCTATTCCTTGAGCTCTCCCTACAGATGTAGTGTTATGACTGGCATTCACCACAAATAACATTTATTGCTGGGTATAAAGGTTGATGATAAAATCCTTATTCTTAAACATTGATACCAAAACATCAAATTAAAAACTAAAAGTTCTTCCTGAAAGTTAGGTAAATCGAACATTGTTACTTGTATATCAATCATTCAGGGCAAAAGCTATTCCTGGAAGATGCAGATGGTTTTGATGAAGTGTTATGACAGGCTATCACCAGTATAAAGGTTGATGATAAAACCCTTATTCTGATTGATACAAAAAAAATCAAATTACAAACTGAAAGTTCTTTCTGAAAGTAAGGTACAATATAACTGTTAGTCTAACACTTAGACTCTAAACAATTTTTTTTAAAAGGAGCCTTTTTTTGGATAGAATTTTCCATTTCTTAAGGTCTCCTTTTCAATATTTAATAAAATGGTGATATATTCAGAATAAATACTTTTTCCATAGTCTGAGTGTGAGACAATCAAACTGTGGTACATGTATATATCAATCATTCAATGCAAAAGACATGCCAAATGTAGGCCATTCCTTCCTCTGGAAGATACAGATGGTTTTGATGAAGTGTTATGACAAGCAATCACCACAAATAACATTTATTGCTGGAATAAAGGTTGATGATAACAGGCTGTTGTGAAACAATCTTCCAAGCCGATACAGGTGGTAGTTGTCAGTGGTGGGGAACAGCCTACTGGTGGGATAGGGAACAAGTGTTCTTGTACAGTCAAGCTAGGCTTATGTAGAGATTTGTGATTTTACCTGCGTGTTTGACTTTCAAGGTGCTATAAAGTCAAGATTTGAAGACAGATATTGAGTCTGTGGGAACTTAATATTTTGTTCACAATAAGGAGATAGATATTGGTCTTGTAACTGATCTCTTTAATCTCTGTGGAATTTTAAAAAAATAAGTGACCTACTTTTTATCTGTTGAAATGATATTCTGTTAACTAAGGTGTTAATGAAAGCTATCATCCATGAGCAAAAAAGTCTTGTAACAGTTTGAAATTACTTTGTCACTTTATTGTATAAAGGTTTAAAAATATTATCAGTATACATCTTACACTCCTGATGGATGATCATATATATTATAAATATATTTGAATAATAAATTGATAATTATCAATACATAGACTGTATTACACCTTTGTCTCCTTTTCATACAAAAATATTCTGAAATTTCCTGAGGTCGATCGAAATAAATTACTTTAGTCATAAACAAAATTTTTCAATCAACACAAAATCTGAAAAGATCCAACAAGATACAACACAAGCAAGTGTCTTATTATTAATTACCCACATGCCTGATGAACCAAACAAGCATCTGTTTTACCTTAAAAAGGAACAACACTTTACCGTTACCCAATGAACTATTTCCCTGGTCACCCGAAAATCTAAAAAATTCCAGACATGAAACTTTAATGGAGAGTTGAGAAGCTCTAATAGTGTGTTAGTCAGCACTGTAATCAGATCAGTGTGAAAATTGCCATGAAATAGCACTTGCTGCAAACAGCAGCTTAATTACTTGAGCCTCTATCAAAGTCGTTTTACTAACCTGCACTTGAATTTGGGTTTTAATCAGATGATTATGGACGTGCCAATTATAACTGTGCGTTAAATGCATAATCAGATGGCCCCCTCGTCAAGGAGAGATAGGGGGAGTCAGATTGAAGCAGTGGTTGACTGGTGGTATGGGATGTGTAAATAGGAAGTGATTCATTGACGGACACAGAGATAAGTCTCACTGAAATTTGGTATGAATATGAATCATCAATGAAATGATGTCGATTTATGTGTCTACTGTGTCAGCTTCTTCACAAATCTTGGTAGATTTGTCATCATCAATGTCATTGTCATCATATATAGTCATCATCATCATCATCATCACCATTATTGTGATCACTGCCATAGATGTTTTTATCATCATCAGTTTTTAACTCCTGTAAAATTGTTTTTAATAAATCATGTTGAGCGTAATGACTTTATGTGTAATTGTGAGTTGCATATATCCACAATTTCATAGTCTTCATGATATCTTAATTCTAAACATTTCAAGATTTACGTGTTTACAATTTTAAACTATTCTCAAATGTATACATTCCGAATTATAATCAAATTTACAAATTTCACAGAAAGAAACAACATTGACCTTCAAATGCAATAAGGGGGACATAAATGCATCATAATTTATTGGAATAACATCATTATTTTCAGAATATTAATGGTGACAGACACCAACAAGTGACAACAACCACCATGATATATGCTATTCCTGACAACTACTAATGTTATATTTTATATCACCATTATCTGGACTGCCAGTATCGTTATTACATGCATACCATATCACTCAGAGGTTAAGGGTCAAATTGTATCAACCATCAAGGTCGTGAAATGTCCATTGGAAAAATGTGACTGTCAATCATACAGGAAATTATGCCTTATCATTTACATGTGGTATAAAGAGTAGAATCAGAGAGTACATAGTGTCTGGAGTGATTGATAGCAAAGGAACTCTGTTTGTAGTTTTTGCATGTGAAAAAATGGTTTTCTTTGATGACAGGGAAAGAGATTGGAACATCATGAAGGAGGTTATCCATAGAACATTATGATGTTTTATTAGCATTATTCTTAATAATAAAAAAAATCCAATCTCGGAAACAGTTACAGAATCTGTCTCTTTTGTCTAGGGTTTTCATGATGTCATTCATACAGTAATATCAATCTTTAAATTAAAATCTAATGATTTCACTAAAATCTCTTTCTTACATTGGGTGTTTTTTTTAAAACTAGAATAGTGAATATATATGATATATATATATGAACTATTGCTTGTTTAAAGACAACTTATTAGTTATAACTAACAAAATAGGTTTCTTTTTCTTTATTTTTCTCAATTTAACAATCCAGTTATATTTTCAAATCTCACCACAAAAATCAATATCACAATTTTCAAGATTTCTAGCAAGTGAACAAACATGCAAATACTGTTAACAATCATTGTTCATTTCCTTGTCCTTTCATTCAAAATCAAGTTCAACCATGTAAATTTCCTGTCGTGACTTGCTAACTGCAAAAATGGGACAAATGCATTTATTTTAGTCTTTATAAATCTTTAACATCTTCCCAAAAAAGCTTAAGCCTTTTGAAGCTGTGTTCAATTTCATGTGCGTTGAGTGATGTGAGATGTTATTTTGACTTATTGACAGTTTTAACTTGTGATCAATGTCAAAACGAACACCTGTCATATCTTGCTTTGTATAAATCAGTACTTAGCGTGAGATTTCATCGTTAATGTCACCCATTACGAATTATTAGTTGCCGGTAGCTAAGGATTAGTCGAATTGTCGATACTTGATAGCCAGTTGTGTATTTCTCTGTATTGATTGGATTTTATCTTCATGTAATTGGTGTAATAGTTCAAATCAATGCTGGGGAAAGCAAATCCAATTCTTTCATAATGTCAATGTTTACTTGCACCCAATTAAGTGGCTGTTGTTGTAATGGAAAAATCTAAATATTTATTTGTATCCTAATGGATTTTGTATAACTGTGAAAATATCATTTGGTCCTTTATATTGCTTGTTTTAGGGGATAATTATTCAGGGAAAATGGTTTTTGTTGCCAAATGAGAGAAATTGGATAATCTTTATTGCCTTGGAAATGTTTGTACATGTTAATACATGATTTATACAAAACTGACATTTTCCAAATAACAATATCAAGAAAATTCATGCTACTTTTAAATGTAATTTTACAACCATTTTAAGGGACATTTCATTTTAATGTTCTCTAATGTTCACTATTACTAAAATTAAATTAAATTAAAAAATATTGATTTAAAAGATGAATGCATATTTTTAACAGAAGTTGTCAATAACATCACTTATATATTTGTGGCAGATATAATTTGGAAATATTTTCAAATTTCATAATCCTTCAAAATCTATGTACATTAACAATAAGATGCTGATTTTGATATTTTTGTAAATTCGCTATCCAATGAAGTTAAATATATTTTCATCAACAAATCTTTGCATTGATTAAAAGATTCAACCAAATGTACAGGTTTGACATTCGTAACATTTTTGAATTACAACTAAGACATAATGTGAAGATCCACATTCCAATTTCCCAACATACCTAACAATGAAAGTGAGAAAAATGTATTTACAAGATTAGATATAACCTCAGCTCAAAGAACCTACAAGGTGACCAATTCATCCCTATAAACCCAGCAATGGTATGTACAGCACCAGGAATTGCTACAGCATCAATACATGTGCAATGAAGCTCAGCCTCAAAGAAATGATGTAACTTGCCCAAACCATCGCTGCCCAGACTTGTCATGGAGGGAGATAGTGATTGAAGGGTGTTGGGAGAGAATTGCTAATCAATAAAATACATATAGAGGATATTGAATCCACTTTCAGGCAAGGATTTTAAGCTTCAGTTAGAGCATGTTTCTATGTAGGAGATTTGGCTAGGAGGCCAGATTGTGGTCCGAAGATTTTTGCTGACGCAAGAAACTAAATTGAAATTGTCAGAATAGAATCCTTTTTAGCACTATGAGTAATGGTATAAGAAACCTATGAAATCTCGGGATTTTTCAGAAGCTTGGGCACTCAACATTTGTCAATATATTTGACTTGAAATTTTTTTTGTGAAGGTTTTATGAATTTCCCTGTTTAAAATCAATATCAATAGCTGAAAATGTCTTAAATGTTTGTGAATTTAACAATATATATTGTGCAGAAAGGATGAACACGACTCCATGGCATTTTGTATTGTTCATAAAACGGCAGTCTGTCAACAGGATATTCAAATGAAAATAATATTAATGATATCTTTTTCCTTTGACATAATGGAAACATATGATATCAGTGTCGGCATACATATTAAAAGTATATTTTGTAATTTAAAAAATTGTATCATGCCAATTAACATCATATATGTTTTAATGTTATTATCAAGTATTTTCTGAATTTGAAAATCACTTCTGATGGATCAATGTCTTTATAGAATATTTTCACACCACAATGTTAGTTTCATCATTTTGAACAATTCCTTGAAAATGTAAACACCTGTCATTTTGAGCATAAATGTTAAGGTTCTTCAAAGTCTATATGACAAGTGTTAGTCTTTATCCGCAGGTCCCAAAACCACCAACCTGTAGCTAGTTTCAGACTTTTCCATTGGTTAAGTCCTTCAGATGTGGCACTCAGAATGACAAGGTGGTAATAAACCCAGCAGCTAATTTGTTATAGGAAGAACAAGACAAACGCATAGTAAAGCATATGAACCTTCATCTGAAGTCATTTCAACAACGGCGCCAAACAATGGTAAAAACTTAGATGAAACACAGCTCGGGTAGTGAAAAGGCAATCTTGTTCTCATCTTCACTAGCAGACTTTCAAGTATCTGGTCGTTATCAGCGGTGCCAAACTTGTAGAACCCATTGAGAAATCTTTTATGAATGGAACTCAGCTACAAGAGACAGTCTTGTAATGGTGCCAAGGGGCTAATTGTCTCCCCTGGATTCTTGGCGCTGATTGTATTATTAATCTTTATCATTTTTTTCAAACTGACAAATTAAAAGATAGACTTACATTTTGACTGTGACATATATATAATTTCATTTTGATTTATTCTTTATATCCAGAATATTGAGGTTCATTCACCAAGAGGTAGTTTGAGGTCAAACGTTGAAAATTTGAATGAGGTCTAACTTTAATGTTAGTTGTAAATAAATTGAAATGTTCTACTGCTACTACACTTTCTCTGAACATTTGAAAAAGGATGCAAATTTAAATTGTATGTTTTATAAAAATGGATTTGTTATGGTATATGACATTAACATATATCAATATATTGATCAAATCAAACAGAAAGTCAAAACGTTGACTGTTGAAGAAGTCCAGACACATTCATATTGATTTGCTATCAAGTATAGGTTGAACAAATAATTAAGACATGACCTACTTTACAGTGATTTTTTTTTATAGAAAAAAAATCATGATTGGGAGACAAATCTTAAAGCAAATTATTGGAGGCTGCACTCTTGGTGTTAGGCTATCCATCAAAGAAGAAAAAAACCTCAGTTTCATCCAGATGAGTTGATCTCTAATTGAATCATTGAAGAATATAACCGACAGTTTTTACTGTTAAAATGCCATTGTGTATATGGGCTTGAAAAAATGCAAATGTTATTATTAAATACATAATGGCATTAAGGACTAATTTTGACAGTTTGAAGACACAATCTCAATCTGCAAGACATCTAAACTTTCTAAACCTTTTTTTGCTAAATACCTTATATAGAATGTCTGAAGGAATGTAGGATATTTCTGTATCAAATGGAACCCAAACTGACTATGCTCAATTCACTCTGGTTACATCAAGCAGGTCAAGCTCCTCTCTATAGAATGAAATCAACAAGTCCACACTGACATTGAATCTACAGTCCATTCAGTCTTCGATCTGAATGAAGGATATAGTGGTTCAGGAGACAGCCACCACACTACATTAAGAATGACTATGCTGTACGATTCATTTAGGATTTGGTAAATAGGTGAGCACATCTAGAACAGTGTAGACCAAGATTTACTCTTTCCATTCATGGTATCAATATTTCCAATTTCAAAAATAGGACAGACAAAATTAATTTCTCTCGATTCATCATCTCAAGGGTTAAATAAGGAAAATGGAGACTGTGTACAGTCTATACTAAGAATGAGTACTCTCTATTCAGCCTGGCAACATCTTCAATCTCAAAGAAGAACGTTACAATTAATCAATTCTAGACTTGCCAACCTTTATACCACATAATCTCAGGGACGGACGAAGGATACAACAAATCAAGAGACTGTGTACAGTCTATATAGGAATGTCTTTATTCCATTCAGTCTGACAACATCTTCAATCTCAAGGAATAACATTAACAATCAATAAATTATAGACTTGCCAACCTTCATAGCACATGATGTCAAGGGATGGAGGAAAGAGACAGTACATCAAGAGACTGTGGACAGTCTATACTAAGAATGACTATACTCCATTCAGTCTAGCTAGATCAGATAGCTCCTCAATCTGCTGGGTAAATACGGAGTGAGATTGTTCAGCTGGATGTTGGGATTCTGTATTCTCAAGAGGAGGACACTACTGAAGAACGTCCTTGTATCTTTCTATCACTATCAGACATTTTGCTAGTTTGAATGGGAAGTCAAGAATTGTTTTATTTGCTTTTTGAGACAAAAAATTATCTTAGGTATCACTTATTTGCCCTGCCCAATGACTGTAGAAAATATAAGAGCTTTTGATACAGTCTAGATTCTTATTCAGCAAGTTTAGATATGAACGTATTAAAAAATATGATCAGAATGATGAAGGTACAGTAATTGAAGAAATTGGTGAAACATAAATTTGTCTATATCACTTATTTGTAGTGAATGTATGTATGATTTAATTTGTGAGACCATAATTTTTCAATCTTTAGTATCACTCATGAACAATGAATGAACAATAGTGACATGGTTTAATGGTTTAATGGTTTAATGGTTATGAACTCATCAGGTGATGTATGTATTGATATAGTTCAAAACACATTCTGAGTTGCCAATTTATAGGAATCACTCTTAAACAAAATCATAGATTATTCAATGACTTCATGAAGACAGGTTACCCCAGAATAATCAGGAATCTAAAGCGGTTAATAAACTTATCCAGTGTACATCTTTAGATTCACCAATAATTGTTGTCATGAATGGATGCATATCTGTCTGTATCTCTAGTTAACAAGGCATGAGCTATACTTCTATCCTGGGAAATCTACAAAAGTTCCACTGAAGTCATGTAATTGGGACAAAATTGAGATATTTTGGATCCAACTCCAAACTATATCTCCATAGTATATAAAGTTAGGCAAGATAGGTAGCAGATCTGTGCTGATACTAATTTAATTCATTAAATATCCTTATCACCCAAGTCTGACATTAACTGCTGAGAGGTTTAACTCAAAGACATTAGGTATATTTAATTCACACTGCAGATCCACAGGAGGAGTACCACTGAAAGAAGCAAGTCCTATCTAGAAGCAGCTCCAAGTCAGGGAGTACAGTAAGGGCATCAACAGATGGCATCACACATGTAATTACATACTCTGGAATCATCTCTGGCTGGTGATGAGTGCCTCAAATGATCATTTGTACCAGATGACTGCAATTGTAATACATATGAGCTTTATCAATAGGATCCTTGCAGCTTAACCCTACACCTACGACTCTATGCAATATTCTGGGCTGATCTGTCTCAAATAAGCTTGTGGCCGATGCTGGATGATTCCTATATGCTAGTCTTACACCAGACTCTGAAAACAGTATTTATGCATGAAATATCACCATTTTATTAAATATTGAAAAGGACCCTGTGGTAAATGGGATTTTCAGGCAGAGGTTCCTTTTCAATATTTTATTGAATATTTTTAGAATAAATACTTTTTTCAGAGTTTGAGTGTTGGACAACCTATTTACTGGTCACACAGAATCCTATAAATTGGCCAATCTACAGCAAGTGGCCAAAACCAAGAAGATTCCCATATTAATGCATGGTCACACAGAATCCTGTAAATTAGCCCATGTACAACAAGTGGCTAAGCCCAGAAGATGTATAACCAGTTCACTTTGAATAAATAGTTTGGCACTAATTGATTCAACTGTTTAACTGTTTAATATGAATTTACGACAAAAAAAAAGGAAGTAGAGGATTATTTCATATATAAATATAGGTTTACATAGACGATTAACTGCTAACATATTACAAAAAACACATGCTTTGTCAATTCTGTCCTCAAGATGACAGAATCATCAATTTTTTTTAAATTTCAAATTAAAAGTTATATGCCTTCTAAGTATGGTATTACTGACTATAAAGAACGTCTTATTGAAAAGAAATGTGGGTAAACTGTTCTGTATTCAATGTACATACACAGCAGATGCTGCTTATGTGACATGTATCCGCTTAGCTTTAACTATCTGTCCTCAAGAGCTCAGGAGCTTAGATGTAATATACCATCAGATATTTGGACTGATGTTCTTATTTTGATGGAAAAAACTCAATAGAGCCTGGGGATACTTTTTCAATTACAACCATTTCCTATTCCTAGTTAATTCTAAAAAATTTGAGAGATGTAACTTAATAAAGAACCCACGAAACAGTAGTATTTTTCAAAGCATAAAAATGTTACTATAAAAATGTAGTTTGCTATTTTATTCTACTTAGTAGGCTTTGCATAGAAGAGTTTCTCAATTGAAATAATGATAATGTGGATATTAACATGGCACACTTTTCAACCTATTAGTGCACTCGCAAAGTGCTACCAACATTATTGTCCTGAGAACAGAAGATCTTCTCGATAGCAATTTCTTTAATTTGAAAATACACTTTTCGGAATATAATGTACATTCCTCTTGATGAAAGCGTGAGTATATACTCTTAAATGTGTATTTTTACATTAAAGAAGTCGCTATCCAGAAAATCTTCCTGTTTCTATGTATGCTACTTCTAAATGCCCTTCAAAAGCTTGATTATTGCTCTGGCTTAGCCCAAGTGCCTATATTATGTCCCTAGAAGTTCACCTCAAACATTACCTTTACCAGGTACCCGTTTGCACTGCTGGGTGAACATAAGCACATTTTGAATAAAGACACCATAGATTTCTCAACTCATGTTTCATTATGGAGCAGTGAAATTACTCTTCAAACTCTCAGTTTATCCAGCCATAAAGCAAGTCACCCATCCAGTGTCGACCCATGGCTACTGTTGCTGAACTTCATGATAGCAGCCAACTGAGCTATACACAGAACCATGTATAACCTTCTAAACAGTAGTATTCCTGTATTACAAACACCAAGAACTGTGTTGCAGGTAATGTTAGGATGCTGTTGATGAGAACCTATAACACTTGCACTTTTATCATCGATTGCCTACTTGGTGTCTTGATAAACCACACTTTGCACTTCCACCATATTTCTCATCAGAGCAGAATTTTTTGCACTTGACTGCAGCGGAGTGTATTACCCAATTGATGAAGAGAGGAGTTGGCATTGATGTTCATTTATCTGATTATGCTATGGACTCTTTCAGTGATCAAAGCAATGTTTAGTGATTGAATTACAGCCTTACAAGTGGTATACCAGAGTGTGTCTCGTCCAAAAGCATTAGTCTGGTTATGTGACTTAATGTTATATAATTAATTTTACCAATTGCCTCCTTTTGTAATAACATCAGCTTTGTCATCTGCTTTTATGCAGTTACCTATAGCTTTGTATTTGTCATTTATCTTGTGACTTTTTACAATGGCCTTATTTTTAATCCCTTTTTCATGTACCTTATATAATAGCATAGCTTTTTCATTTTTCTTATGCTTTATCATATAACTTTATGAAATAGCATAGCTTTATTTGTCCTTATGTCTCGTACCTGTCCTTGCAATAGCATTAGCTTTAACATTTATCCTTTATGCTGTATAAATTGACTTAATTGAAATAGCATAGCATTATTGTTTGGTTATATTCAATAACATTAACATTATCATATACCCTTTATTTTATACAGTATGTTGCTCTTATATCATAGAATTTTTATATTAATTTGTTTGTAATCTTCTTTCATTTTGTTTTTAGCAATATCATATTTTAATTTTATTCAATACTGTTTATCACATTATTTTTTACTTCGTCAATATCAAAAGCATCAGTTAATCTATTCTTCTGTATGGAGGAAATATGATTTTACCTTATTTTATAAAGTGCATTTGTCTTAAAGCAACTCAGTGAAGGGAATTTATTTCATGATTTAATCTTAGCTCAAGGTTTTAGAAGTTAACAAGTTATTATTTTTAAAGTTCATAGCAATGAATAATTTAAAATTAGTCCATTTGAAATATGATGCTATGGACCAACACAAAGGCAGGTGCATTTAAATAAATTCAAAACTTTGAAATAAAAAACTTCACTTTCAAACAAGTTAATTTGGTCAAAGTCATTTGTAACATTTTTAACTTAAAAATAATTATGTAATAACTAAAGATTGTTTTTAGAGGTAGCTTTAACATTTTTTAGAATACTTTCTATTCTACTTCTGAATGAGGTTCTTGGACTTCCAAGGAAGTGAGATGAACAATTTGATTGGAAAAGTAACCACAGCAATTTATCCATATTTTCTTTGTCTTCAATTATTTCTATAATTACACTGGAGAATTTAAACAACTTAAGTTCTATTCTAAACAAATGTTTTTACTTTGTTCTTTCTGAAATAAAAGAGAATTATGTGATCAGTGAAGTATCTGAACTCTTGGTTATTGGTTTTCTCTCATTTTAAATGTCTCAAGTCATAACTTTTTACATTTTCTTAAATGAAAATTTTATGTTTTTGCTTTTTTGAAATCCAGAAAAATAATATCATATATCTGGATGAAGCTTAATATACCGAAGAATGAATACATTATTAAGTCTCTTTCTCATTTTAATTCTGAATGTTTGGAACCATTAAAGGCGCTGTAGCACGTTTTTTTGCAAATTTTATTTTTTCAAATTTCTCATTTATAATGATAGTTTATGTCATTTATATTTACTTTAGAGGGTAAAATGTCTTATTAGACAAACCAATTATCCGTAGTGGTAATAACGGTGTTGCGTATAAAGCCAAAATTGCATGGCGGCCATTTTATTGTGAACACATTTTATTATTTCGAATGACAAAAACGATTCCCATGGCTTTACGGAACCATGTACACTCATTTGTAACTTGATTTTCCGAAGAGAGAAGGGTGTTTTACGATTTTTGACATAATTTTTCAAATACATTTCATCGACTTATTTGAGCGAAAAAACGTGCTACAGCGCCTTTAAGGTTACTGCTAAAGGCGCTAACATGTCTTGGGTTGTGCAGCTTGCAAAGAAAGGTTCTTTTGTAGAGTACAATAAATTTAGAAACCTTTTATTGAATCAAAATCACCCCTTTTGCAAGAAATTTTTTAAAATTTAATGTGCATGGGAAATTTGTTTATTTTGTTTAATTCTCCATCTTTATGAAGAAATCTTGTATATTTTCATAAAGACCACCCTTGAATGTCAGATTCTTCTCTTCGTTGTGTTTAAGAAGTTTAAAAACTTTCCCCTTGTAAAGGAAGTTCTTGCAGAGTATAAGTATCTCCTTAAATAAAATTTGGAAATAAAAATGATAATTGCTGTTTTTGATTTGTTGACAATTAATTCTTCGCCCTTGAATACAGGTCCTGGATTCATCCATGATTACAAACATTATTATATGCCAGATACTTCCCAGATGGGTGATATCCAATATGCATACCAGGGAATAATTCACTTAGTCAAACAGGAGCAATTATTATACAACTCATCATATATGTGCATATTAGTTAATTTCTTGCCACTGCCATTGCTAAAGCGTGTGTAGTCTGTCCACCAGGCCCTAGAGAAAAATATTCAATTGTCGACCAGCGAAGTCTAGAAAATCATAGCAAGTCTGTTTTCCTCAGCTCCGAAATCAAGGCATTCAAGAGTTCATTTTACATAACTATTTGAATTGTTTGTAACATTTTGTTTTTGATAAGGAAAAAAGTTGTTTTGAGGCTATAATGTTAGTCTTAAGAATGTGGACCAACAGTTGTTCCAGGAAGCACAGCCAGAAGCAGGAGCACCATCGGAATCAATCAGAGCTTTACCACTGAAGCATTCCAGAGCATGTGTCCAAAGTTCATGGCCACTAATCTGGTACAAGACCTCAATCAGGACTCTGTGTATGACTGGACAATTACAGCAGTCATGCAGTAATCCAATGATAACAATCTACTGGAACCATTCTGTCTCTCCAGACTGTCTCCCAGTCTTCAGATGTATTTACCATTATACTTCAGCAATGACCAATGTTACTTTATATTGAATCTGCTTCCTTTCTTTCATCCATGTTTTCCTCTTATGAGAATAAAATAATCACTATTTCAAAGAAGCAGTTTTTGAAAATTTGACTGATCTAGATTATTTTTCAGTGTCCTACCACAATCCTATGACATTTCCATTGCAGCTCTGTGATAGATGGCAAAGTCTGTGTCATGTATAGCTAGAATCGTCTTATTCTCAGGAACCAAGTATCAATGGGCTTTACATCATACATTAGATGAGCTGAAGGACAGGTGGCAGGTTAATAGGGATGCCTCTCTACAACAACCTTTAATATATCGCATCACTGGATAGAGCTCGGGGTTCACTTTGGTTCATGTGTTTTTGCATTTATTCTGTTTAGTTCTAATAAAAAGCGCCATCAGATGCTCTTTGGATACTCTGATTCTAGTAACAGCATGCTGGTTGTCCATTCCATTTTTTTCTCCTGTCTTTCAAGCCCTACTCAAGAAATTAGATGTGATATAGGTCTTTGGCCTGCTCAATTGATTTGTGCATTTTTCTGATCTGATACCATAACTAGAGGATGTTGCAATGAAAGGAAACTTTTCTCATTCACTTCTTGGCCACAGCATATCATAATTTCTTCGAACAGTATTCTCTCCATGATATTGTGAATTCTGGATATGTAAGAACAGGAAGATTTTCTTTCCTGTTCTTATGTATACCACTTCTAAATGCCCTTCAAAGATCTGGATATGTATTCTTGAAGATAATGATTTCTTTGAACAGAGACATTCCATGATTTTGTGAATTCTGGATATGTATTCTTGAAGATCATATCTCAATGGTAATTGACAGTCAGTATGTTAAGACTGTAAGTTGGTCTACTATCTACTGTACTTCCTCATCAAGAGAGTGATATGGACATGTTTATACCTGCCACCGGGGATTGCCAGCATGGGTTATAAATCTGGCAGATACTGGTGTGAAGAAGCCTCTCATAATTCAGACATGGCTCTATTTGTAGCTTTTGTGTAACCATAACCTAAATGTTGGCGTGATTGTTAGTCTAACATTTAGACTCTGAAAAAACAATTGAAAACACTTGAACAAATATTGTAAAGGAACACCTTTTTACTGAAAATTCTGAAAATTCCATTTCTTACAGTCTCCTTTTCAATATTTGATAAAATGATGATATTTTCAGAATAAAATACTTTTTTAAGACTACATGATTCCTTTTGAAGGTCTACACCTTGCAATGACAAAATCTGATTACTGTTCAGTATGCTATCAATTAACATATATTTGTTTTAGAGTCGCAGATGCCATAAACCTTAAACCACCATCAGTCATGATGAATTTGATAGAATAATTCAGTTAATCATCTTATTATGAAGGTTCTTGTTTAGAGTTTTATCCATTAACAAAGACATCTTTGTTTCAGTGGAGGATGCACATGCTCATCAATGGACCTTCAACCACCATCAGTCATGTTGATTTTGTTTAATTTGAAACCTATTTTCATCTTCTTCTCTGGTATGAAAAAATCTAGAAAGCTGAAATGTTGTGTGCAGACTCCTGGGCCCATAATGTAGATTTGGTGACCCCATGACCTCAAGGTATAGCGTAAGGTCACCGGGGTCACATTTTAAAAACCTATTTATTGTTTGCTTACTATGTATTACTTGAGATTACTTTGATATTCAACCTTAGATAAAAAATAAATAAATTCCTGATGAGCTACAGAGCCCACGACTCTTTTTTTATAATTACTGTACCTTCATCTGTATGATTATATATGTTATAATACTTTCAGTTCCATAGTGTATTCCATTTGTCTAGACTTGCTGAAGAAGGATCTAGACTGTTGTAAAGGCTCTTATTTTTTTTATCTAGGCCAGGAGCAGTGAAAGAACTCTTCACTGATGAAGTTAGAAATTCACTGACTTCCTGTGATAGTGATATCATTCTGATATGCTGTCTTTGCACGTTTGTACGTCTTTCTGAACATCCCAAGATGTGTCAGCGCCATCTAGCTTACATTCCTGGAATCATCTTGTAGTGTTTTATCTCTGGTGATAGGTGGAATGGGGTCTGTGTATCATTGGCCCTCTGGCACACACTTGAATATATCTTGTACCTGTTGAACTTGCATGATAGCCATATAATTATGTTATTTTGATCCATATTTCAATTTCTTTTTTTCAAAGCATTTTCACAGTTCCTAGATATTTATGGTTATGTTTGAATGAAAATGTGATAGTTGTAGATTTATTTCATTACATGAATGATACAGAATAAAGTAGTTAGAGGTTTAGACTATTACCTATATATAACCTATATATTTACATATTTTGCCTCAATACATTTTGACTAAATTGTTCACAGTAAAACCTGAAAGCCAGAGAATTCGGGAATTATATTAATCATCTGCTTATTGTTCTTGGATAATCTGTGTAAATCTAGAGTTTGTGTAGTTACTGTACTAAAATGGTACTTTGAAAATGAGTCTCTCTGTGACTTGTGAATTGCTATGCTTTTAGATCTGAGGCATTCTGCAGACAGAAGTATACATCAATATTCTAAAGTAAAGGTATATCCTTAAAACTTTAGATGGATAGAAATTCAAATAAATTTGGAAGTTCTTTGGTTTGAGAATGTTTGTTTAAGCATTTCAGTGGAGGATCAGAGTGCTGTGATAAGTAGAGGACCCCACAAGAGAGTTGCATACACTGATTGTACCCCTTGACATAGTTTTTTAATTGTTGTTAACTTGGAACCCTACCAAATTGAAATCATGGATTCCCCTTCCCATTTGCGTGACTATCATAAACAATTAAAATAATTAGAGCTGTCCATCATACAATTTGGTACAGGGTTATCTGAAATTTATCTTCAGTTAACTCTTATTCAGATCATGTGAAATCCATGTCATAAATAAACCGAGTCAATATTTTGTATTTCACTCAACATGGCACAATTTTGGTGGGCGTCTTCTCATGAATAATTTCTCAGCAAAGTTGTCGACTTTCAGGAACGTTTTTGCCACAGTAAAACTCCAAATATTTTTTTAATGAATTTAATTGTGAAAACTTTGGAGATTTTCCAAGGCCAAGCTGACACAGTAAGGAAAAACTGGTGTAATGACGCAAGGTATTGATTGAGAGTTTTACATGTGGGTACACAAAGATCTTGGATTATCCTGGCTTCTGTGCAAGATGTAGTATTGCTCATTATTGCTGAGTCTTCTAGTGCTTTGTGCAAAGAAGATGTGTGGACTGAAATAAAGATCCGATACAAAAATCTAGTTATTAGGAGACTCCAGTGGTTCTTTTCATGCTGTTAATGCTCATTAGTGCCACTGTTTATAGTCCTGGGTGCAATGCTACATTGAAATTCAGTGCAATACCTCATATGATTCGCTAGTTCCACTCAATGACTGCAGGTTTCACTGCGATGCATAGCCACAATGTAGTTACAGACTTTCTCCCAGTGATAATACTAACCGCCATGATATGAGTGAAATATTCTTGAAAGAAGTGTTTTTTGGTTTGGGAGACTATATCGAGTGGTTCTAAGATTGTCTTTTTTTTTGGTTTGGGAGACTCCATTCAATGGTTTTAAGCTTGCCTCTAATAGGGTTTGGCAGACTTCATTCAATTGTTCTAAGATTGCCTCTTATAGGGTTTGGCAGACTTCATTTATTGTATATAAGCTTGCCTTTTTATAGGGTTTAGGAGACTTTATCCAATATTACTGAGCATATCTGTTCTTTGGTTTGGAAGACTATAAACAATGTTTCTAAGCTTGTTTTTATAGGGTTTGGGGACTTTATCCAATATTTCTGAGCTTGTCTCTTTATAGGGTTTGGGAGACTATTTCCAATGATACTAAGCTTGCCTTTTTATTGGGTTTAGAAAACTTTATTCAGCGGTTCTGAGTTTGTATGTTCTCATGTTTTGGAGACTATATCCAATGGTTCTAATCAAGGTATGTTTCATAACAACATTTGATGTTTATTGCATCAAGGAAATAGTTGGAGATGTTGAAAAAAAACTGTACATGAAATATATGATTAGAAAGTCTAGAATAATGGAGATATGATTTATTCCAGGTCTCTATTCAAGATGTGGTTATACTCATTATTGCCTGGGTTTCTGGTGCGTTGTACATAGGGAAGGCTAAATCAAGCTTTGGTTTCTTATCATGCACAAGCTGTTCTGGCTGTATCATTTCCAGCCATTCAATAGATATAATTTCAGGACAAGGAGCATTAATTGGTATAATAAGATAACTTGATACAACATTTCACTAATCTTTACACTGCATGGTTTTATGGTATCAGAAGCTCTGAGATAATGGACTCAGAGGACATCAGAACCTTTCGTACATTATACAGAAGGGATCCTTGTTGTTTCGGTGCAGATCGAGAGAGAATGAGTTTTGGATCATATCTGAATATTCAGTACAATATAATCTTTACACTGAAGAAATCTTTGCCTTTATTAAGCTTCATTGCAGAGAGATGAAGAGTTTTGGATGAAGTCAGATTTTGTGAACAAATATTCACTTGATCAATATTGCACTTGGATTTCCTTCTGGAGAATGTTTTTATGACACATGTGGGTGACTTAAGAAGACCATAAGATATCCACTTACAGCTTAAGCATTGTGAATTAGAAGGCTCATGTTAAATGTTCTGTAAATAATTGTATGCTTATGTAAAAAGGGAATGCTTAGAAGTCTGTTCTGAGTTTGATAACCAGTTGGTTCCAGCAATTGTCAAACGGTATCATTGGTTGATAGTTTTAATGTCTCTTTCGATGTCAGTTTGACATAAAATCGCATCACATTGCGAAATTGATTTGATTTCAAGAGCAGAACAACATTTTCGTTTTGCTTTACCAGTATGTAGATTTTAACACCTGTCTAAGAAAAAGTATTTTGTGTAAGGATATAAAATAATTCAATAATCTTCACACTTGAGACATTTCCAACACTTTTATAGCATCAAAAACTCTGATTTATTCTTGGGAGTGAGTTTGTAAGGTATTAGTACCTCAGTATTCTAGAGTGATGAGTTTGGCAGAGGTTCCATCTGCTAACATTAATTATAGGTTTAGGAAAAAGTACCGAGAGTATTTGTGTAACTTTTGACAGCATATACATCATGAAAAATAGATTTCTTTGAAACTAGGTATTGCTTGACAGTTTCATTATGGATGAATGGTACTCAATCCTAGACGCTTTTCAAAATATACTGCTTTTTTTTATTTTTTGTTTTTGATTTTTGAAAAATACTTACAGATTTTGTCTGATCCAGATCATGAGTTGACACAGTGAATTTGACAAGCTTCGTTGTGGAAGGAAATATTTGTTATCACATTACAAAACCAACAGAGGTAAAAATACATGGATTTCTTTCCCATTTTTAGCTCATCAGGCCTGAAAGGCCCGATGGGCATATGGGCATATGGCAATGGGGTCACAGGGGTCACATCCTTAAAAATCTATTTTCATCTTCTTCTTCCAGTTCCAAAAGGTCGAGATTGAGAGCTGAAAAGTTGTGTGCAGACTCCTTGGCCAATGGGGATTCAAAATTGTAGATTTTGTGACCCTGTGACCCCAATCTAGGTCACGGGTCACGACCCAAAAACCTATGTTCATCTTTATCTCAAGTATGTAAAACTCTAGAAAGGTGAAATGTTGTGTAGAGACTCTTTGGTCAAAGGTGATTCTTAACCCTTAACATGCGGGCGACGGAATTATCCGGGAGGCTCATAGAGAAAAATGTTAGAACCCTTGGCGAGACCCGTACGTTGGACTTAGTGCATTTACCGGGTCAGTAATAATTCTATTTGCCCCCCAGGCGAAATGCGAGACGAAGTGTGTCCGTATATCGCCACATGAAAACTTGTTTACATACATCTCGCAGATAGCCACGATAACAAGTCTGTGTGAATGTCCGGTCGAAATATCAAGTAAAATTCACACCAAATTGCGTGTGCATTGTTGACCCGTAACGCATTGATAATTAGCTTTACAAAAGGCCAATTTTGTCGGGCTTAGCCCCCGAAGCATTAATTCGCTTGAGGCTATTTTCACCCACGTGTTTGTATTGCCTCGGGTTTGCCTCGCCCGAGACTGCTATCTGCCTCGCATCTCGCGAGACGGGGGAAAAAATCGCTAACTCGCCTTACTACCGCACTTCATATCATGTGAGCGAATAGTTTGTTTTCAAAAAAAAATACGGCAAAATAAAGGGGAAACAATGGACTACATTCCCATATAAAATTAGAAAATCTCAAAAAAATAATAAAGACACAGCAAGCGCCGTGAAAAAGGTCATGTTTACACTTCATAAATTTTGAAACAATCGGCGATTTTCACAACTTCTAAAACATTTATCACGGCTAAAATACTGAATGCATTTTCATAATTTTTATATCACAATAAACCGAAAAGAATAATCTTTTATTCTATATAAAATGCGCAGATTTATTCACAGAAATAAAGATACAATTTTACCTTTCTGAGAGGCATGTGAAACCAAACGGCACACAAACTAATCAACATATTTTCATCAGTTATGGTTCGAGGTTAGCGTTTATTTGAAAAGTCAAACAACATAACCATATTTGGGTTGACATGTGCTTATTTGTCAACTGGTTCGAGATTATGATTTCTTGGAAAAGTGCGATGAACGACCGTTTGCAATGCCGCATACATGTTGTAAGTATTGACGATTTTATAGGTGGAAATAAAGACAAGCTTTACATAGCTATAGAATTATAACCAAAGGTCGCATTCTAATAATTTTTATATCATTGTGAAGCTAGACATCTTGTCTTCAATTCCGTATATAAATGGAATTTTTTTCGTTTCGTATTTATGATGTTACGAGGCCCGAATTAAAGACAATCTTTCGAAAGTAATAGAATAAAAACGAAAAAACATAGAAAATTCATTCAAAGTTTCGGGTGTGAATTAGCCATTTGTGTACGGGTGTCGCTACTTGAATTTGTATTGAACGCCCGTATATAGTCCTTATTCGCCATGTAGATGCGGTATATTTAGTAAAAACGGTACCGGAATCGCCGCCTGGAAATTCCGCCAGCAGAGCTCGTTAGTGAATAAGCTCAAACTACTGCTGCGAGCTGCGAGCCTGTAAATTCCGCCACAGGGGCTAAAAATGGTAAAATATATATACGCAACGTAAGGGTTAATTGTAGGATTGGTGACCCTGTTACTCCAAATGTGGGTCACAGGGGTCATGATTTAAAAACCTATTTTTTGCTTGTTAACAATATATTACTTGAGATAACTTAGATATTCAACCTTATCTTATCACTTCTATCTACCTATGCTCATTAACGTGCCTGCTAATGAGTTACGCTTTGCTTCACTGTCCACATGCAGTAGTTTTTATTACTAAGTACTTGAATTGTCTTAATTTTGGGTCTGTGACTCTTTACCAGACACGTTTATCAGCATAGGTAGATATACATCTGATTTCATATTTATCTTTGACGCAGTGTCCCTTTAAATGAATTGAGCCACTATTTCCTACTAATTTCCTATTAATATTTGTTTTTGAGTTTCGGCACATTTAAAAAATATTTGAGACACCTGCCCAAATTAATCTTTGTTATCTACTTTGCAATGTTTTTTATCACGTCAACTTTCCTTGATAAACCCATCAAATCAATTGAACCTTTTTACAAAAAGGTTTATTGTATAAATCAAAGATTTCCTTGGAGTATGTATTAAAAAGCAAAATTTTTAAACAGCGTGCATTGAAGAAGATAATGTACATTTAATGTTTTTAACAAAAACATTAACAAATTTATCATTTGAGAAATTCTGTTTTATAACCAACATGGGAGCGCGTCCTTCTGAAAGAAGTGTCAGTCAGTTGCATGTTAAAATTAGAATTGTGGGCTAATCCCTTATGAGAGATTTACCTCTTGCAAGTTTCCAGTTTTTCTTTCATCATGTTTACAAATTTGGAAACATGTAATGCAACAAAAGTCCCTGTAACTCGGTAAGAGTTCTCAAGAGATGTGCAGGAAATAAACTGGAGATGTTTCAGTTAGTGAACTCTTTACGTTCAATAATCAATGATAAAAGAAAAGTTTATCTGACATAAGTAAAGGAGCAGGTGCCCTCTAAGATTAGGTAAGTATTTATAATTCAAGTGCTAATCTTGGAAGGAATTGGTTTCTAAAGGCTATGTGATCAGTCTTTAATTGTTAACTTGGTTCAGAGAAGATAAACTCCCCAACCAAATATAGATTTCCACTATTTCAGTCATTTTGAGGTTTTTTTTCAGAATTTTGGTACACCATTACCGGTAGGCTTAAGAAAAGTGTCTTGAGCATCGGTGCATCACTGTATTTGTGTGCAAACTGTGCTTCAAAGGTGTTTTTTTTTATCATTTTAAAATATAAATTATGAATTGGCTATACCCCAAAACCAATTGGTCCACCAAATATATGGGTCTGCAGGAATGGATATGCATCTTTTTTGTATACTTGTAGCACTTCCAGGATATATATTGATAGAAAAATTAAAAAGAACTCTTCCCTTGTCGTTATTTTATTCCTACTGCTCTCATCACCTTGTAATTAAAGATTTAAATTTATATTCAGCTTATCAAAGTGGTTCTTCTTTCCTACCATTCTTATTTAAGTGAAACATTTTCGGACAAATTAACATTACAAAATAATTTCTCTACTGCATATGAACTTGTTCTTGGTTTCGTCCCCACACAATCAGGGGATGATACACAGATGATTTAGCTTTATGTATACCTGTTGATATACTGAACAACTTCTTCAATAACACAAGCTGTGGTAAATCATAATACTATGTGACAGAAGGGTATTTCACTAGCATCATGTATAATTTGCAGAAGAAAACATGAATTTTAAAGATGAGACCAAAGAGTCTAATTCTTCAGCAAACTAGAGGGATCTACTAAATATTGCAACAAAGCATAGAAGAACATCAATAGACATTGAACCAGACAGGCGCTCTTCAAGTCGTCATTAGGTAAATAGTTTATGGCGCTATCGCCATGTTTTATAGGTGTTTAGCACAACTCTCTACTGAGACAAGCGACTCAGCCTATGTCTTATTGATTAAATAGGAAATGAAACTGTTGTCATTTGTCATTGTCTCTGTTTAAACAAAGGTAGAGATGAAATGGATACATGTGAGTTATCAGTGTCAGAACGTGAGTAATGTCCAGCCGCGAGATCGGACTGGTCCATGCGTGTGTACGTCCACCCACCTGGATTAGCATGGACAGGTACACGCGTCTACCATCTACCGTCTCCTGGATCAGTGTCAACTACCTGCGTGTAATCTGTCATATAGAACCTTATATAAAAAATGCCAAGAGCAAATCTGTTTTATTTTAGCAAGTTAGGAAAGATAAATGTATTATATACTATAAAAAGTTAAATATATTATAAATTTGTCAAGTTAGGAAAGTTAAATATATTATAAATTTGTCAAGTTAGGAAAGTTAAATATATTATAAATTTATCAAGTTAGGAAAGTTAAATATATTATAAATTTGTCAAGTTAGGAAAGTTAAATATATTATAAATTTGTCAAGTTAGGAAAGTTAAATATATTATAAATTTGTCAAGTTAGGAAAGTTAAACATGTTTTAAACAAAAGAGGCCTCAGAGGCTCCTGTCAAATTAATTTGGAGTTTTTTTCTTTTAATTTTGACATTTCCCTCTAAAATTTATTTCAGTGACTAAATGCTAGTCCTTATGGAGTGAGGTGAGGTGATTTGGGGTTTAACGTGATTTCAAACAATAGTGCACATGTAAATATCATGGCTGTAAGTATTATTGCAGGGAGAAAGACAGCAACACCATTTGACTTAATGGATACAGGTCAGATAGTAGTGATATCTTAATTACTAGTCAATTGCAATGGCAATTGTGAAATATACATGAGTTTTTCCACATTGTGCATTTGCACCAATATTATTGATTCCATTGTGGAGGAAAATTTTGTGCATTAGAAAATTAAAGTTAAATCAAGTATATGTCCGTACAGGGTTTGATGTTGCTTCTGATTAACTACTGGAAACTAGAAATGAAGAGAGCACTAAAATATTAATTGTAGTTTGATGCATACCGCTGTCTCTGGATGACATTAGTGTTCTCCTCCATCAATATCCATTAACATCCCATATTCATCGATTAAAAAAAAAAAAAAGACGTTTATTTGATCTATTTTACTTTATTAAACAGCCTGTCAACTAATAACAGATCCTATACACCATATTCAGGTTACCTCATTTCCCCTCCCACCTCCACATGTACAGTCAATTAACCCAACTGTCTCTTGTGACACATGACAGGAATTAATACACCCACGTCCATACTCAGGCCACGGCTCATCCATTTACATCATCATTCTGTTCGATTTTATTTTTTTACAATTTTGAAAGGTTGCATTTTGTTGCTGTAGATGAGCCAAGAATATCATAGCTATTACTCAACCCTATAATCCCCTAGTAAAGTATCCCTAACCCCGGCTTCTAAGTAACCTTGATCTAGGTGTCTAACTATAACCCTAACTACCATCTACCCTCTAACTATACCCTTTATTCTAGTCTCTAACTAACCCTAACTTCTACCATCTACCCTCTAACTATACCCTTTATTCTAGTCTCTAACTAACCCTAACTTCTACCATCTACCCTCTAACTATACCCTTTATTCTAGTCTCTAACTAACCCTAACTTCTACCATCTACCCTCTAACTATACCCTTTATTCTAATCTCTAACTAACCCTAACTTCTACCATCTACCCTCTAACTATACCCTTTATTCTAGTCTCTAACTAACCCTAACTTCTACCATCTACCCTCTAACTATACCCTTTATTCTAGTCTCTAACTAACCCTAACTTCTACCATCTACCCTCTAACTATACCCTTTATTCTAGTCTCTAACTAACCCTAACTTCTACCATCTACCCTCTAACTATACCCCTTATTCTAGTCTCTAACTAATCCTAACTTCTACCATCTACCCTCTAACTATACCCTTTATTCTAGTCTCTAACTAACCCTAACTTCTACCATCTACCCTCTAACTATACCCTTTATTCTAGTCTCTAACTAACCCTAACTTCTACCATCTACCCTCTAACTATACCCTTTATTCTAGTCTCTAACTAACCCTAACTTCTACCATCTACCCTCTAACTATACCCTTTATTCTAGTCTCTAACTAACCCTAACTTCTACCATCTACCCTCTAACTATACCCTTTATTCTAGTCTCTAACTAACCCTAACTTCTACCATCTACCCTCTAACTATACCCTTTATTCTAATCTCTAACTAATCCTAACTTCTACCATCTACCCTCTAACTATACCCTTTATTCTAGTCTCTAACTAACCCTAACTTCTACCATCTACCCTCTAACTATACCCTTTATTCTAGTCTCTAACTAACCCTAACTTCTACCATCTACCCTCTAACTATACCCTTTATTCTAGTCTCTAACTAACCCTAACTTCTACCATCTACCCTCTAACTATACCCTTTATTCTAGTCTCTAACTAATCCTAACTTCTACCATCTACCCTCTAACTATACCCTTTATTCTAGTCTCTAACTAACCCTAACTTCTACGATCTACCCTCTAACTATACCCTTTATTCTAGTCTCTAACTAATCCTAACTTCTACCATCTACCCTCTAACTATACCCTTTATTCTAGTCTCTAACTAACCCTAACTTCTACCATCTACCCTCTAACTATACCCTTTATTCTAGTCTCTAACTAACCCTAACTTCTACCATCTTCCCTCTAACTATACCCTTTATTCTAGTCTCTAACTAATCCTAACTTCTACCATCTACCCTCTAACTATACCCTTTATTCTAATCTCTAACTAATCCTAACTTCTACCATCTACCCTCTAACTATACCCTTTATTCTAGTCTCTAACTAACCCTAACTTCTACCATCTACCCTCTAACTATACCCTTTATTCTAGTCTCTAACTAACCCTAACTTCTACCATCTACCCTCTAACTATACCCTTTATTCTAGTCTCTAACTAATCCTAACTTCTACCATCTACCCTCTAACTATACCCTTTATTCTAGTCTCTAACTAACCCTAACTTCTACCATCTACCCTCTAACTATACCCTTTATTCTAGTCTCTAACTAACCCTAACTTCTACCATCTACCCTCTAACTATACCCTTTATTCTAGTCTCTAACTAACCCTAACTTCTACCATCTACCCTCTAACTATACCCTTTATTCTAGTCTCTAACTAACCCTAACTTCTACCATCTACCCTCTAACTATACCCTTTATTCTAATCTCTAACTAATCCTAACTTCTACCATCTACCCTCTAACTATACCCTTTATTCTAGTCTCTAACTAACCCTAACTTCTACCATCTACCCTCTAACTATACCCTTTATTCTAGTCTCTAACTAACCCTAACTTCTACCATCTACCCTCTAACTATACCCTTTATTCTAGTCTCTAACTAATCCTAACTTCTACCATCTACCCTCTAACTATACCCTTTATTCTAGTCTCTAACTAACCCTAACTTCTACCATCTACCCTCTAACTATACCCTTTATTCTAGTCTCTAACTAACCCTAACTTCTACCATCTACCCTCTAACTATACCCTTTATTCTAGTCTCTAACTAACCCTAACTTCTACCATCTACCCTCTAACTATACCCTTTATTCTAGTCTCTAACTAACCCTAACTTCTACCATCTACCCTCTAACTATACCCTTTATTCTAATCTCTAACTAATCCTAACTTCTACCATCTACCCTATAACTATACCCTTTATTCTAGTCTCTAACTAACCCTAACTTCTACCATCTACCCTCTAACTATACCCTTTATTCTAGTCTCTAACTAACCCTAACTTCTACCATCTACCCTCTAACTATACCCTTTATTCTAGTCTCTAACTAACCCTAACTTCTACCATCTACCCTCTAACTATACCCTTTATTCTAGTCTCTAACTAACCCTAACTTCTACCATCTACCCTCTAACTATACCCTTTATTCTAGTCTCTAACTAACCCTAACTTCTACCATCTACCCTCTAACTATACCCTTTATTCTAATCTCTAACTTATCCTATCCCTACTGCTGTTTCTTCCCCTATTGTTTAATGGATGGATATCGTAACTTCAGTAGAACTTTCTTGGTCAATGTCCAGTTCCTGTTTTACAGTTGATCTTTTATGAACTTTCTCTCTCTCTCTCTGGTCAACCAAACTTTAGCTGACCACAGTCCAGGAGCCAATCCTTGTCTCTTCTAGTATTGATTGATCCTAAGTAACCTCAGTAACCTGAGTAATCGTGTCATGTTCCTATCAGTGTGACCACGTACCTCATTCATCCACAAAATAAGAACTCTTTTAACAAAACTTCTCTTCCAAAGGTACAATTTTCTTTACATTGACCAAGTGGCCAAAGTTCAGACAATGTCCCAAATAAATGCTTTTTCAGAGAAGTCTCCAAATTAGTTCTAAAAGTGTCATTCTCGATAATCGAGAGTATACGGTGAGATATATCTACACAATTCTCGATAATCGAGAGTATACGGTGAGATATATCTACACAATTCTCGATAATAGAGAGTATACGGTGAGATATATCTACACAATTCTCGATAATCGAGAGTATACGGTGAGATATATCTACACAATTCTCAATAATCGAGAGTATACGGTCAGATAAATCTACACAATTCTCAATAATCGAGAGTATACGGTCAGATAAATCTTCACAGTTTACTCTGGATTCCTGCATGGCTTGGCACGATAACTTTATTACAAGAATTATTAGAAAGTAAAAGGGGATGTTCATTATAATACCTACAAATGTTTAATGTCTATTGTTATTAATTGTTTCAAGTGTCTAATTGTCCCATGTTGGACGATTTTTGTCAGATATTTCTGCCCATTTAGTACATATATACTTTATACAAGACACATTTGATGGATCTACTGCAAGGAATATGGTCTGCACTAACTAGTTTCTTGGAATGTTCTCATTTAGATTAAAATTTCATAGAATTATAATTGAAATGGTAGGTTTTATTAATTATTGCCACATATTAATGTCACTGAAGTATGACCATTATGAATACAAATTACATAAAATGGAGAAAAAAACATGAACAGTCAATTATTTTGAAATCTCTAATTAAGATATTACAGATCTTATAGACATTGAAAATGCAATTAAACTCAAAATGTGAAATGTGAAATGTGAAGTGTTGTATATTTCAACTAATTTCTACTTGTATTTATCAGAAAGTCTCCTTGTTTCACTGTGACAATTCTAAAGCAGCACAACATTCATACAAAGCTGTAGGTGTATAGGATATCCAATATCCTTGTTCTAGTGCTGTTGTACTCTGTGTCTTATTAAAATAACTGTCTTCCTGAGACTGTTGTAGATCTGTTAAAGTACTGCTGCAGTGTCTAGCAAGATTACAGGAATCTCGGGGGGACTGAAAGGTGATAGCAATAGATGATGTAGTTGTAAGAGCGGTTATGTCATGTGCAAATTATCTTCCGAACCAGAAATATGTGGCTAACTGTAATTGTGGTGTGTATTAGTACCTCTGATGTTATTGCTAGTTTTGTTCTACGTATCATACCTTCGTTAGCGAAAGTACATGAGCACAGCTGTTTTTGGGTATAGTGTTATCTACCGTGTCTTTAATGGTTTTAATCTAGTCATACAACGACAAACATCAAATCATCAATTTCTTGATTGATTTCTCTCTCAAAATCACTTGAATATTAATGAGAAGAAAATCAGTCCCTAGACTAAATTTTAGCCTTCGAAATATGTTTTACAAAAAATAGTGCATGTTGACTTAAGAGGCCATTGACTTAATTAACTTTTAATAAAAGTTCTGTTTTTTATCACATATTAAACCAGCTGATATACAGATATAGATATTTTGTTTCCAAACTTTAAAACTTCAAAATGTAATTCTTAAATTGTGTAAACAACCGAGAATCTAATTGATTTATTGTCAGAAATCACTCTTCTTGGATGCTGCCACAACTGTCTAGCATATTCACAAATCGTTTGCACAGTTCCTTTCAAACTGACAGTGATGGAATCAGCGGTTGTTTTTTCAATGCACCACAGTGCTACTGTAGAATTAACCATTCTTTCAACTCACGACACAATTGGTGGGACGTCTATTGAAACTGCCAAAAGCTGGGAGCAGTTCTTTGTCCATAATCATTCAAGTAGTCCCGTATGTCGCTCCCTATATGTCAACCACTTACATGCTATGTGGTTTAGTGAATGATTTTGTAAGTTTTCTTGATGGCTGACAGATTAACCATTAACTGCTTGGATAATCTATTGACAGATGGCAGATGGAATGAAATGAAACATGTGTAGACTAACTTATAGTGTTTTCTTTAATTGAATTTGTGAGGGCTCAATAAATCATCAAATTATTTTTAGGATTTGATTTTTTTTATGGCAAAACACGCTAACAATCCTTTGAATTAAAAAAAAAGTTTATTTACGTAGGCTATGTACTTTTATTTAGCAATCATGTCAAGAGAGTATACCTTAGCTTTCATTCTTGGATGTCAGCCTTAAATCTTGAACTTTAAAAAACTATGATAAAGTGGTTTTAAATTAGACACTTTGATAAATGAAAATTCTGACAAGATAGAGAAATAAGGATAGTCAGAATTAAGTTATCACAGAACTTTTAAATGTGCTGTAAGTTGAAAACTGTTTTTTTAAAAAGCATAGTCCGTAAATTTTATTTTGGCCTTGCATTCAAAACTTTTGAACTAATCACATATAAAAAGGTGTCCAATTTGCATTAATGACCATTAATCCATTATCCTGTATTAATTAGCCACTGCTGAATAAATATACTAGACAAAAATGGATAGAGATATTTTGAAACTTTGAAATTATGAATAATTGTGTATTTATTACTTGACATGCTCATGAAATATTAATCATAAAACATCCAATATCCTTAACTTGTTTTCCGGAATTCCGGAACCTTAAGGTAAAGTGGGAAATTCTAAATCCTTAACATCCACCCTGCCAAAGGCAGAGCAAGCCACTGACCACCACAAGAGGATAAAGCCATGCATGAGTAAAGAAGCCTGTAATAAAAGCAACCCCTAGGGTATTCTGTGATGAGTAAGGGGCTGCTTACTGTTGAATCATGACATGGTCGTGCTCTCTCATGCTATGGATGATTACTAATAGCTCAACAAGGGGAGATAATTATCATTTTGACAGCTAATTATATTTCGGAGATTAGCAGGTCAAGTGTTCAAACATCAGCAAATGGAGTGTTGTTGACCTTTGCCTCATTAGGTGATCTCTGATGATTTTTCTGTTAAAATCTTTCAGATTTTTTGGTAAATGGGATGTCATGATGTTATAATGTAAATGGTTAGTCTAATTTTCAAATGATTGAATATTTAGACAGTATATAAAACCCTTTGAGTCATGTACTCATTACCTACTCAAAACACTTGACAGGCTATACTCAGAACATTCTTTGTAACTTATAATGTTCACAATGACAGGGTTACTCAACAGATGATCAGGGTAACTGCATTCAGTGATTCATTCATTTCATTATTTCAGGAATACTTAACTGTATCAATACTATTGTACAATTGACAGTAACAGTTGATGAGTTACCATAAAAAAGATATGAACCTTTCTCACTCCAAATTTGATTGATTAAACAAATGTTTTAACATCAATATATATATTGCGATCAATGCAAACAGTTAACCACATAGAGAAATGCTTTCTGACTGACTGCTAAGTTAACATGTAATCAAAGATTTTGTACATGTATTGTTTAGATTCCAGCAAACGTTGTCAACAGATGAGCTGATGAATTGTTCAACAACTCCATTGTGTGCAAACACTGGACGAATATTTAATTTCTGGGCATTGTTGAAGATGAAAGGGCAGATCCCAAGTGTGCACAGACTTTGAGAGATTTGTGATCTTTCATGGTTCATCCGAGAGTGATTTCCTGCCAATTTCCATCTAATTTGTTTAATTGATAGTTTCATGCCTCGGTGGTTCTGTGATAATATTCCCAGTGTAGTCAAATTGACTTCATTGTCGTGATTTCATTATGTGCCCACATGGGTAAACGTGTTGAAATTTGAATCATCAAAGGTTTTCATTTTGAACTTTCTGTAAAATTTTAAATGTTTTTGACAAGAGCCTGTTAAGATCCTTGAACTTGAGCAGCCATATGTGTTCTTTTTGTTAAATAATTATACACAAAATATCATGGAGACAAGGAGCTATCTTAATTACCCTACTTTCTGAAAATTCAAAATCTAAGGGTACATTTTCATAATTGAAACCATGCAATCAATATATCATGCAAATGAATATTCCAAAACCAAAAACTTTAAGACATGTCTACAATGGGCATGTAATTAAAAATAAAATATTCTATGTGAGGAAATATTCCTTAATCTAAAGATATGATTTCATATTGAATACCTCAGAATTATCTGTATTATTGTATCCCTGCATAATTATTCAAATCATCAAGTAATGAGCAAGGATAGGAGCATGGTTGGGAAATAATGAGATGGTAAACTCGGATACCAACGCCCTTCAAACAGTTTGAGATGGTTAATTACGTTAACGAGTTAAATGTTAAAATGATTAATGTCCAGAGTGACCAGGGTGTCCATCTGTCCAATTCCGGCCACCTGCTGATCACTAACCGACAAGATTTAGCCAAATGCTTGATTATCAAGTGCTGATCTGATACTACTAAACAATGGTGGGCAATCTGGATCTGTAAGTGAAACTGTTTATGCACCAACTGATTTGTATAATAATAACTTGCAGCTAATAAATACTAACCATCACCTTATCAGAGTGTTCCAAAATGCTCTGATTGAACCAAACTTTATAATGAATATTTAAGTCTTCAAATGATTTGTTTATGAATTATCAATTTTTCAACAGAATTCATGCCTGTCCGTTATTATTAACTCTATGATTACAAATGAACTAATCTAACCTGTATTAGATATTTCAATAATTGCTAATGAAGAATGGTTTATCCTGTATTAGATAGGTCAATAAAGTTTTATCAGCACCCATAGAAATAAACATGTCTTTGTCTGCTGAGTTTGCACTATTGATAATGAAGAAAGGAATGCTTTACCCTATATTAGACAGTTAGATATTGATACCTTAACGCATAATTAACCCTCGCTCTTCTGTGGGGACCCTTGTTCCGGGAAACTAACAATTACTCAGACACTAGTGTTCTATGTATGAATATATTTGTATGGAAATTTTAAGGAAATTTCATTGGTTTACATTTTAAATTGGTTAAAATATGGCTAAAATATTCAATGGTCTGTGATTATCGCCTGTCAATAAAAAGTAATGCCTACAGGTAAACCATGCTTCATTGTCTCTCCACATTCACTGTTTTCTGTAAAATTTTGTCATGAAACATTACTTTGATAATCTTTATACTTAGTTTGGTTTAGATTATTAGGTCCTCGATACTGATCAGATATAGTACATACAGTTACTCAATTCCATTATTCTACCTGCCACTTCCATGTTTGGGTGTAGTGACTGAAGAATGATAGATAACGTATTGGACAGGTTCAGAGGGTTTATTCATACCTTTAAATGTATCGGCTTTGTTAACAGAGAGAGTCCATGTGTGAGATTAATCCAATAGAGAGGAACAGATTCCCAGCCCCAGGGGTTAATGTGGCTCCTTACAGTCACACTGAGGGGCTGTGTATTTATGTCTTGTGTCAATAAGTTGGGTAAAGCTTATCCTTATGGGGTGGAGGGCGAGGGTTAGGTGAAATTATCATTACTTAACCACCTGTGTACTTTTCCTCAAAGTGATGGTAGCTTTATGTGTAATTTAATGTAAATTATAACCTATGTTAAAAGAAAGATTGCTTTGTGGAACGGGACCACGGATTGTAGCTCTGAACATATTCACTTATTGTTCACGAGACATCAAGCATTTCAACTCTTTGTTTAATACTGTACATTTACTTACAATGTTAAAAATTCAATTTAAATCCATTTGAAGATCTTTGTTTCCTATTACCCGGGTACCTTAGGTGTTGAAATAATTACAACTTGAAGGAAGAGAAAAGTATTGTGGTGGGTGGGCCTCCCACAGATAAATGCCCTGGGTGATACTGGTGAGACAGAAATGTACAGAAATATGATCAGAAATCATTAACGTAGTCAATATCCAAGGTAACACAATAACTGATTACATGTTTGTGAAGCAGAAATTGCCAGATCATGTCTCAAGGTTTGATTGAGAGGTGATATTGCAATAAGCGGTGAGTAAGTGCAAGAGAGTCTCTCATAGATTTCATGAACTTGCCTTAGGTGAACTTGTTATAGAATTAGAATCAGAAATCAATATGGGAGTCTGATTTAACTGGAGCAAGAGTTTATTAACCTCCAGTTTCTCTCTGAAATCTAATTAGGGTGTGATTAGGGTCAGATTTGCTGTTGGATACAGACGTACGAGGTCGAAGAGATGTGTAGTGAAATAGATCAGTGAACAGGCATGGGCTCTACTACCATTTAACTTTTGTAAATAATGGAATTAAATTTGGAGAAAAATATTAGTTTTCATTATCGACGAACACTGTTCTTTGTATTCAGAAGTAAAGGAACAGTTTCAACTTATTTCAGACATTCTTCCGATATGTTTTCTAGTGTGCTCTCTGGCTGTTTTTAACATTGTACGTATGTCTAAACTTTTATTTTGTGAAACTCATTAAATGTAAACATCACACTAACTTTACATGCTGTGAAAATGAAGTTCCATCATGACTAAAAGGTCAGATGAAAAAATTAAAACTTTCACTGAATAAATATAAATGTAGGCTTTCAAAATTATTTTGTTTACAATTTTGTGCAGCCTGTGACATACTTAAAGTATGAAGGAAGTTTTTTAGGACCATAGATACAGTCCCTTTCATGTGTTAATGAGGTCTTTCCGTAATTTATCAAATTTAATCTCATTAAAAGTTCTCCAAATCAAAAACTTGTTTGTTGTTCAATGAGCCGCACTTGATGAGAAACTCTGCACTTACTCTTCTATCAGGTCATCTAGCACATGTTTTTCTTGGATTAGAAACCAACCTCTGTACTCTCAGAAAATATGACATTTTCAGTGCTACATGAATTTGACTTTCATCAGATTACAGCTTCATGTGTATTTAAGTACTTTAACCCTTGTGCAGTGAAATATTTGAATTGGAGAACTAAATTGGACTTATTTGCGCATTTTAATATAGTTTACCATATTCCTGCAGTTTACGAAAATTCCAAAATTGGTTTTCTTGAGTCAAAATCAATATCTGTGAAAGAAGATTTGTTTTCTTTAATATTTACTTTAAAAGCCAGAGACTTGTTGTTTCTTGTTGTATAAATATTATAAATATGATAATATTAATAAGAAGAATCTGTTAATAAATAAGATGATAAACAAATCTAACATTGTTACATTTTGTAACATTGTTACATTGTTACACACTACTTTCAATTATACAAATTCTTGTACCTTTTTGGGTCCATTGAGGGATTCAAACCCACGCCCTCAGAGTCCGGCAACTATCTCCAGCACTGATCATACCAACAGTTTACCACACAGCCACGGGGCCTAAATTCACTTACATTGTCGACAGATTAACACACATTCCCTTTTTCTTCTCAACTTCATGGGGAGTATTCAAGCTGACAGCCTTTTGCTCAATTATTCAATTTCTCTCAATTTGAAGACCCGGGAACAATATTTCAGCGGACTAAAAGTTCAAGACTTCTGTGCACTCCACCCCACTCATTTAGCTTAGGGAGACATTGAATAATCACAAAGTTCGTTAAGTAACAGTTCTGGTCAGGAATGAATGGATTTAACTTCAAACTGATTCTTAGATGAATGGTCCCATGTCATGAATTCTTTATATCAGTCCTTGAAATATGATTTCTCCATCTTTGGAACATATCAATATTTAACAGGAACAAGATTCCTTGAAAAGAGGTAATTGGACGTAATTGGCGTTATATGAATGGAATCTGTCTTGCTGTGGCAACTGCATGGCACTTACCGAACCGAAATATAGATTTTGTGTAATATTCTGTCATTATGTTCATTTGAAATTTTTGTCTTCTTTGAAGTTAAGCTTCATCGGTCTGGTTTTTAGTTTCGCTGAATCTTTTAGAAGTTGTTGGATTGCGTTAGTTTCATACTTGTTTTTTATAAAATTATTTCATCTTTTGCATATACACATGTAGATTTTAGTTTCATTCTTGTTGCCATCTTATGATTTGATAATTTATAAAATTATTTCATTTTCTGCATATATACACATGTAGATTTTAGTTTCAGTTTTGTTCCCATATCTTATGAAATTGATAATTTATAAAATTATTTCATCTTTTGCATATAAAACATGTAGATTTTAGTTTCATATTTGTTCCAATCTTACGAAATTGATAATTTATAGAATAATTATATCTTCTGCACATCCCCATGCTGATTTTAGTTTCATACTTGTTGCCTTCTTGTTATGAAATTCATTTTTTATTTGTAAAATTATTTAATATTTACCGATTCTGCTTAAATTAAAGCACTTCTGGTTTTCATATGTGAATTGATTTGCTAAGAATTCTTAGCAGTAGAAATTAGATTTCATTCTTTTCAAACTTCACCATCTCCTTACAAAATGATTGATTATATTTGTAAGATTATTTTTATATTAGACCAAAAAAACATGTTATTCATATCTGCATTGATTTGTCAAGAAAACGCAATAAAAGAATTATTTTTCATAGAATTTTGACAAGATTGCAAATAATGCCAAATGAATATTTTTCAATCAAAAAGAAAAACAGAGGCAGGCTGTTTGAACATGAAATGAATTTAGCAAACAGCTGGGGGCTGATGGATGTAAATTGCAGGCATATTTACATTAGAAATCAGATCATACAAGTTGTCTTGCAGTAGATTGCATTATGCTGTAGCTGTGAGAGCCCCTTCTTCTAGCACAAAGGTGCAACACGTCCACCCAATATCAGGTCATTAGCAAAATCTCTCAAATGCATATGCAACCAATTGGTTAGGTTTGTGTACACATTGTGATAATATCAAGAAGTATTGGATACAATAAAAAAAGGATTAAAGATGATTGAGTTTATGAATTCAAAGATAGGAAATCTCTGAAATGCATTTTCCACCAGTTGGTTAGGTATGGTTTGTGTCTGTGTTGTGACGATGTTAAGTTGTATTGGATTTAAGGAAAGAGAAGGGTTAAAGATTATTGGGTTTAGGAATGTGAAGAGAATGCATATTCGAACGATTGATCCCATCATGGTATTATCTATAAGAATTAGATATAGTTGTAAAAGTATTAAATATCAGTATATATTTGTAAATTTGAAGAGAGCAAATCTTATACAGTCAGACCTCGTTTAACTGGACCCTGTTTATCCGGAAACCTGGCCATCCATACGGTACGTAGTATCTAAAATCTTTCTATGCATTTCTATGCAAATGGTGATTCGTTTAACCGCACTAATTGTTATCTGGACGATTTCAACTGTAACCAAATTGTGCTGATAAACGGGGTCTGACTGGAAACACAAATTCAACTAATATTTTCCAATTAAGGAACACAAATGATGATATTAGTAAGTCATATTGGATACGATAAAGAAATGATGAAATCAATTTGAAGAGAGCAAAATCATATTGATTTTACGAGACATATTGGACTAATATATTTAGGTTTGTGTACACACATTGACATTATCAAGAAGTATTGGATATAATTAAAGTTATCACTAACGATTATTGGTGGTTCAATTTCAAAGAAATCCTATTGCCTAAAGGGGATACACACATGAACGCTAATTGTCTCTTCTTTGTGATTCCTGACATTGCCCTAGTTTCCACGTATCTGAGTAGCATATCGTTCAAACTTCTTTGTCCGAGTTTCTGAGCTCTTTTTGCCCATTTGACTTACCCACGCTTTTCTCATAGATTTTTGGTCAATTAGCCGTTGACTGTCAAAATAGAGAATTAATTAATACATGAATTAAACACTTTGTTCGCAAGTGTCTAAATGATGTTTTACTTTAAAACACACATGAAAATTTAGTAAAAGCATGCCAAATCTCTGTAAAATATTAAACATATGAAAAGTTTAAATATTGAATTAAAAAAATATGAATTTAACCTTTCTAAATTTGAGTGATCAAGACTTTCTTTTCGTCACGTTGAGATCAAAGGTGAAATGAAAGGAAAATAAAGATTTAAGGGACGGAGACAGACAATTAATTCTTAGCTTTGAGCTTCTGAAATCTTTATTTTAACACACCATAGAAATGTATTGTCCAGGGTGGAGTACCCGAGAAAGTTATTGTTCAAGGATAGCGTACCCTGAATTCTCATTATGCGGGTGTGTTGTTGCTGTATCAAATGTGGCGAGGTTATTTAAGGGCAGATGGAGTGGCAAATTCTACGCTGTATAGAGTCACGATAATTATAGCTGAAGACTTGCTGGGATAATAAACCCCAAGAGCACAAAGGAGAAAGCTCAACACGCTTATACGAATGTTTAAAAAATATGTTGAATGTTAACAAGAAAATTGGCATGATTTTCACAACTCGTTGGTTCTTCATAATTGAAGGTGTTATTAAGGTGTCGGCATGATGACAAGAACAAAGTGGATTATATAATACATTGTAATACATTGTAATTATTTATTGCACTCATAACACCTGTTATACACTACCTGAGGGGGAATATTATGCAAATGAGTCTCCCTGCTTATCAATATTTGAAATTGTTTGTAATAACAGATGTAGTTATATTTTGAATGCATGATGACTAATACATTTAACAAAGAATTTATATTTCATTTTGATATGGTAGACTGTACATGCCACAGAAAGAACAATTAAGTCCTGATAACATTCATGGATTATGGATAATATTTATCATAAATAACATAACTAATGTTGCAAAAACATTTCTTTGTACTTTGAAATATTCTGACTTCAACTTTTGTAAATAAAATCATAAATATGAAAAATATTGGCAAACATACTTAATGTTTGGAAATCATGTATTTAGATGAAGTTATGTAATAATCAAGATCAGTTAATATCATTTTAAATTGTTTATCAAAGCAGTTTCAGAACCTTTGCTTTTCTGATGTTCTTTGTCTTGTTCAAAGGACAACATATCATTCGCAAACAAATTACAGATATCAATAGCTTTGACAAAGTGATCAACCATTGGATTAAATACCTCTTTGAACTTTTTCAATTTCCTCTCTGAAATTACGTTTCATCTTTGACAAGAACGAATGTTGACATTAAGCTTGCAAGCATTGTCTGAGTAGAGTCACATGAAATTAACAAATCGTTCCAACCTGGACATCAATCAAAAGTAGCCAGAGATCCATTGTTCTTCTCTGATTAGCCCTGCCTACTTGTTTATGATATTGCCACTGTTTCTATTGTTAATTCCTGTTTAGCCGCGTGTACCTTGTTTATGATGCTGGACACAACTAGCCACTGTCCACCTGTGTAAAGATTTGAATGATTTAAGTGACTCAGCGTCCAGTCAGAGGTGACCAAGCGAAACACGAAATGTAATGCTTGAGTAGTTCAGGCATTCACACTTTGACATGATTTAATCTAGCCTGTAACGGGGTCTCATATCATTATTTATATTTCATTTCGTCGGTTAGTTAATTAATCTTGAGAAAGTTAGGTTTATTCAGTAAAATGTAATTAAAGTTTTGGATTTATCAAATAAATGTTGAAAACTTTGTCTTGATCTGCTGTAGTTTAGATAATGAATATTTCTGTTAGGTAATTGATAAAGAATAGGGGGTATAGAGCAAGGGATATACCAATATTCAGGCACGAGTGTCGTAAACATAGTATGACATAGACACAAATATAATATTCTGTTTATATCCGAAAGTCGTGAAATTAATGAAAATACGCTAAAAACCACTTTCATCCACAGGCTGGCGACCCGCAGTCGCCGCATTCAGAACGCAACATCATAGATGAAGAGTGACGTCATGGCATTGTTTATGACGTCACGTCACCATGACAAAGTGATATTTTGCCCTAGGGCATTGTATAAAAAATATGAACCCCAATATGATTGCCCTCATAGGTAATAAATTTTGCTTGTGAAATAAGATTTTTGTAAAGAATTTTTTTAATTTTATAAACTTATATTGAAACTTGAAATAATATGTATAAGCCTTTCACTTAAACATAGAATTTAGCTTGAATTCAAAAAAACATAAATAAATATTAAATTTAAAAATATTGTTTTCACCTTTAAAAATGAAACTTAAAGAAATCAATATATCCATTATCTACCAGTCAGGTGAAATAGGTAAATAAATAGAATAAATAATTAGAGACTAAGAGTCGGTCTAGTGTTAATCAGGCACAGGTGGCGAGAGACTTCAATGATGTCATCGCCCAACGTGGACAGGGATGACGGTATCATAACTTCACGTTAGGGTGAACAAAGGACCCGTGAGTCATGTGAACAGTTGTTGCCGTGAAATGGAAGCCGATGAGGCATTGTCATTTAACAATTAAAATATTGCTATGGATTTTCTTTATGTTGGCGTATCCCTACAAAAGACTACCCGATCCACCCGATGATTCATATGTCTAACATAATGGTCAAACAAAGTCATTGTTATTATTTTTTTTATCAAAACATTGGAGACCCATATGTAAACACATGAAATTTTCGAAAGTTGGATAACCTTTCGGTTAGTCACCTTGTCAACATTTTATTACATTTCTGTAATTTGATATTGAAGTTTATGTCATTTTTATGATAATTGTGCCAATAAAACTGTTCTGATCTTTTATGTGAGGGGTTAAATACAGATTACAGTCTGTCATTGGTGAGAAAAAGGGATATGTTGAGGGGTGGCAGTGTTGTAAACTGCATCCGATATTGACGAGTACATCGCTGAAATTGACATAACTATCATTGAAACTGACATTAATAACAAAACTTTCATTAGCTTTAATATTTTGTGAGTAGAATCTCACTGCAATGATTAATTTGCTTTGAAAAGACACATCTGTCTGCAATAATATATTGAAATTTTGGATTTTAATTGATCCCATTTCTAAGATGGTCATTGGACATGTCATCTCAATTATAAAGTTCTTTGTTTTAGTTATTCATTTTTTAATTGAATGATTTTACAACTGATACTGTGTAAGATATCTTGTGATTTTATCAAAATTATTAAGCATTTAAAGTTTTGTTGAAATCATTATAGCCAGGATAAGATTTTAGTTTGCCCATCCCTCTTCTGATGTTATGTCTATATTTATCACCTACCGGTATATTAAATTACCTTTATTGATCACCTATATTTATCACCTATATTTACCATCTACTATTTATTACCCATATGAGGACATTCATTTTGAGGTTCATATTTTTCTAAGATGCCTTAAGCCAAAATCATAACTTGGTCATGGTGACATGACAGCATGAATCAAGCTATGACATCATGTATGACACTATGACGTTGCATTCTAAATGCGTTAATGACAGGTAGAGAGTCTTTCGTCTTGCAGTACCAATATCAATGAACTCATAGTATGACAAATTGGCTCTCAATAAACCTCCTCTCTACGTGCCTCCCTGAAGTTTCTAATTTGATTTCCTCTACATTTGTACCAGAATAATTTAACTCCAAAAACCTTGAACCCTAACATGTGGCGAAATCCTTGATTCAAAATTTCAATTTTCTAATTTTTAAAAATATCTTTAATGTCAGTTATAAAGTGACAGATGACAATAGCGAGTCTAAATTTACTATTTTCTCAAAATCAAAATAATCAATTCCTGTTAGTTCACCATTTTTGTCCAACACACTGTCAGTTAAAGGGCAAACACAATAAAAGTGGCATGTTGGTGTATCTTTATAGCAGAGCTGTCGACAGGTATCACCTGTTCCATACGAGACCACTCTGCAGGAACTGCTGGCTCCATGTATGCTAAGTAATGCTGTTTATAGTGCCATTTACTGCAGTTCCAGCATCTTGGCGCCGCATGGAACGGTTAATCTAATGTCTTGTCACACAACAGAAGATGTGTCTACTTGAGTAGCATGTTCAGACTGTAACAACGGAACGTCGGAATGGACAGCATGTTGGAAAACATCAAGTAATTGAGTTTATTGTGGATGCATGTCTTGTACATGTTTAACTCCCTTGATGCTGAAAGACATAAAGTGGCTGTTGATGAAACTGGGTCTCTGACCTATGGGTTGTCTTGTCAATGCCAGCATAGATATTGATGTAAGACTCTTGGTCTTTCACACCTTTGTACTGTCCAGTTGATGTTTAACCTTTATAATGCTTATAGAAATACAGCAGGACAGGACTTGGTAAAACTTCTAAGATGTTGATGCTAGTAACGTTTTAATGACTTAAGAACATAAGTGTCAATAGATGTAGAAATATATGTAAGGTAAATAATTCTAGTCTGATTTTAGATGTTAATGTTTCTTCAGTATTTAACCACTTGAAGCTTAATATTTACAAAATAATTACGATTGATTGTAGGGTGACATGTTAAAAGTGCTACAATTGATCTTTGATTGCTTTGCACCCTTAAAGAGAAGTGAGCTTCAGGTACCCATGATTAGTACCACCTTGGAAGAGAAATATGTTCTGGTACCCTTCATAAATGATTCCCTTGGATAAAATCAATTATTAAATAAATTGATTTGGAATTAGACTTTTACTATAGTCATTGTTTTGTCAACATTGAGATCTCACATACCTGTTGATATATACTTCTGTCAAACCATTCAAGAATTGTTCAACAAGTTAGTCGTCAGCCTGACTTTACCATCCAGATGAACATTGTAAAAGTCTCAAAGAGAGATAGGTTAATCAAAACAAAGAATGCCTTACCACAGTCAACAATAAAATGTTTTCAATGACATTAGATACACTTGATGTCCAAACAAAACAAAAACAAAGTTTGGATTGGATCCATGACAATTGATTTTGTAAGATGAGCGCCTGTTGAAATTTGATGCAAGTAACAACATCCAGTGACAGATTTGATTTTGATTGAGATTGATCAGCATTTTGATAAATCCTCTTCTTATAATTTGTTGTTTTAAATGAGGATCTTGCAATGCAACTGAATATATGGGCCCTGTTTGTATTTTCCGTATAAGTAACAGTGCAGTACTCTATAACATGGGTATAATTTTAATGACCTTAATATGATTGGAATTTAATGCATGGTAAGCTACAAAATTAATTACACCAACATTGAACCAACATACTAATTCAAAATTCTGCAATATTACATGCAAGTGTACTTGGACTTAGAGGTATCTTGTTGTAAGGTGATTTGGGGTTTAATGCTAATGGCTGCAATATTGCCAAAGCGGCGTTAAACAATAACTCACTCACTCACTCAAGAGTATTTCACTTATATCACGGCTGCTAGTATTATTGCAGGGTAAGCCCTCAACACCATTGTGGCTATGCATTGTGGTGAAACTTGCAAGCATTAGCTTGAACTAGAGAAAAGGAATATACTACACTGAAATTCAGTTAAGCATGGCACTCAAACCTTGCTGCATGTACAACAGTTCTCTACATCAGACAAAGTGGGATTTGAACCTCAGACGTCTTGATCTGAAAGAACAGTTCCTTACAGCAGGAAGTCGAACCACTGCGCTATCCCACCAGACTTAAACCGTGTATGTATTTTACACAAGTATATTGGGAAGTATAGATATCTACAATTAAACAAGTGAACCATACATGTAAGTGTTATAGTATCTAAAACGGGAAATGAGGAGGATGTCACTTGAGTAGTAGGTTGATGTTGTCAAGATGTGTTAAACAGTCAGTCGACTCAAAGGATTTGAAGAATAAAATTAGATCACATCAAGTCATGACTGGAGTGGGCGGGTCCTCTGAGTATTAATTCCTTTCGACTGGATTAGTTTTAAAATGTCTGCAACTTTTTGTCCTCAGCATGGGTTTCACTAGGTTAACCCTTTTCCTGCTGAGTTAAATATAGTGCCAAAGCAAACTAGGTGGATGAATTACGAGAATCATTGCTTGTTAGTCCGGAGAATATTCCGTGTTTCGTCAAGGGCTGTATCTAGAATAGTGTTACAGGTGAAAGGATAATTACGTCCAATGAAAACGGATACAACAGGGTATAAAGTGTGACCATTAGTCGTCAGTTGTTATGTTAGGTATTATCAAAAGAAAATGTCCAATGGAGGTGAGGTGATTTGGGGTTAAAGCTGCTTTCAAGATTATTTCACGGCTGCTAGTTTTATGGCAGGGAGAAAGCCCACAATGCCATGTGGCTCTGCATTGCAGTAAAACCTGTGAGCATCAACTGGAACTTGCGAACCATGGGTGGTATTGCATTGAAATTCAGTGTAGCATTGCACCCAAACCTTACTGTGTGTAGAACAGTTCTCTACTGTAGACAATGTTGCCGTGTCCTTGGCAGGATTCAAACCCCGAACCCCTTGATCCGAAGTAGAACCACTGCCTATCCCATAACCTAACATAAGTAGCCACTCTATTCACATTGACTGAGATCGATGGTAGAACTTTAAGATCAGTTTGGTGAACTGTAGTCTGTTATTTATTCTAATCTATGGGTAAAACTGCAGGGTAGATGTTAGTCTCACACTTAGACAAAAAGTATCCTTGAAAATGGTACAAGAATTTGTACCCAAACATCACACGCTCTGAATAAAGAAGTTGTCATCTATACACTTGTCCTTTTTCAAAAAGTATTTGTTCTGAAAATATCTGAAAATCCTATTTCTTCTTTCTCCCAGGCTCCTGTTCAATATTTCACAAAAATGGTGATATTTAACAAATAAATACTTTTTCCAGTGTCTGTGTAAGACTAGTTAGCTGGTAGTTGAACTCCATGATAATAATAGGTAGTAGGAAGATCATTTACTATTTTTGTTACATGAAAATCATCAAAAACAGATAAACCATGAAGTGACTTACTTAAACATGGCAGGTGAAGAGTTAACTTGTCTATAACTTTTTTATCATTTGATGATTACAAATCAAGATGGTTAACCATTGTTACGAATATTATCTAATGATGTTTGCTGACTTTATTAGCACATGGCAGGTATAGGGTTAATGATGTTAGTTGAAGATCTGTTTCATAGTAGGTGGTATACTAGGGTGGCATTTTAATGATAGAATAAATCTTTTATACTTTTTACATATTCAATAAATCCCTGCCTTCTTCAAAAACATATTTTTCTATAAAAAAAACAACATTCTTTTGATCTGAAGTTCTTGTTACGATGACATAAGTTTGTGGAGTGGAGTTGGAATTTTTTTTTACTTTCTGTAATAAAAAGAATCAACACTTAAGACTTCTGTTGGAGGTGTTTGAAGATCAAAGGGTAGAGAACTGCTTCTGTAGGGTGGTACTTCTTGTAGTGCTATGATTCATTTCAATTGTTAAATGAAAGCTTCATACATTTGCACTGGTTAAAGTGCATGGTTATTGATATTCATGGAAATTATTTTCTTTGACCGTATGTTAAATATGTTTGCTATTCAAATACTCTTTTGTTCAAGTTAATTTTTATCATGAAGATTTTAAAAATATGTTGATGAATATTTTGGTTGTTTTTTGTGTTTTACTCTTTGATTGATTTGTGTTGAAAGTGGTTAAAGCATGAATAATAAAGCTGTCAATAACTAAAAGACATAACATACTAATTATTTGACTAAGTTCCTTCATAATTTTAATTCTTTTAAATACTACATTGTATTAATGTTACAAGTGTATACGCTAAAACAAGGTTATAAGAAACTCTGAAAGCGGATTCCAATAGTGTAATATACAGAACCATATGATTCCATGATATATTCCAAAGTCCAAGTACAACAGTCAAGAGCCTTGATATAAAGCTCATGTGTGGTAACAGCTCATAAGCTGACATCTGTAAACAATATGCCATTCAATCTGTGTAATACAACCTGCTATACAGATGGAGAACTCTCCTTTAATTACCTAATGTTAACACAGGAAACAGGAGAAAAATGAAATATATAAATCTGACATGCCTCCAGTTACAAAGATGAAGAACACCGATCCTAAACAAAGGTGATAACAAACAACTTACTTAATGTTTTAACACAGAGATGCTGATAAAGTAACAATGATAAAGAAGTTGACTAATAAAGATAAAGGAATTTGACTTACCTAATGTCACAACGGTGAAGAAGACAAGGCATAAAGTGGTATCCATTCTTGAATAAAGGTTATTCCATTAAGACAGGAGAATCCCACATGGAGAGATCTGCAAGTAGAGAGAGCAGTGAGTCTAAAGCATGGTAGCATCAACCGACTCCTAGCCTGTCATCCCTACTTACTGCACTCTACCACACGTTCATGGGATCTGGCCCCAGTAGTGGAACGGTCCATTGTAACTCCAGGGGTGGACTCGACCAGCTGATTTCTGATACGCATGGTTGCCCTCGGCTGTATTAGTAATTGGTGTTATTGAATTGCGATCTCCTTGTTCACACCTGCAATGGACTGTGCTATTGTTGTTAAAGGGTCTGGAGGTTGTTTAGTTCGTAAACGTACGATCAATGTTAGACTAAAATTCTGTTCTTTAAATAAAATCAGCTGTAGGCTTTATTTCACAAATTCGATTGGAGCTAGATTTGCCGTATATTTCTAGACTTGATAGGGTTCCCAGAACAAAGTCAACAGGAGTAAAAAAAATCTAGCAATTCTAATTTTCACAGCACATATCTTCGGCTTGGCAATATAAGTGAAAGTTTATTATCAACAGCTTTTCAGATAATTCCTTAGTTTAAAAGAATTGATCAAGAAATTTGAAGTTATCAGAATTGAAAAGGAGATTTAATGCTAAATTTGTAGAAGTGAGCCAAACCAGACTTGTCAAACAATTCTAGACTTGATAAAGATTCTAAATATTTGTCCAGTTCTCTGTTTTTATAAACAGATCAGCTGGCGGGCACTGTCCCACTAACCAATCTTAGCCCTAAGATCAATTTTAGCCAATGATAAAAGATGGGCTTATGATTGATCTTAGAGCTGAGAATGGTTAGAGGAACGGTCCACAGAATAAATGTAAGAGTTCAGAAAATTTAAAAGTTTCCTGATATAAGCAATCTAGACTTGATTCAGCTTGAGGCTCTTGGAGAGGAACTGGAATCCAGCGTGAGCCGACTGTGAAAGCACCTGAAGGGAAATACACTCTTGCTAAATTTAGCTCCTAAAAAGCCAACAGAACCTTTTTAGAAACATAGGTGTTATCTTTCATCAGAGCTGTGCTATTGAGGTGGCAGGCTTGGAAATGTTGTAAATCTGAGATGTGGACATATGATGTATGTATCTGTAAACAGTTCTGTATATGTTTCTCTGGAAGAGAGTCGTCCTTTCAGTGTTATTTCAGTGTAAGAGAAGATGCGTTTAGATATCTACGTCCAAATAATAGATTTGTGTTTATTTTTGTTTAAGTTTGGAAATTGTTTTTGTTATTTTGGTTATTTAGTATAAATATCCGTAAAGATTTAGGTTATATCTTTTATGATATAAATTACTGTGAATGTTTTCAAATATAAGTATATTCATATATATATATATATATGGATGGACATTGAATCATTTAACACTATTCAAACATTATCATTAGTGATTGTAGAACATTTCTAAAATCAAAGGTCAAATATAATAACATTCCCCTGATTCCATATGAAATATTTTGATTATTTAAGGAATTTATATAGAGAATATAATAAAACAAAGATATTTATTATAATAATGATAATATTTTACATTGCATCATAATTATGTGGTTTGTACTATCAAACATGGAATTTACAACAAACAGAGCTAAAAGAAACCTAAATCACAAGAATTAAGTTATGACAAATGAGTTAGTTCCATTTCTAAAGGTTGGAACCCAATCATTCACAGATGACTAATAAAGAATATGCAAGTGTTTAAAATTAACCCCATGACAACAAGTGTCATCATAATGGAGGGATCAGAGTTAATACACGGTGGCGTAACTCGCTTGGAGATCTGGACAAACCAATATGCTCTCCTCTTTCGAAAATATAAACCCTACATTTGGGAAAACAAAAATCAGCTCAATTACCTCAGGCAAATAAATGCTAAGTGTGAACCCGTTTGGGCTTACCATTCACGTAGCTTCTCAACAATAGTAGTCAGACATGCAGACTCTCTCCGCTGAAGGACGCAGATTGCTTGCCGATGGTTTGTATAATGGATCTACCATTCAACATGAAATAACCCCAACTCCTTGAATAATATCACTTTTATTACATTCACATAGGAACATTTGATACTGATAATGTTTATAGACAAAATAGGAATGTTAACCTTTGGTTTGCAGGTTATTGAGGATATTATATCTTTTTATTTTCAGTCGTGTTTGGTACGGTGAGGGTTAAGGAGAAAAGTGTTTATTTTAGACATCTTGTTTTTTTTAGATTTTGTTTAAAGTATTATCACATCCCTCTATTGGAGGTTGCGTTTTATCTCGGGCTTTTCCCTTTTTAGTTTGTTGGAAATTTTATCTTAATGGATTTTGAAACCATGGCGACAAGTTTTTTTTGTGCCTTTTTATTTTCTTAAAAAACTGTGTTATCTTTGGCCAATAACATTTTGTCATAACACTTTTAATGCTTTGATTAATTTTTTGGTAATTTTATGTTTAAGTTAAAATATTGTGCGATAAGGGCTGTTATCATCTAAATACATCAGTAAAACAAATTGTGAAAAGGCAGATATTTCAAATAATTGTCAAAAATAAACACTATCAACTACAGGATTGAAATTATAATATGAAGTTTAAATTTGGTGTAGGATGTTTGATATTTGAAGTCTTGAAGATGAAAAAATAAGTTAAAATGACTTTTTGAAAGTCTATATGACATAAGGTCTTTGAAGGGCATTGTGACATGACCTGTGACAAATAATGAAGTTTCTTTTGTGCAGTATTGCAAATATACTACGGTTATTTCTTTAAAAGGGGCCCGTCCTCTAATAGCAGCTGGAAGGTAAATGTACCTAAAGATGAATAAGATCCGGACTTCTAATGGGGATCCATTCTATATCATGTACAACAATGATTTCTTCCAACTAGATAATATATATTGGTGTATGTTAATTAAACATAAGATAAAATTTAAGATAAAATTTAAAATTAAATTCCGAAACGTGTATTTTCACATTTAAGAAGTTGTTATCTTCCTGTTCTAAAGTATGCCACTTCTAAATTCCTTTCAAAGACAAAATTAATATATAATTTCATATGAATAAATTCTAAAAATTTCTTTCCACAAACATAACTGATCGTACTGTAGAATTAATGTGTAAGATTTTTAAACTCAAGTGGTGAGGGAAAAAAATTGGTTTAAGACCTAATGCAAGTCTAGCCGCTAGAATCCTGACCTTCGTAGAGTAGCAATGGTCTGTCCCAGAAGAGCATAATTTCATACAATGATAGTAAACACTAGAATTGTTGGCTACAAATTGTCATTGGTTGTAATTTGCCTGTCAAAAATGATAAACTGGATGACAAAATGGTTACATATAATAGCAAACATTCCAGATTAAGTGATATCTCACGTGTTAATTAGTTTGTCTTCTATATCACTAATTGCATAAGTAGATGACTATTTGTTCAAGTCGTGGTTGTCAAGAAACAAATGTCATGTATTGTTTATATGATAATTAGGTGTTTGTAATATGAAACACATGTTGCTTTCATCTTCAGCATTTAAATTTGTTTAAATGGTTACAGATGTGAGTAGACAAAGAAAACCTCAAAAGCTTCATTTATAGATATTATAGATAAAAAAAATTTTAAAATAAAAGTGATCATCTCAAAGTTAATTATATCATAACTAATTATATAAAGTGTTTATTTAATAACAAGAACAGAAGAAAACTGTCCGAAAAGCATTGATTTGAACATGTTTTCTTCAAAAGAGAATATGATTTTAAAGCTTCACTTCTCATTGTTTTTAATTTTGAATGAATGTGCACTGTACTATTCTTTCTAAACTAAATAAATTAAAGACATCAAGATAATACCCTGGATAGTGTTATGCATGTAATAATATCATAAAAGTATAACAGGAAAATACTTTCGAATTTCATTTCTACATTACCGGTAATGCCCAGATTGAAACCTAGGAGAGGGTTTCATTAATTTAGATAACTTGTACCCAATCTTTTCTCTTGAATAAACATGTTTTAAATCAAATGACTATAAACAGAATTTTACATTACCGGTAAATCATGCATTTACATACATACATGATAAACATCCAAGAAAAAATCTGACATCCCGTCTCGAATAGGCAGTATAGATATACTACTGTTATGTTACGAAGCCTCTTAAATCAGAAATCAGATATGGTGTTAACTCATCAACTACACAATGGAGAGGTGTCCTCCCTTACATGTGTTATTGCATGATAATTAGTGAGACAATAGCACAAGTGTGCGCTGACATCACAGGGGCTTAACGAAGGAAGCTGTTGATTAGATCATGTTAATTATCTCTGGGGGGTCATCTTGGCCTGCCTCACCCCTCCCATGAATCCCCTGGGGGTGGGAAGTGTTACAACACAGCTGTTAGAATCAGACCTCCCACATCATCAGTGTTACTCTTCTGTTGTGGAGTCCTAATTCTTCTTTTGTAATGTTTTAACTCTTCTTTTCTGAAGTTAGAATAATGATATTGTGATCAAGATGGCTTTTAATTGGCATTAACATGATTGGATTTTGATCAAGATTGCTTTTAATTTACTTCTGTAAATTAACCTAATTAATGAATATCATTTGAAGCCGATTTGATTTCAAATAAATCATGGTTTTCGAAAGGTTTCAAAGACTTTTCTTTCATCATTTTATGATTCTTGCACTTCAATGTATAATTTAGTTTAAATGTTACATCTGTCATGAACAAAATGAAAAATGAAATTAAAATTTTTATGAATATATAATAAAATCATTCTTGATCGAAAAGGATACATAACTGATAGTTAATTAATTTTAAAATTTTACTTTGATATTGCTTTCATACAATTTTGAAATATTTTTCTCCTATCGATCCTTTTTAATGAAATCATCAGTGATGGAAAAGACTACTTGACTGATAAAAGGAAGTTAACATATTAATAAATATTAACATTGATATTGATGGAAACATTTCAAACATATTTGCATCTCATTTGAATATTGTGGGCTTTGAAGTGGTCATTTTGATATTCACTATGATAATAAAATTGTCAACCTTTGGCAGTCAACATGTACAATTATCAGTTCAGTGTTAATTATGCATAGGAATACTGAAGTCATTCATGAATTATTATAACCTGTCAGCTGTTAAATGGACAATGTCTCACTCCTATTCTTTTATTGTCACATACTTGTTAATTACAACATATGGAATTTGTTATATTGTTTTGGGAGGGTAAAACTTCATTTAATGGATAAACCCTTTCAATTGAAGCCTCTTTGTATTTAATGCTTTACATGTGTTGTTATATCAGTTTAATTCTAAGGGTTGGGTCGGGTCGAAAATAGTGTCCATCACAAGGTTCACACATGGATCCATTGTCTCATTATCAAAATGTGTTCTGTTCAATTTCCTCTGTTTTTTGTAAATTTCAGAAGAAAAACTTGGATTAGAATAAAGGAGATGCTGCATTTCGTGCTGGATTTAGATTTGACATTAGAAAGCTTTTCACAAGTTGGAAAATGTATTGAATTTGCGCAATTATTCTCTGCAAAGAGTACAACTTTGTCTTGAGCAAACATAAGAACGAAAAACTGTTTTATTTAAGATTCAAAGAAAAATAACATAATTAGAAGGTGGAAACGTTTTTACATAAATGTTACAAAACAATTGATTATTTCAAGGTGAAATACTTTTATTTTATGTCAGACACACAAATTTACCCTTTAAACAAATAACTTTCCTTTTCTTGAGTATTAAAGACAATTTTGGTTTTTAACTTTTGAATTACACATAAATAATCAAAATATAAATCAAAATAGATGCTACAGGTGAAGATAGAGAGAAAGGAAGGCTTAATAAAGTGGGTCTTCACTTGTAGAATGGGAGTTGTTGATGTTTTTTTCTTGATCTTTGATACGTTTACAACTTGTTTCAACAGTTTATTGTTAACACTGCAGGTACAAACGAGTTCACCAGGTATTTGTGCCAGGTATATGTTTTGACAGGTGTGAGAACCATCATTAGTTGTGAGGGAAATGCTATCAGCGCTGAGGTACTGATTACCTCACAACTGTTTACAATAAAACTTGCTCCCTTATGGATCCTATTTTTGTCAATCTGGTCCAAGATATTTTGCTTTTACATACTCAATAGGAGAGTGTTTAACCGTATATCTAAATATTAGTTCAGATGCTATCTAGTTTTTCTCAGCTTGGAATAATTTCTTCGGGAATCAGGGTTATAAAATTTGTATTTGATAAGTCAACTATTAATTGATATTTTCCTTCATTTCACTGAATACATATTGTATATGTCAGTTTTATTCTTCAACTCTTATTTAATTTTTAGCTCATCAGGCCTGAAAGGTCCGATGGGCTTATGGGGTCACAGGGGTCACATCCTTAAAAACCTATTTTCATCTTCTTCTCCAGTTCCAAAAGGTCTAGAGAGCTGAAAAGTTGTGTGCAGACTCCATGGGTAATGGGGATTCTAAATTGTAGATTTCGTGACCTCGTGACCCCAAATGGGGTCACAGGGGTCACATCCTTAAAAACCTATTTTCATCTTCTTCTCCAGTTCCAAAAGGTCAAGAGAGCTGAAAAGTTGTGTGCAGACTCCTTGGCCCATGGGGATTCTAAATTGTAGATTTTGTGACCCCGTGATCCCAAATGGGGTCACAGGGGTCACATCCTTAAAAACCTATTTTCATCTTCTTCTCCAGTTCCAAAAGGTCTAGATAGCTGAAAAGTTGTGTGCAGACTCCTTGGTCAATGGGGATTCTAAATTGTAGATTTTGTGACCCTGTGACCCAAATCTAGGTCACGGGTCATGATCCAAAAACCTATTTTCATCTTTATCTCAAGTATGTAAAGCTCTAGAAAGGTGAAATGTTGTGTAGAGACTCTTTGGTCAAAGGTGATTCTTAATTGTAGGATTGGTGACCCTGTGACTCCAAATACGGTATTTTTTGCTTGTTAATAATGTATAATAAATCAATGAAATCCTGATGAGCTACAGAGCCCATGGCTCTATTTTATATTCTCATTCTCTGCCCAAAAAGTTGGGTCATATATCTTCCAACTCGTACCTTCCACACAGTATCTGTGGTGAAAACTTTTAAAAATTTATTTTTGGCCAGATCTTTATGACTGAATGTCTTAAGATTTTTTCCAGTGCTTGATTATATTACCTGTTGATTTATTGCTTTGTCCATAAGGTGGTCTGCACCACAATAATCAATGAACCAATAACCTGTGATATTTATGATCAATTTTGATTTATCGTATCCTCATCAATATGTTATCTGGGAATTATTTTGCTCTTGACCTGAAATCTCAGTTTCAGACTATAAGTCCCAATCATATGAATTTGTAAAACACTTTAAATTATTTAATATCTGAAATTATTTTTCTCTGTTTTATCTGTTTGCGCTATTCTTTATCTTCAATTATTCATATGTCAGCATTTGAAATAAAATTATCATATTTCAAAACAACAATGGCAGTTATGTTTTTAATGAATGAATATTTAAAGTACAAATACACACCACACAGAACAAAAATATTGATAAAATTTGAAATCTGTATTCCAATCCTATTTCAGGATCTCTCTGGCGCCAGTATTGAGATGTATTGTTATGACTCTGTCGTTTAGCATGTTCTTCAGTCCGATGGTGCCAATATTCGGTCAACTATTCATATAAATGTGGTCTCCAAGGATTGTGCTAAATTACGCTTGTTGAATTGGAGTCTTGGAGAGAGATGATTGAGCTTGATATTTGCTGGTAAAATACCAGGCAATTAGAACATACATGGTAAATAACTCCAAGCTGTTTGCACTGATGAAGTCGAGCTAGATCTGTCGGCTTCCTTCAAGCCAAAGACTAAATGCCACTGAATTTCTGTTGCTGGAAACCGTATTAACTCTTGATCTGTTTCATTGACAGTTGTACAATTGGTTGAAGCATTGTTGGATTCAAATTTTAAAAACAAATAATGTTTGTAAGAAGCAAAGTTCTGTAGATGATAACTTATTTATTTTGGAAAAAAACAAAATGTTATCCAGAAAAAGCTCAAGAACAGGAAGATTTTGGGATAACAACTTCTTTAATGTGAAAATACATAATGTTTCAGAGTATATACTAAAATATAAAAAAATTCTCTTTTTCTTTTGTATTCCTCTTTTAATGCCCTTCAAAGAGTTAGAGAATGGATGTGTTGGACGTTGTTGAGATTTATTTTAGATAGTGTATAACATGAACATTGAGTCCTTGATAGCAACAAGTTTGTTCAGTTCCAGGAAAACTATTCCAGTCATTCTCACTATTTACAGTTTGCCATTTATCTACGTTATTCAACATACATTGAAACTGAAAGTAAAGAAAAGGAGTCTCACTTCAACAGTACAAAATGTAGATAAAAATGCCAAGAAGTTTAAACAAATCTGCCATTGTTATTTTTTTCCATTTCAAAATTCTCGTTAATTACAACATCTGGAGGTAGCATTTTCTTTTCATTATTTACACACGATAACAAAATCCTGTTTATGTTCACCTCTCTGTTGACAAGTGGGGGATACGGAGATTTTTCTGCCACCTTCACGGGATAACATGTATTCCGCCATGCATTATGGTCTCTATAATGGGTACTTTAACAAGCTGATAACATCCCAGCCATTAACTCAACAATAATGAACATGACCAGTGTACAGAAACATGGCTACTGGGTATAGTTGGAGGGTATGGCTCATATTACACCAAGATTTAGGGTTCGAGAGCGGACTCTCAAAATAACTTTGGTGTTCCTGGAAATTGTTTCAGAGAATTTCAATTAAGATGAATTGATTCATGTTTATCATTTTGGATTCTTTTTATACATATGATTATTGTTTTTAGGAGTTTGGTCGTACTGGGAATAAGAATTTACTAATTGGTATCATATGATGAAAAAAATGTCAAATGTGTAATTGGCCTTAAATCTTTCCCTCAAAATGAGTTCCTAAAATTTGTTTAATTTAGGAAGCACTGAATCAGTGACTTTCCTTAAGTGCAAGACAACTGATTGGTAAAAAGATTAGACATTTTGGGCCAAGCTTGATATACTGCACTACCTGGAAAGGCAAGATTTAATAGATTCCAATGTACTTATGAAATTGATTTTTACCCTCCTAAAACTTCATTCTATATCAAGAAATGTAGAGAGACAAGCCATTGATATGACATCAGACTTCTGGACAATTTAAACCAAATCTATTTCCCAACTGTATACAATTATGTAAACTAAGGATTTCCTGTTTTTCTATTTGTTGTCAAAATTTGTTCAACTGATTTAATTACAATTGTTTATCAAATTATGTGAGAGCAATGTTTTTATCCAGGGAAATATACTTCAGAACAAATTTTGTTCACTTCAACTTGAGGATCGATTCCTCTGGAACTGGATCACTGCACGGTGTTAACTGGGTTTAAGAATTCCTAACTAACAGTGAAATGAAAAGCATAAAAGTAGAAATTTGACCAAGATGATTCTTCTATGATGCATTGCCTGTTTACCAATTCAATCATTTATTTGAATAAATAATCTTTTATAGTCAAAAGAAGGAACTTTATGTATTAAAATAAAATAATATATGTATGTATATGTACGGGAACCGAATCCTCCTAGCCAAAAGATACTGTTTGAGGCGACCATTTTGGTTATCTGCCATATGTGAGTTACCTGTTGTTATCATCCTGCCTGTATATGTGTTACAGGGCCCAATGTCATTATGCGATAACCCCTAAGAGTTCCTCCCTGATAGTAGGGGGATTTATGATGTGTTAACACCTGTAATGTGAGGGCCCTAACGAGTTATGGAGGTAAGCACATACCTGAAACCCAATCATAGGTATCTCTGTGTTTACTTGCTGTTTATCACATTTTGATGACTGGCCGTTAATGAAGCATATCTTCTACAGAGTGTTTACATATTAAATCCATTTAATCCCAGTTAAATGGTAGCTTATATCCTTTAGAAGGTCTTTTGTGTCTTGGTTAAGATTTACTTTATAGATATGACTGAATTGTTTTGCTGTACTGTGGTTTTAGGTATGTGGCTTTCTTTGAATACAGTGTTCTGATATCTATATTGTTTAGTTTAGTTAAGTGGTGGTAATCACTTGGAGACATGCATCTACTGTTTTACTGAAATGTTGATGGAGGATTGTCACATCTTGATGTGTATATATATGAAGATATGGACCAGGATGAGTACATATTAAATGTATTTAACCTCTCTTAAATGTATGTTTATTGAATTGGTCTTCACAACATTTTGGAAAATGGTAGTTGTTTGGTATAAGAGGTGTGATGGCACTGAAATTTCAAAATATGATATTATCACAATAAAGATTGATACGATTTGATATTATACATTTGAAGTTATGCTATTTTATTTTTTTATCAAAAATTTGTAAGTAAAACGGGGTGTAAATTTTTACAAAATCCATAATTGATTGATATAATGAACAATTTGAATTTCAACAACACATACATATACAGAGAAATATATGTCAATACCTTTATTGTCAGATAAAGTATCACATTCCACTATAGTGTGATTTACCCTATAAATATATAGTCACATTTGATATAAAATGGTACTTCATCACTTGTTTGATAATACCGGTAGTGTAAATATATACACTGAAACGTCCTATTCATTGCAATAAAGAAGTTGACTATGGTTATCCTTTTTCTCTACAATTTCTAAAATGCCCCTTTTAAAAAGTGCTACCTCCTTGAGATAAAAGTATCTTATGTTACTGAAATGGTATTGTTGGGTCATGACATGTTTGTCTGACATCTAACTATTGTAATGATTAAGTGAAGTAAGGATACTTGTTGTATCAAGTAGTGACTTAGTGGTGTAAGTGCGGGACATCACTTGAAAGAAGCTTGCATAGTTTTACTGAGGATTCATGTAACAAGAAGTTGTGTAAAAGGAAACAGTAAATGATTCTTGAGGAGGTTTAAGGTGGTTTTACAACCATTGGTTATCATTGTGATGAAATAAAGCTTGAACGCTGAGTAGACATATGATGCATAACAGAAAGATCACTTGTATAGTAATAAGTTTACATGTTGGTCCAAATTACTTCTGAAGTGCTGGAAGCAAAGACTCTCATTGACAAACTTGATGGAATGTATCCTAGTCCTTACGTATGAGGATTTGTCCATTATGCAACTCGGTCACAGAAAATGAATACCACTTTTTACTTATTTGTCCTGCATATGCCACTATTCGTAAAACATATTTCACTTCAAACACGAGATCAAGTACGATTGTATTTAAGAATTTCCTACAGACAAAAACAATATCAATAACAAATTTATTAACATCTTTATCATGCTTTTGAAGAAAGAAAACGTTTACTTAATGAATATGATATTAATGATTGAATGTGATAGATATATGCAATGATATTATATCCTCGACAATGTATATGAGACGATATACTTTTGATTTATATGTTGCAAAACCACTCCTCTTAATCTGTATATATTGTATGACATGCATGTATATATGTATTTGGGCCTATGGCCTACATACGAAATAAAGATTATGAAGATGATGAACGTATCCCAGTTTATCTCTGTTGACTCTTTACGAAGGCATTAGATTAAATTACAATCATATCATAGACTTATATAATCATCCAATGGTCACTATTTCTCCAAGTATAATTAACCATTTTCCTATTGATATTGATTTATTCCAGTTGGAAATTCTTCTCAAAGATTGACCACTCCTGAAGCAGGTAACAGTATCTACACTGTAATGTTGCAGTTAATGCTTTAAAGAAATTGACAATCCATTGGGTTCTCCTTTATCTTACCCAACTTCTAAAGTACATGCCTGTCAAGAACCCATTGTCCACCACTCTTCACCCTCTGAGTTTCTCCATAAACACTCTGTCTGGGAGACTAGCCTTATCCTACCTGTTTTATTTGCAATAATGAAACGAACCAGACACATAAATTGTTTCAACAAAGACAATATTTGCACTAACCATGAAGAAGAAGATTTTCCTATTGCTGTAAGATTCACCAAGTCTTATGTCAGAATGCACTGGTATTAGAACCACCGTTAAATCTGATGTTTCTTCTGAGAACATCAATTGGGTAATTGATTTCTGACGATGAAATCCTTTGGAAGTTGGTTTGTGAGAAATACTATTGTTGATAACACCATCTTTTCCCTGTCGTTTCCTTCAAGAAAATACAACAATGGGAGAAAGCGCAAGAAACTGATCTTTTGATTCAATGAGAAGAAATACATTGCAGTATACAGTCAGTTTTTTCTTTTGATGTTATGCAGAATAATAACACAAGAAGTTTTTTTACAGTTATATTTTTTACTCAAATGCTTTATGTTAATATGAATATGCATGAATTTTAATGGTATCTTTTGCATTATTATGATAAAGAAATACAAATGTATATACACAATTAATTATGTGTAAATATTTGTTCATACTTCAATACATGTCTCCTTTGATTGGCATTCTGATGATAGATTCTAATGTCAATTGCTTGACAACAACATTAGAATCTATGTCGAAACAAAGAATAAAGAAGTTATATATCCATACAATTCAATACATGTGATGTTTGCATCTCATAAATCCTCATATCAGCACTTTAACAGGAAAGTAATCATATATACAAGTAGAAGTCGTATCTTTATATGATCAGAACATTGACTCAACTCAACTGTGGTCTCAACTCATTTTAGAGGGCTCAAGTCATTGGTTATTAGACTCAAGTCATTGGTTATATACTTATAAGACTCAAGTCATTGGTCAGAAGACACACAAACTTGTCAAGAATTCTTTGACAGACATTGAACTGACTAAATGTACAGATAAATACTTTATTGAAGGAACAGACACTTGCATTACCTTTGACAATTGGTATGTACAATAGCATGCAGATAAAAATTTCCAATCTATGTCTACCAAAATGTACAAGGAGACTTTTTCAGTGTTTGGTTCATAATTGATAGCAGGTGTGACCATCCCACAAGACCAAGAACATCACACCAATACAACATTTCATTGACCACAATCTACAGATGGACAAAGAACCATGCATTATCAACACTTCCCACTGAAGTGTGATCCAAAAGAAAAGCATGTGAGTACTAAGAAGTAGTAAACACTCAGTTTAAAGGTGTGAACCTCCCACTAGAGCTACAACACATAGTAGACCACCATCTTCACATGTCGTGAACAAACACCGAGCTCAATGCTAGATCAACACCTTCTGCAAGTGTGATCTGAAATAAAACTTGTGAATACTCAGAATAAGAACATTCCCATCAGCAACTGCTAATTTAAACCACACAGACGTTTAGAGATAAAGAAAATTACAATCAACACATCTTGACAATATCCTCCTATCCCAAATGAAAACATGTGAATATGGTATGAACACAAAGTAAAATGTGTTAACATCGTTTCTAGAACACTTATAGCCACCTTGCATTTCCACATTGTAATGACAAAACTGAATGGAAAGCAAGGCAAATATAAAACACTTAAGCAGGAAGATGTTTGTGTTCATGTACAAATGGTAGTCAATCTCCAATCTGAAAATGATAAGAAATCTAATGAAAGATCCAAACACAAGAACTATGACTATATATAACATTGTTATATTTGGGATAACACTACCTACAGCAGTACAAATTCTTGTACTTTTTCAGACCAATTCCTTGCGGAATTCGAACCCACACCCAGAGTAAGGCAACTAATGTCGGCACTGACCGTTCCAACAGCTTACCACATGAAATCGAGGTCCAATAAATTGAGGTCAATTTATTCACTATCTAAATGGCATGTATTTCTTATGACTATATAATCATTTCATTGGTTAATGTTGAATCTACACTAGCTAAGTGTTGTTAACAATTGGCAAAAAAACATTAAAATGTTGAAAACTTTAAATGCAGTGACCATCTATCCATGTTACAGAGTCACTAAACGATAATTGCTCAAAGACATTCAAAATTTTGTTTATTATTAAATAGATAAAAAAATTATATAACTTCCTCACTAATTTCTGAACAACTTCTTGCCCTTCAGGTTGATTAAGAAGGGTATGAACAAGCCATGAACACCATGAGAAACATCAGCATATCTATGAACCAGTTAAACATATAACTGTATTATACTAGCAATTAACGTGAAAACCCAAAACCTCCCAACTACAGTAAAAAAAGTGCATGTTCATTAAAAATGTTGTGACTATCAAAAGATGGGAAACAGTCTCATTTCAAAGCTTGATAACACTTCAAAATCGCATTTAAGACAAACCAATAATACCAGAACTACAAAAACATTCATTAACAATGCAATGACCTGAACAAAACACCCACGGCACTTGTAAATGGGATGTGGACATTTCATGAGAAAAAACAACCTCAGCAAACTGACAAACTACTTGTTAAGTGGAATATGGGCAACACTTGTTCGTTTGCTATTGATTTGTGTAGCTTGCATTTTAAATATTTTTTATCTTTTAATTGATCATTTTGTTCTCTTCCAATATTTGCAAACTGTCATTTTTAACCCGTTAATTTGGTTATTTTTAGCTCATGGTCAGTCCAGGTTTATTCTCTGTTAATAAGTAGCAGTTCCAGTTCCTGTAAATTGGCCATTAACTGATTCAGTAGCTAAAGTGTTAAGGACTTCAGAGACATAGTTTCACATTTTGCCATAACGTTTATGAGTCCTATTTTAAAGGAAGGATAGTTAATCCAGTGGTAAACTCACAAATAGTCATGAAATGTTGGTATGTAGTTGACATCTTCTTTAGAAAAATTCAGACGAACAAATAGGTTGACACCTATGCGATCAATTATAAAATATATAGTATATCCCAGGCTATATACACAGATATACTTAACACTTAAGGAATATACAAGTAATCAATTATGAAATATAAAGTATATCTGAGGCTGTATACACAAGAATTCAGCACTTAAGGATTACAGATGTTAAAACAGTTGAAATAAGCATTTTACTGAGCAAGTGAAGGAACTATGTTGAATCAGTTGAAATACGGTAAGCATCTAATTATGGAAATATTCCCATAGCAAATGAAATGCATTCTAGAGAGCTATACATCGTTCTGTCGATCTGAGATGTTAATGTCATTTGTAACTTGCATCATCTATTAAATTACATTATGATTGACATCTGAAGTGGAGGCATGGAACAGGTAACTAAATTAGTGGTGTAATGTACATCGCTTGTCACCGTGTCAAGACCCCTACAAAAAAAAATCCCTTGAAAACATATTACTGCACCATTGCCACAAGGAAAATTTTACCATCGCCACAACCCATCCGCATAAATTATAAAATGAGTTGCGGATATGGTTTGGTAATATATCCAAAGGGATCCCCACCCTATCCAATAAAGCCATAAACCATCCACAGGTAGTCCATATGCGGATATGGTTTGGTAATATATCCAAAAGGATCCCCACCCTATCCAATAAAGCCATAAAACCATCCACAACTAGCCCAGAATGGAGCTGCGGATATGGTGTGGTAATATATCCATAGGGATCCCCACCCTATCCAATTCAGCCATAAAACCATCCACAGGTTGTCCATATGCGATCCCCACCCTATCCAATAAAGCCATAAAACCATCCACAACTAGCCCAGAATGGAGCTGCAGATATGGTGTGGTAATATATCCATAGGGATCCCCACCCTATCCAATAAAGCCATAAAACCATCCACAGGTTGTCCATATGCGATCCCCACCCTATCCAATAAAGCCATAAAACCATCCACAACTAGCCCAGAATGGAGCTGCGGATATGGTGTGGTAATATATCCATAGGGATCCCCACCCTATCCAATACAGCCATAAAACCATCCACAACTAGCCCAGAATGGAGCTGCGGATATGGTGTGGTAATATATCCATAGGGATCCCCACCCTATCCAATACAGCCATAAAACCATCCACAGGTTGTCCATATGCGATCCCCACCCTATCCAATAGAGCCATAAAACCATCCACAAGTAGTCCAGACCCACATTTGCATATATTTGCATAAAACCGTCCACAGGCACTCCGGTAATTTAATGCTTTAGATATACAATATATATACATCAAAACAAAAAACAAAAAACATAGTACACTTCACGATTTTTAATAGTACAAAATAAATACTATAATATTAATGTTCATCTTGAGATCTTGCGTGCTCTACAAATATATACATATAAATATCCTTGAAAGGAATTCAACATTCAACTGTGTTCAGGAACACTTCGTTTTGAGATTCAGCAACTTCTTCATGATCTTGGAATCTCCAGGTCACTTTCGAGGGCCATGGGGATCACGGTGAGCGCGCTGAGCTCCTGAAAAGTAGAATAGTAAGAATATAGATACCATGGTACAAACAGGCAAGTTACAAATCACATGATATGAAAAGACTTTTTGATATATATAGACCATAACCATTGGCACATTCATGTCCCATTACATAAAGGACATTCATACCCACAGGACTCTTGCAAAATATAAAGAAAGCAAAAGAGATATTATATCTTTGGAAATACCTAATTTCCGGAATGCCTTCCTCAGGCTGCATATCTTCTTGGACAGGTGGTCGGTGTACTGTGAATAACAGGTGCAACACCCGGACGGCAAACACTGGAAACAAAGAACAGTATTAGTATTTCAATAAATTAGTCATGATTGCATATAGTAAAATGATTTTAATGTTTTCAAACTCTTCAAATTGTTATTCAAATTCATATGATATGACAATATATATATATATATATATAGAAAACAAATGAACTCAGCTTGGAGTAGTGTAACTGTTCCTTTAAATTTAAATGTTTAATTTAAATGCTTAATATGAAATGACAATATACATCATGTTAAATTCGCACCTTCAATGGCTTGAAGCACAGTTTTCACTGTGCTGCCGTCTTGAACCCTAGAACTTGACTTGACTTGAGTATCTAAACCAACATAAACATTTGTAAGTTCTGGTTCAAACTATAACGAATATTTATAATATAATCAAATAAATTAGTAAAATAATGAATTATTACAAAATGTGAAAAAACAAATTTTATTTTCATGATTAATGACTGATAGCAAAAGTTGTATGTAAAATATAATCAGTCTGACTGGATGCATATTAAGGTTGTAATTTGTAATCTGCAATAAATTAACTAACCATGACCGTTAGTGTCCATTAAAGTAATCAATCAGCTTGATTGGGTGCATATTAGGAAAGAAGATTATCAATTAAAGAAGCTAATTGTAAATTTCAATGCCAAACCCACCTTCAACAGACCTTGAATAAACATCGTCTGAGAGTTGTGTCCACAAGGTTAGTGTATTTTCTGTCCGGTTCAGCCGACACTGAAATCAATATTGACATTTTAATGAATAAGATACAAACTATTTGATGAAAATAAAAAGATTTTGAAAAGTATAATCCAAAATAAATCTTATTAACTGATAAACATATACTGAACAAAAATAGTCATGAATAATAATATCTTTATAAGTTGAGTAACTAGTGAAATATTATTCTTGATAATCATAAAACATCAAATATCCCTTACTAAACAGATTACAAATAATCAAAATCCATTTAATATTTAATATTATATAATGAATATTTAACATGTAAATACTTTTGAAGAGTATAATGACAATAAATGTGTTTATGATAAAAATAAGAATACAGGGTATTTTAACCAACAAACAATTGTGTTGAATTCTTTATCAAACAACAAAATTAATATTTGTAAGTCAAACAAATATAATTGATTAAATTGGTAAAATAAATATGGATTAAAAAACCTTTAAAACACAAATGCATTTGTGACTATTAATGACTCACAGCAAATTTATCTGTAAAATGTTATATTAGCAATCAGCCAGTCTAGATACATTTCGAGAACATCAATTAAGGAAAACAAATGTCTTGATTAATTGTTATTTAACAATTTGTTTGTTTAAACAACAATATGCAAGCATCTCAAGTCTTACCTTGAGAGGTTACATCATTTCCTGTCTGAGAGTAGGTTACATCATTTCCTGTCTTTCCCCAGACAACCTGTCTGTCATGGCTGAGTGCACAATCACCTGTGTTAAGAAAAGTGACATGTTTATATAGACTGGTTTTTAAAATAAATTTAACATATATTCCTAATTCAAATCATAATCTGATACAAATTAAAGCAATATATTGCATATAAATATCACAGATACCTTTGTACACATGCCATGAGACATGAGTGCCTTTTTACAAATGAAGCCAATCTTATGTCAGAAAATGTTACTCAGTCTGTTCATGGAAATGGGTGAATGAAATTAGATTGATACATTTGGAATGCAGTGAAAATAAGTACTTGCCTTGGATAAATCAACTGAGAAATCTTGTACTTCTTGGCCTTGTGAACTGTAAAGGTTGGGGAGCTTCCTTCTTCTTGTTAAGAATAGCCACTATGGAGAAAACTGTACTGCAGCAAGACTAAGGAGGCTTCTGATTGGCTAAAATTGGTTTATCTGATCATAATGGCAAAATACTTCTTTATATATTGGTTGTGACAGTTTGTAATATATAAAGGATTTGAATTGACTATGAAGAATATTTGTTTTATCTATCAATTGTAAAACACAAGCAAATGAAAAGCACTAAATACTGAGAATGCCTCTGATTGGCTAAAATTTATTTATCTGATAATAGTGGCAATTATTTGGTTAAATATGACAGTTTGTGATATTTAAGGGATTTGATCATGAAATATTATGAAAAGGTTTGTTTCTATCAATTTATTAAACTAAAAAATGAAAAGGACTCATGAAGTTTAATTTGGTATTTTATTTCCTTCATTACATGAAATTTGTGCCAACTGTGTCAATTGTTGATTAAATCAATGAAAGAATAAATGTAAACTAGATATCAAAGTCTTGACTGTGAAGTACAAGCCAGCAAGTTTACATGAAATACATAATAATACAAACATAAATAAACATTTTGACCAAATGATTTGTTTTAGAACATCTCAGAACTAATATGTGAGTAAAATGTATTTTTCATTTGGTATCAATAATCCATTGTGATAAACTGTGATAAATACTTAGGTTATTAATTAGATATACCTTCACAGCCAGTTTACAACTTGAAACAACATTCAATCAAATACACAGCGCCCCTCCACATCACTGCTCAGTTCTTAAACATTCAAATTGGTTAATCTAATGAAATGTATACAGTAATTAAGCTACTTGTTAAGCAATCCATTAGGTGTTTTTAAAATGTATATTTGGTGTCATTCCTGTAATCTGACCATTGGACAGTTATCAATTAATTAAGCTCCACCCATTTCAAGTCTGATGACCAATAGTTTTGCACTTGTTTGTTGTTGCAATTTCTCAGAGGTATACACATTTTAGTGATTGTAAATATGTGATGATGATGATTACGAGGATTTAACGAGCGGTTTTCAGCGGAGCTGTTCTCCCACTCGGGTCACAAGGACCTTTAATAAAGTTCCGAAAGTTCGAGAAAATGGATAATTTTGAAGCCACGGCCGAAAGATGGAGGCAATTTGGAAATTTTGAAATTTGGAATATGAAAATTAGTTTTGCACTTGTTTGTTGTTGCAATTTCTCAGAGGTATACACATTTTAGTGATTGTAAATATGTAAAGACTGCACTTGTTTTATACAACTTTGTCAAGTATTTCAATTGATTGTAATTTAAGGTCAGAGAAAATTAAAATTAAACTTAAATTATTTTTATTTTTATTTCTTTCTGATATCTTCACTTTGGCGAAGTGTATAATTATTTATTAAAGAATATTTTTAACTTCAACAATTTTAATGTAGGTTTTGTAATGCATACATACAATAAATATATATTTCATGCAATTTTTATCTTTAATAAAAAAATATGGATGATTATTTCAATCGCATATATTGACATGGGATGAATGTTTATATCTCAATTGTGTAAAATTAATATATTTTGAAATACCAATTGAATTAATGAGTTTGATAATTAAATAGAATAGTGATATTTCTACATCACAACCCAAATTGACAATTCAATTTTTATCTTTAATAAAAAATATGGATGATTATTTCAATCACATATATTGACATGGGATGAATGTTTATATCTCAATTGTGTAAAATTAATATATTTCTAAATACCAATTGAATTAATGAGTGTGATAGTTACATAGAATAGGCATATTTCTAAATCACAACCCAAATTCTTTAAAAGATAAAAATGGGCTATTTTTATATATTTACAAACACTAAGCTCTGGATTTTCAGTCATGTGAAGATATGCCAAAACTTTGTTGACATAAGACTCACATATTCAAATAACATAAAACTGTTAATTAAATTAATGAAAATTAACCTGACGTTTAGTTTAAAAAAAATAATGTTGAATCTTACACCAAATGTATTAAATTGTTTATTTGAAGATAGTAAGTAAAATGTACGAATGTAATATTTATTGTGTAAGCTATCAAATTATGGTCTCTGATATATATATTTACATTGGAACCTGCTCTCTCTCTGTTTAAAGTAATACAAGTAACACCACAGTCATTTAACACGATTTGAAATAACAATAATTTGAGAGATGAATAATTATTTTGCAATCATATTTGACACACCTTTAGAAAAAACATAGTTCTTATCAAAACTAAATGTTTAAACCTTATTTCCTTGCCCATTCATACTGTTATAAACATATTTTTGTATGTTGTGCTTTTCTCAGTATTGCATGAATGAATATTGTGTTAAGTATAATTTTGTACCGAAGACGTATTTACATAGGCGTAATGCATCTTTACCAATCCATTAAATTTTTAAAATAAATATTGTTTAAACCAGAAGGATGATGGTGATCAACAAAGTTTTTTTTATAGTCTAAACTCAAATCATAAGCTTTCTTTATCATATCTTAAGTGCTAACATCAATTCAATCTGTTTTCACAATAACAGGACTTGTTTGGCTTTTTTACCAACGATTTTTTACTAATACTTTTAACAGAGGACTTTTCCCTTGAATTTACCACAGAGACTTCATATAATTACAATCTATAAGCAGCCAACTTCACATCGATGCCCATCCGTAGCATTCCCAAAAAGCCAGTTATCTTGTGTTCATTTGTGGCTATGCTGTGGACAACAGGGACTCGGTAGTGGATATGTTACCGTAACATATTCAGATACGTTTGAGGGTCAAACAGCCAATGGATACATCGTTGAAACCAATCCACAAAGGCAGCTATCTTGTGCTCTTTCTTGGCTATACTGTGGATAACCCGGACTCGTCAGTGGATATGTTACCGTAACATATCCAGAAAAGTTTGAGGTTCTTACAGCCAACGGATACATCGTTGAAACCCATCCACATGACCCATCCACACCACGTCCGGATCTGATCCGCTAGCGGCAATGGTAAAATTTTGCTCTAACTACCTGAAAAGATGCTGTGGTGCTACTGTGGATATATTGCCTAAACATATTTTCAGGATATTTTTTTTGTAGGGGGATCCATGTAGGTTTATAGCTCTTTGATGTAATTCCTTCTAATGTTTATAGACATTAATATATTTTACTTGGTTTTTCATATATCTTTTTGATGTAATCCTTGTAATGTTTATAGATATTTACAATTTACATATTTTAGTATGTTTTCATACATCTCTTTTTTAAATTCCTTATACTGTTGCTATTTTGGGGGGAATTGTTCATAGATGTCTTTGATATAATTTCGGAAATTTTTTTGAAATATGTTTTTGTAAAAAAATGTCTTATGCAATCATCAACAGAAAAACCCAAAATGTTCAAGTGGACAGTATTTTTCATATTGTCCATGCATTAACTGCATATTATGTATGTATGTTATTGTTCCATATGTCTTTCTGGAACACTGCATAGAAGGATGATTTTTGATTGGATAAAATTAAGGATGGCCGTTATACATTTTGCAAATTTTCACTGCTAGGGGATTTTGAGAGAAAAAGAGAAAAAGCAATTGTAACAGAGCTTAAGTCGGAAGAAATGATTTGAGTTGCATTTATGGGGGAGAAAATGTTGAATATTAAGTTTTATAATATGTAATCACTAGGAACTTTAATAAAAGCTGTAACGGTTGTTCACATTTAGCTAGTCTATAGCTTTATAAACATGATACTGCCAGTTCAAAGAAAGAAACAGAATATGATAACTCAATGAATAAGAAATATATTTTATAGTTTTAGCCTACCATGTGATAAACAAATATTGAAAAGCCTCAATGCTTCCAGATCAGACTGACAACCTCTGACATCTGATGGCTGCCTTATTAAATATTAAATAGCTATAAACCTTATGGGACTTGTCCATCAATTATTTCAAATTTGATAAATTTGTTGCTGCTCTTAAAGATAATGTCATTTTTGTCAGATTGTCACTTATGAGGGACGACAGCTTATATAAATGTTTTAGGTCATTGAACTTGAATGAGGAACTATGTTATGTGGAATGGAAGGAGAGATGGTATATCCTTTTAATTTATTTTCATCACAAATAAAACATTTTGTAATAACAAAATTATAATATTCAACAATAAATTTATAAAAATTTCAAATTGGTAAATCAATTCACTAACAGATTTAAATTTCTATGGACAACACTAGATACATTTAGGAATCATCCTTCACTTTGAAGGTAAAAAAACCTCTCAACTTTATGATTGTCTCTATGTAATTTCATTAAATAAAGTCGAACAAAGAATTTACATCACAATTGTGAGTAACAGTTCATGGTCATGTCTCCATAATCAATGCCAGGCTGTAGCTGGACAGAGTATTAATGGACCTGTTGACCATTGTCCACTACTCACTTTGATTAAGTCCAGGCCTTTCCCAGATCATTCATTCATTACAATGACAAGTTAAACTTTACTAGGAATGGAAAGAATTCAATAACAAATTTGTATCAGATTTTATTTTTGTATACATTTATTAAACATCCAAATCTCATGCAGTTCAAACCCACAAACAGCGTCAATTACCAACATTTCTTGTGCTTAATATTGATGATATTGTCATCTTTGAGACACCAAACCTCTGAACTTGGTCCTGTTATGAATGGACCTGTTATGAATGGACCTGTTGACCATTGTCCAGCACTCGTATTAATCATGTCCAGACCACGATGACCCTCCCAATGTGATGTCAGGAAAGGCTTCTGATAGAGTGTGGGTAGTTCAAGTGCAAGTTCAAGTTTTAACACAATGGAAATATTCCATAACTTGTAGCATACTTCATTCTAATACGTTTTACTGAAAACCCAAGTTTTTCTTTATGACAACATGTTAAATTACATTTACTAATATTTCTTGAAATTATTACTGAAGACTTTTATTTAAACCCTTATTAGTGGACACACACCCAGTTAATCTGACTAAGTAGGGACCTCTTGACCACTGTCCAGTACTCTCATTCATCACAGAAGTACCAAGACTATACTCCCAATTGTTGTCATGTCAGTGCTCACATTTATTGTATGTAGTTTCGTTAATGTAAGATAAAACACATTTCTTACAAAAAACAAAACAGCAACAGTTCCAACCTTTGACTACTTGTTGCTGTCTTTATCAGATTTAGACAGAGGGTGTCATATTATGAATGAACCTATTGGCCATTGTCCATCACTCACATTGATAATGTCCCGACCAAAATGACACCAACCTCTTTCATTATACAAATAATTCTCTTTTTATTGTGTGTAAGTTAAATCCTAACCTTCTAAAACCATTATACAAAGAATAGTAAAATGCAAACCAAACCAATCTTATGTAATACTGTCCATATACATACTCACCTCCTCCCTACCCCTTATACTTTCCTTTTCCTACCCTTCCCTCTCTCTCTCTCTCACTCTCTCTCTCTTTCTCTCTACTTTACGTTACTTTTTATCTTATATCTTTATTTGTTTATAGTTGGGAAAACATGTTTTGTAAAGAAAAAAAAAGAAAAAAAAATAATAAAAAAAATAGTAAAAGAATAGTAAAATTAAATGAAGACATTTTTTAAATAAATGTCATCAATAGACAGAAACCCTCTGAATCTGGTCTGGTTATGAACGGACCTGTTGACCATTGTCCAGCTCTGACGTTAATCATGTCCAGACCCAGACAACCTTTCCAATGTGACTCCAGAAGCTGATGTTCTCGATGATACAGACCTCTCCCAAGTGCCAATAACTCATTTCATACTTAGTCCAGCTCTTCCACAGAACCAAGAGCATTAAACATATTAGAAGCTCAAGTCTGAATATTTGTCATATGGTCTGGAGCCTTCTCTTAGACTTTTCATCTTATTTATATATGTTCTTATTTACTAGGTATTTTGTGATAAAGAATTTTTTTTAGATGTCTATTCTTCAGTTAAATTAACATTTTGCCTTCTGACTTAGAGCAATAGGATTCTGAGAAACCAATTTATAGGAATCATAACCTTTTAGGCATGAGTATTAGCCAGGCCCTTGTTCGAACAATCTTCTAAAACAGCGCTCAAAGGCTGTCAAGGAGTATTACCGTAGTATGTAAAATAATTCTGGTGACTGATTGTAATTAATTTTCAATTAATGTTTGACAAATATATCAAACATATCAAAAACTTACACTAGGTTGCTGTCTTAAAACTTAGGGCTATTATCTATTGACAAGGTTATTACTGTCATAATTAAATTTTAAATAATTTTTGGAAATGATAGACAATCATGACGTTTGTTATGCCTGAATTTCAATAACCAACAGCTCATCAACAAATGAACATTTTTACGTTTGTTTCATATTTAGTTGACAATTCACAATATCTTCTAAAATGCCACTGATTGATATGTTGAAATAATCAAGATTTCCAAACACATTGGTCATTTGAATAAAGCATTAGACCATCCACAAATTAATCATAAACTGACCACTACTCAAATTGACAACTACAAACAAAAGTTCATATTTGTGATTAATTATGAAAATATGAAATAGTAATCAGCGCAGTGCCATAGTAACACACCACTGTAGGGAGCCCATACTAATTAACTAGCACATCACTGCTTCTACCGACACTGGTATGTATATATCTCTCTGGTGGTCGTTAATATCATCGTTATTTTCTCATTATCGTAACTGATGACTTCTTTATAGTGTCATTGCCATGAAGAAGACTATTTGTATTCCTTTCGAGAAACCAGGACTAATTTGACACTGTCATATGGATGTTTATTTGAAAATAGTTGTCAGTATAATTGATAGTACTTTGAACTTGGCATTTTCGGTTTGTGTGATGAGATGAACAATTAGGAGACAGTAATTTGTTGGTAATGTTGATTTTTTAACAACATTAAATTTAAATTATTTCTATTTCTGAGAACTGGTGACTGATTGAGTGTGGTGTATTTGGTTGTATGACAAGATGAACAATTGAAAAAAAGTAATTTGTCTTGATTAAAATAATCTAAGTACATTGAACTTGAATCTAATCATGACTTTATTGAGATTCCAAATAAATTGATACACAACACTTATTGTATTACCTAGGCTTTCTGTTTCCTCAAAATCTCTCTTATGGCTACAATATCTCTGTTTTCTTGATATCAGCACAATTAATGTATGTATCTAAATCGAAATTAACTTCAAATTCTGATGAAACTTTTTTCCATGGTAAAATATGTTTAGCAAGTGATATAGTCTTACTAGATGTTCTTGTAAAGTGATCTTGTTTTACTAGATTGTCTTATCTTACTACCGGTAGATGTGGATGTAAAATGTTCTTATAAAATATTTTTGTGAAACGTTCTTGTCTTACTTGATGTTCATGTTAAATATTCTTGTTTTACTAGATGTTCTTGTCTTATTAGATGTTAATGATGTCAAAATGGTTTTATCTTAGTAGATGTCAATGTAAAATGTTCTTGTAAAATATTCCTGTCTTATTAGATATTCTTGTAAAGTGATCTTGTTTTACTTGATATTCTTTGTTTTACTTGATAATCTTGTTTTACTAGATGTTGATGTAATACGATTTTATCTCAGAAAATGTTCTAGTAAAATATTCTTGTTTTATAGTTATTCTTGTAAAATGTTCTTGTATTACTCAATGTTCTTGTAAAATATTCTTATCATACTGGATTGATATAACTAATAAGTTGATGGAGATAAGTTAGCCAATCTAAAGAAGAGGTTCAAAACACCTTTACAACTTCTCACTTCAAAGAACAACAACCACAAAGACTGGCTGGCACAATCAAATCATTTATCAATCTACTAGTAAGACTGGAGAGAAGGCTCTAAGTGGATTAGACGGTAAGATGGATTATAGAAGACAGTCTTAGCAAAGATCAAAAGATAAGGACGGCAGGTAATCCTTCCGGTACTTGGAGGTAAGTACCTGGAGCACAACATACTGTATGGAGCCAGACAGACTTGAGAGAAGGAGCTTTATCTGCAGTAGACTGTCTCCACGTCCCTTAAAGGGACACTGCGTCAAGGATAAAAATGAGTCTCATCTTTATCTCACTAAGCTGATTAGAGTGTCTGCTAACGAGTTACGCTTCACTTCACTGTCTACAAGCAGTAGTTTTTATTACAAATTACGCTAATTGTCTGAAATTCGGTGTCTGTGACTTGTTAGCAGACATGTTAATCAGCATAGGTAGATACACATGATCTGATTTTTATTCACGACGCGGTGTCCCTTTAACTATTGTTTATATCTCTTTACATGGATACAGGGTCTCAAGACCCATAACTCTTTACTGCAGAATATCTTGGGATAAACTAGGATAGCATATCTTTATAACAAGTGGTTAATCACAGATTATTCCAATGTTAATGAGTTTTGATTCCTGTACATTGGGCCATCAGAATTGTTTAGCATTGGTTTATATAGCTGGAAGTTAAGAGATTTTGTAAAAGATATATTCACATGGATTCCATCATATTAAGGAAGCATTTGAAGATTTCACATTACATGTTCAAATTCTTTTCATTTGGCTTCAAAGTATATAAATGCTTCTGAAAATAAGACTATCAAAGACAGCAGGGCCTAGATTTTAGAAACTCTCTTTGCACTAAGATAGTCATAATTAAGCTAATGTAAATCAATTGTATTTTACTTACAACTATCTTAGCGCTAAGACAGCTGTGAAAACCTAGGCTCAACACTACAAAATTTCCCTCAGAAATGTTATCAGTCAATATCAACTATTTCATAGAGGAAGATGGTCTTGAAATAAAGCTCTTCATCATCACCAGGTTATTAGGATGACTTTTGCAAAGATATGTGGCATTTAATATAAATAGCTATAATAAGCTCTAGGCAGAATGAATTCAAACACATCTTATTCCAATTCTGTGTTCAATCCCTCTTCCAAGTTTTGACCTCGCTCATTCCAAACCTGTGGTCAGCCTCTCCGTCCCTATCCTCAACTGACCCATTGACCATCTGTCTTCTGGTCTGGCAGATAGCCAGGACCTCCTCCTGCCAACTGCAGCCCATATTATATGCTCCAGTACACTTCAGCACTCTTCCAATGAGCCTTGCAGCTCAGAGCCATATATTCAGCTGAAGTGGTCACCCATGGTTTATGATGAATTCCGCCTGAGGTCAGCCAATATGACCCTGGCCAGCATGTTGCTCTCCTGTATAGTTTCTCTAAATCTTTCCTTGGTTTAAACCAATTCACTGAGTGTTTTTTAATTTCTAATAAATTTATCTTACCATTTTGCAAGAAGATTTTAAGAAACTATGTGTCAGTCTATGGTCACTCATGGTTATTGATAAATTCCTTTTGGTCAACCTTTGACCAATTGCATGAATCATCTGGTCAGTTAGATGGATTCTTGATGTAGCTTCATCAGCTCTTGTCAAGCTTCTAGTGACTGTGTTTATACTGGCCACTTTCACATGTCATGGTGGACATTAATCTCCAGGTTCCTGTCTGTCTAGGAATGACACATCTGCTGTCTGGATGAAGATGTCTTGCTTGCAGAACTCTCTAGACCTGCTTGAATGAGCAACCTCCAAAGCCCATGAATAAACAGAAGGATTTGGATGACGATTCCCTCATTGCAGAACTGTCTCAATAGATAAGAACATGAAGATTTTCTGGATAACAACTTCTTTAATGTGAAAATACACGACGTTTCGGAGTACATACTCACTCCTTCAACAGGTGGAATGTTCATGTTCTTATGTATACCACTTCTAAATGCCCTTCAAAGACCTGTCTCTATAGACCTGGCAGTATCTATCAACCTCCAAAAACTATGAAGAGAGTGATGTGGATGAAGATGAAGTCTTTGAAGGGCATTTGGAAGTTATTTGAATTAAATTTTTTTGTTATTAACACCTTCTTTATTGTGAAAATACTTGGCATTTTACTGTATATACTTACTCCTTCATCAGGTGGAATGTCCCTATATTCTGAAACGTAGTGTATCTTCACAATAAAAAAGTTGTTATCAAGAAAATCTTGTTTCTTATGTATGAGTTGATGCTTAATTTATTGAAATGTTGAAGTAGTTAAGAGTGAAGAAATGATGACACTGCAACTGACGTAATTAAAGCACTCCCACCCTAACAAGCACCTCCTTGTACTAATTCAAACACCAAGAGTTCCTCCTTCCACTCCCTGAACATCATTATTACAGTAAATCATAAGCCATGTGCAGTAATGGGGGAGGTTAAAACCCCACGATCACCTCCCTTTGATCCGCCACTGAATTTGGTATCAGTTGTTTGACTTTATTTTATAACAATAAAATAGCATACATGAACGTTTAAATCCATGCTGCAACAACATAGATGTCAGGAACCAATTCCATTGTTCCAGGTATGAAGTATAAGTCAGAGATCTTATTAAATTTCTTACGGTTTACACAATTTCATGCCTCAGGCTATTTGGAAACTATTTAATTATATATAAAGGTTGTTAGACAAGAACATTATGCTTTCTGCTATAAGTGTTTACACAGAAGGGGAACCAAAGGCGTAGATGTGATCTTTCAATGCCATTCTTGGATGATCTAGTGGTCGTGTTTGGACACAGTGGTCAGTGTTTGGTACGAAGTGGACCAGACATGATGACCACTGCTGTCAGGACAGTGCTTTATCTTGCTTATGGACTTCACGATCTTGTACTGATAATGTGAAGTGGACATCCTTGAGATGCATTTAATTTGATGCCAGACTGATATGATTTCCTCATAGGTCATACATGACATCTAGTATATTGCAATAACATACTTGTATGGACCATGTATTTGAATATAAGAGTTTTAAAAATCAAACTATATATAAACATGCTTATATTTTAAGAGGTCATTTTGTATTGGATATAAAATGTAATTAATGTAAATTTTAGATGGTGAATATGATGTCCTTCTCGCACATATTTAAGAGATCATACTGATAATCACTTATTGCAAGGAAATAAATAGTATTATCAAGATATGCAACTTAAGCTTTTCTGCTAATTAATGATAGAAGAATTAGTTTGAAGTCTTAAAAATCCTTGTAAATTTCAAAATTTTAATACTTTCTCGTATCACTTTATGATTACTTGAAAAGAAATTGAATAAACTAGTTGAATAATCTGATAAATATCCATACATACAAACATACATACATACATACATACATACATACATACATACATACATACATACATACATACATACGTTGATAAATTTATATTTTACTATTCATTTATATACTTAAAACTCAAGAAATAGATTGCCTAAACCAACAATCATTCAAAAGGACACTGACCTCACACACTTGCACACATTTTTTTTACTCAAATATGTTTATTATTTGACTTCAATCGTGTTATGAAAACATACATACATGCAAACATGACCTTTGCCTTGTTTACACTTATATCAAAGATGGTGATAGTTTTCATATCTTAAACACCTTGAAGATGTCTTTTATCTATTCATCATCCTAGATAGTGTAGATGTGTTGGAGAGATATTTGATGACATGTATACAACATATTCAAAACATTTCGTTGAAGACCAAACATTGATATATACAGATTTGTTGCAAAGAAATCAACTTATATGCACCATATGTTTTACTCTCTCAGACAAAGACATCTGGTGTGTTTATAGATATTACTCTGTAAATCTGTTTTTTATTTATCTGATTTTGTTGATAAGGAAGCTATTTTATAAACAAACATATCTGAAAACATAACAGTACACTTATGAGTCTCCATCAACAAAGAGTTTATGTTTTCCTTCCTCCTCAATTGAAGAGTACCAGGATGACAGCTTGTTAAAATGTTTCTTATGAAAATTTAAAATTGTAATCCTAGCTAATCACCTTGGATTTGTTAGGCAATATGAGGACTGATAAACTACTATATCTGCATTAAATATGTCAACAACTTGGAATGTAAAAAATCATAAGTCTCCATCTTAATCTCTCTTAATCAGTGCCTGACAGAGTTTCATCATTGCAGTAAGAGTTTCGATATTGAGATTCGATGCTGTTGAGAATCACGTTATCTTTAAGTCCACTGCATCACACCTCAGAGTTCAGCATCGATTCTCAACGTATAAACATCCCTTCTGCTCCCAGTGACAGATCTTTCTCCCGTAGACTCTGGTGTTAGTTTAAGTGTTACAAGTGTTGAAGATAAACTGAGTGGGTTGTGTAACTAACGCCTATTACGATGGAACCAACACAACATCCATCATTTATCTTCTCACCGTATGAAGGGAGGCATCTTGGGTCCCTGGTGGCTGTGTTCATTGTTAATATTGGTAAATACTTCAGTGTGGGCTTATACAAACCTTTGAAGTTCTTCCACTAGTCCCAGTCCACAGACATGGTGTTGCCAGGACTGAATAGACTATCTAACAGTACCCTGATTCATTATATCTACTAATTTTCTCTAATTTGCATCAAGTATTTCTTCAGGTTCATAGTTTTTCCAACTGCACGACTGTATCATTAAGTGGAGTTCCTATTAAACGTCCTACCATACCTCGTCCAAGGTAGATGTCATGCTGGATCTTAGTATTCTTTCAAAATTCAACAACTGTATAGTTCATTTAATGATAGTAAAATGTTGCATAAGAGGAAAAGACAGTCGCCCTAAGAATATTATCACCCCAACAAATATCCTTGCTCAAAATACTCTAATGCAAATCTTGGTTTTCTTTTCAAAATAAAAATTGAAAACAAAAGTTTTTATAGAATGGCTCTATTTCATTTCCTTTGGCTATCTGTATGTTGAAATGTTGGCCAACACTGCATGAAAGACGTCTTCACATCAATTGATGATGGTGAAATTTCGACAAAACTTAATGGATTCTCCTACTAATCATATTTCCAATACATTGGCTTTCCAATACTTTAAAAACATTCAAGACATTGGCATCATATAATTTCAAATCCCAAATGCTTATAGTAAAATGTTTTCATGACCTTTATCACAGTCTAGGTTTGACTAACGGCTGGAGTTGATGAAGTTTACCCTCAGGATATTTAGTCAGTCAAAATTACTATTTGTATGTTCCAGTTGAAACTAATCTAATTAGCAGGGGCCTGTGTAGAATCGTGGAGTTCTGATGGTTGCACTAATTGTGTCTCTGGGATCAGAGTGCTGGGTGGGAAGGGAGAGTGGGGAGAGTGGATGGTGTAGAACAGAATGATAGGTCTGTTGATCAGTTAGTTGAAAATAAAAGAAATGTAATTGCTTCCGTGGGAATTCAAGATGTTGGGAGGGGGTGGATATAGGAAGAGGGGAATTGCATCCAATACAAAATGTTAATAATACAGTGGAACTCGGTTTATATAAGGCAATTTGGTGCTACATGATTTGCATTACGATACAGAAAGGACATGTCCCCAAACTAAGTTTTCCGGACCACCAGACCACTGCAATGTATCAGTCACCCATCTGCTCTATTCTTAATGATCTAGTTATATTTTCTCTTCCATACAATTTACAAATCACAGAAAGAAAAACATTATATGAAAACTGAGATATGTATCAAAGTGTGAGCAAAGAATGAGTTAACACCTTCTCTGTGAAACAAATGTAACCTTTTGATGACATGTTAGAAGTAATTCATTCATTTTTTATCAACAATAGCTATAATTCATATTGACATCTGTGAAAATGAATTAAATATTAAATATTAATTTGCACTCTGGTAAAGCATTCAATTCATGGTCAATTGGATGAAACCTATTAATCAAAACCAGAATCTAATTAAAGAAAACACCCACATGGATAAAAATAATGAGATCTACAAAGGATACACTACTTTTCTTCCTCTTTTTAAATCATTCATTATAAAATATTTGAAATATGGTGAAAAACCGTTTTCAACATTTTTAAAAAGATGTTAGAAGTTCTTTAGAAAATACTGACATATAAGATCATAGCCAATTTTGAATATTCAAAGTATATTTTCTTTAAAGATAATAAAGTTTTAGGAATGATAAACTTTTAAAAAAAATTCACATCGTAAAAAAATTAGAATAAATTAGTTGATCACCCATAAATTTTAAGTTATCTCTTTGCTGCAAACATTTTCATTTCACCTTTTTGTAGTTGAAGGATATTTCTCACATGGTCTTTTACCATGATTCTCTTCTTCAAAGCAAAATGAGGTGTATTTGTTAACATATTCCTTAAGATCGCACCATAAATTTGGAGACATTTTCACCGGTGAAGTATGAGACCAGAATAAAGTTGCACCCTTAGGGTACTGTTAATTTGTAGGATCATGATTCCCAAAAGCTCATAGAATTATACTGTTGAAAATGTGTCCCAAGGACATACTCATCTTTCATCTTACACTCTGGAGAAAATAAGAGATTATCTAAAATGTCTTCAAAAGCCCCCATTCACAAACTGTTTTGTAAAAGAAATGTCTTGTCTCGTCGCTTCAGCAAAATATATCGGTCAGTAAAATGGAATACTCTGTTAAGTTGTGTTTATATAGCTTGAAATTTCCAATGCATATGATAATTCTTTATACATTTATAATGTCTACCCTCAATTTATCAGTTTGACTGACAACAACCTGCATTAGGTAACAAATAACAATTGTAAACTTGTAACTGACAATGTTTTAAATGTGCATGGCTCCATGTATGTAGTTTCCACAGTATCCTCATAGTGTTTTTAGCCTTGCATGTGTGCATGGCTCCATGTATGTAGTTTCCACAGTATCCTCATAGTGTTTTAGCCTTGCATGTGTGCATGGCTCCATGTACGTAGTTTCCACAGTATCCTCATAGTGTTTTTAGCCTTGCATGTGTGCATGGCTCCATGTATGTAGTTTCCACAGTATCCTCATAGTGTTTTTAGCCTTGCATGTGTGCATGGCTCCATGTACGTAGTTTCCACAGTATCCTCATAGTGTTTTTAGCCTTGCATGTGTGCATGGCTCCATGTATGTAGTTTCCACAGTATCCTCATAGTGTTTTTAGCCTTGCATGTGTGCATGGCTCCATGTATGTAGTTTCCACAGTATCCTCATAGTGTTTTAGCCTTGCATGTGTGCATGGCTCCATGTATGTAGTTTCCACAGTATCCTCATAGTGTTTTTAGCCTTGCATGTGTGCATGGCTCCATGTATGTAGTTTCCACAGTATCCTCATAGTGTTTTTAGCCTTGCATGTGTGCATGGCCGCATGTATGTAGTTTCCACAGTATCCTCATAGTGTTTTTAGCCTTGCATGTGTGCATGGCTCCATGTATGTAGTTTCCACAGTATCCTCATAGTGTTTTTAGCCTTGCATGTGTGCATGGCTCCATGTATGTAGTTTCCACAGTATCCTCATAGTGTTTTTAGCCTTGCATGTGTGCATGGCCGCATGTATGTAGTTTCCACAGTATCCTCATAGTGTTTTTAGCCTTGCATGTGTGCATGGCTCCATGTATGTAGTTTCCACAGTATCCTCATAGTGTTTTTAGCCTTGCATGTGTGCATGGCTCCATGTATGTAGTTTCCACAGTATCCTCATAGTGTTTTCAGCCTTGCATGTGTGCAGCAATTCTTAATTTGGAAGTTCTAGCTAGCTAATTTGCAACAAATGAGATAAAAAGAAGATAGTGTTGGCGTTTTTGCAATTGTTGAAATAAAAAAAAACTTTTCTAATGATCTACCGGCAGTCTTTGTCTTGTACTTCTCCATCAGCAGTGAAGTCAGGCAATCTCAGGATGGACGACATTGTAAATTTATAGGCATGGCATGAATGTATAGGAGACATGACTGACTTTGTTCGTTTCATTGTTGCCAGAATGAGGATGAAGATTGAGAGAAATCAAACAATCTGTCCTCTATGCCATGAAGCAGTGAAAAAGGAAATTCATTTGTTATTTTGTGTAAACCATATTATGAAATTAGGAAGAAATATATACCTGATTATTATTGTCAAAACCCCAGGTTGTCACTTTTAAATCTTTGTTGTGTCCGTGTGATAAAGGAAATATCAGAATTTGTTTGTTATTTAAAATACTTCCCTGTAAATTAAGACATTTATTTGAAAATTTAGTTGTTAATAACAATAAACGGGAGCCTTGCAAACTATACAAATATTATCTCAACTGCAATAAAATACCTTCTATTCAAAACTTGGTTGTAATGTCACTGGTACACTTGGGTCTACAATTTACAGGTAACTGTTTCAGTTCTTTAGATGAATAAAGGAGGTAGTTTTAAAACCATCCATCAGACAGAATTTCTGACTGTCAATTTCCTTTAAAGGATTTAAACTCTTAACTTAGCAATGTGGTCAGCCTATTTATTATAAAATTTGGTAGCTAATTAACTACAATAAAGATGAAAATTAGTGTTAGAATTTGGAAGTTGTAATGCAAATTTAATGCCTTAATTTGGATAGAAACCCAATAAAGATAAATTTTAAATCCATTTATCTTAAATCTGGTTATTGGTATTGATTAATTCTGTGTTTGGAAGCTGATGATCCCTAAATTTTAAATCCATTCCACTAAAAACAATTAATTCCCTGGGTTGAAGTGAAGCCTTTGCCATGATAATTGGTCAAAGAAACTGTCAGAGAGCTTGTACTACCCAGTTTACCATAAAGTTTAGCTGCTGAATCACTTAGTCACAAACCATTCTTAATGATGAATTTACAGGACTCATAACAAAAGGGACACGGACTAAAAGATTGGCTATCACAGAATAACCATGACCCGCAGGTAAAGAGTTAAGATTCATTCCAATTCTTTAGTTCTCCATATATGGACCTCTGTGGTTTAAGTCGGTTAATGACCATGTTTGGAAGTTGAGAACTGCCCGATAAGACCAAGTTGAAAGAAGTGGCGTGAGACTGTTGAAGAGGGTCATGTTACTGTCAATACAAGCGTGTTTACCCTGGTAATTAGTGGGTTGGTGAACATGACAGAGGATACATCAGGGCTGGGACCCTACTCATTGCATTGGGTGGGGTCTGTATATTGCTACTGTATCTTAGACCACTAGCTAGACTGATTGAAAGTCACTCAAATGAAGATTTGTAATAATAAGGAGCTGCTGATATTTCATTAGTCTTGATCTTGTGTGGTCTCTCAACCGTTTGAGAAGTTGGTAGTAAAGAGAAGACTGGATTATCAACTTCGTAATTTCATAGCGGGGTGGTTTCAGTATTGGTTCCTTTCCATTTTCAAGCATATGCTCAATATATAAAAATCTATACCTAAACATTGCCATGTTCTAAAATGAAGAAGTTGAACATCCATAAAATCCATGTCTTCTCTACTGCACAAGTTTGACCAAAAAAACAAAACACATTGATAAGATGACTGATGGCTAAATTCCACTTTCGAAAAATGTACAGTTGTATCATACATTGTATAAGATGAATAATGCTTCAATGTGTCTGTGTAACTGCTGATTGGCGATGACCATTATGAGTGTATGGTTTTAAAATGGAAAATGAATGTTTTATTGGCTGACTTTACTGTTATTGATGAGAAATGATGAGGCCTATTAACACTAAAGGAGTAAAAGAAAATAAGTGTTAATATTTTTTTATGTTAATAGTTTCTGATTGGTTATTTATTTCTTTAATTCCACTGTTGTCTCATATTTTACACTAGGAAAGTGTAAAAATGCATGTCTTTCATGAATTGTTAAAATTGATGTTCCATTTTTTAAATGAACTTTGAAAACAATACATTCCCAATGAATCTAATCAATTTTGGTGAATGAAACACATTTTATCACTGTCAAAAGAATGGGAAAATGTCATTTTGATATGAGTTAAAATGGATAACTATGAAGGGGAAAATGGCAACCATTGTGAATGAATGATGATTTTTATCTTTTTAATCACCTAATTGATAATTGTTAACATATATTGGTTTCTGCTATCTCGTTCTGCTCTGCATTTTTGGTTAAAAATGACAATATTGCCTGCTACAATATAAAAACAAAGAAAACATAGTGACTGAGAACAAAGATAAATGAGTTTTTGACAGGTTGTTATTTGTAGTAAAGTGTGTTAGTAGTTAGCAAATTAGTCTGCCAGTCTCATATGTTTAATGTTTAATCAATATCAAACCCCTCATTGTCTGTTAATATTATTAGTCATGGAATTCAAACATAAAACAAAACTTGATTTATGCAAAGCTTGTTAATGGAGAAATCTCTACTTTTATGCATAAATAGCATAGGACTACAAGTATCCAATTAGATTTGCAACTTGATACTCCAATGATCTCATAGTTATACCATTATTGGAATTTTTATGAGCTCTGGGAACAAAAATCTGTAGACTGATACCAAAATTGGAAGATATCTTCAGATATGAGTCTGACTGGATCAATAAGCAAGCACTGACCATTCTGAGAAATAATCTATAGCTGTATCCCATTTAAAACCCATGTGTACCCGGAATAGAGGGGTGAGTCATACAGGGTTGTGCTCTTTGTCCTTCATTCTCTATGCAGTCTGTGGAGGAAGGTAGACAAAGGAAGCCCTGTTTCAATTATTCATTCATTAAAACAATAAAGCTATATGACACTGATATTTTTATAGTCACCCATCATTGGTTTGCCCTGGGGTCATGCCTGTAGCCGAGGGGGGTGGGGATGTTTAGGTTATAGGGATAATGTCAAGCGAAGGGGATGGGGGAGGGTATCTCAGTGTGTAGGATAAGGGTAGGGATATGTTAGAGGCGTGATAGGGGTCTCTCATCAATGGTTTACCTTGGGATTCAAGCCAATGACTGAGACGACTTAGAAATAATGCCACGCTATGGTAACAGTGTCATGCTAATAGACAGGAGGAGAGTATTTTAGGCTCAAGTAATGGGGCTACGCTTGTAGTTAAAGGGAAGGAGGTGATTTTAGGATATAATGATATGGTAAGCTGGGGATAGGGGACATATGGGGGTATCAATAACTTAAAACAATATCATCATGCATACAGGGAGAGGTATATTTATTGACTTGAAATGGAAATTGAAGAGGGGAATAATCCATTTTGATGTTCATTACGAAGAAATATGAATATTTTCACATTACCGTATTGAATTGAGATTGAATTAAATAATATGATCATAGGCAAACTATTTTTTCCCTAAATGTTTATTAAAATGTGAATATTGTTGGTTTGCCTAATATTGCATTGCCAGTATTCATTTCAAAATGTAATTCACTTTTAAGCTATTTCTTTTTAGCAACTTTGATGCTTAAAATTCATGGGTTTTTTCCTGAAATTTAAAAAAATCAATTTACATATTTACATATTTTAATGCATATATACATGTCTCCATGTAACAATTTTTAAAAAAATGTTTCTACTTTTTTTTATCTTAAATTTAGAGCATCAAATACCCCTCAACAGGTTCTCAAACTAAATGATTTGATAAGATCAATATTTTCTAATATGACTTTGTGTTGTCCAAGGATTAGATCCTTACTGTTCTTTACCATAAGAAGAAAGGCTTGTTCCTGGTTATCGATAATGTCTGGTTCTGTTGTTGGTATTACAAATATGTGTGAATTGATCTCTGTAACATGTATTGTACTTTCTCAGGCTGTCATTGTCAACATTCTACCCATCTGTTGTCCCAAGTAACATATGTTCTATTTATGGAATGTTGTAGTCTATTGTTCTCCTCTTCTTCAGACTGAAAAATATTTTTTGAAAAAAGACAAAAATATCAGGTTTCATGTTTTACAATGAACATGAAGAATATCTATATGGTTAAGTGTTGTTGGTGAGTTATTTGATTTTCACTAAGATGACATTTATTGTTTAAGAAAAGAATCCACGATATTTGTCTTGTACCCAATTATAACAGCACTGATATCTCATATGATGGATGGCGAGACTGAAAGCTCAAATCTAGAAAATCTAGCACTTACATTATGTGCTGAAAATGGAAATTATTAACTTATTATTATAATCTGGCTCAAATACGCGTATAAAGAACGTATAATTAAGAATTTATTGCTTAGTGAAGTCAGCCATGTGATTGATCCTTTACAGTTTGCTTATAGGGCAAGACGTGGGGTAGAAGATGCAACCATCACACTGTTACACAATATTTATCAGCATTTGGAAAACCATGGTACATATGTATGGATATTGTTTGTTGATTTTTCATCTGCTTTTAACACCATTCTGCCTCATCTACTTATTGACAAACTTTCCAAAATGAATGTTAATTCTAATATCCTGAGATGGATAAATGCATTCCTGGTTAAGAGACAACAATTTGTACAGGTTAACCAAGTGGAGTCTTCAATATTAAATACATCCACTGGTGCACCCCAGGGTTGCGTTATCTCTCCAATTTTATTTATATTGTATACCAATGACTGTATATATCCAAAGTAAAAGAATGTCTGACAATAAAATTTGCTGACAATGCTGCATTGGTTGACCTGCTTAGAGAATCAGAACTGAGTTACAGAACAGAAATTTCAAAATTTGTAGAATGGTGCAAATCAAACTTTTTATTTTTGAATGTGTTGAAGACCAAAGAAATGGTCATAGATTTCAGGAAAACAAGGTCTATAATAAATCCTGTGACTATTAACGATAATGAAATAGAAAGAGTAACGGAATATAAATATTTGGGTACTGTCTTAGATTCAAAACTTTCTTGGAATGAAAACACTGACAAAATTTATAAGAAAGAACAGCAACGATTGCATTTTTTGTGGAAGTTGAAACATTTTAAAATAGATCAAACTATTTTACTCAACATTTATTCAAAGTGTAGTAGCATTTAATTTTTTGAGTTGGTACGGAAACCTGTCTGTTCAAAATAAACATAAACTCTCTAAAATTGTTAACACCGCTTAAAAAATTATTGGACTTCCTATGGAAAGTATCGGCAGTTTTTATGATCAACAACTTTCAAAAAAAGCAAATAAAATTTTAAGTGACTCAACTCACATATTTTTTTTTTGAATATTCTTCACTGCCCTCTGGATGCAGACTGCGTACGTCGACGAGTAGAACAAACAGGTTTCGTCAATCATTTGTTCTGAATAGCATTTATGACTTTAATGGAAATCTTTTGGAATGAATTTTTAATGATCAATTTACACAAGTGTATATAATGTTTATAATATTGTTTATATGGCTGGTGTATGTTCTTTTGTTTTTTTATACTGGAGACTGTATTAGATGTAATGTAAATTTCCCTCGGGATAATAAAGAATTATCTTATCTTATCTTATTTTAAATAATTGTTCATGCCCCCGTCAGAGAATCTTACTTCTGATATAGAATATATCAACACATAGTAACAAATATCAGAGGCTTGCCAAGGATGTTTTTACTTTTATCAGCGAGTGTTGATCTATTTGATATCAGAAGACAAGAGGGTGAGATTCTATTTACTGTCCAAAATCATTCTTGTTATGTTTCAATGAAAATAGTGTACATCTCTGAGCTCAGCTGTGCCATTTGACTTCCAACTTGGAGATGTCATAGCATTAATTTTTTTTTGTGACATCATCATGTTTATGACATCATAGCATTGAGATGATGTAAAAGCATTATGATGTCATGCAGTTGTATATCTCCTAGGAGATATTGCTTGATCTCACACAAACGGTATCTCCCGTGGAACACAGTTTTGGATGATAAATTGTTTTCGCCTGTCTGTCTGCAATCATGTCCATTTGTCCTCAAAACTTTAACTTTGTCCGTAACTTTTGGTTGATCTGTGATATCCCTTTGATACTAAGTCTTTTGTCATGTGCATCTATTGTGGATGAGACCTTTCAGATGAGGTCATAATTTTGAATGTAACTCACAGAACTTTGCATTGATCAATGATATATACACATTTGATACCTAACCAAACTGATTCACATGAGGTTTTAGTACTTATCTTTGATATTTTCATTTCAACTATGCTTATATCTAGAGGCATCAGTGTTTAACAAATACAGCTTGTATTGCTTTAATATCACATCATACATGGTATAAATTGAGACAATAATTTAAAGAATATTAATCAGTATTAAAGCACCTTTATTTTAACATCTAACCATTCAGGTAACAGCATCAAACAAGTACAGTATTGAAATTTTCTTAGCAACACATGGCTCAACCAAACAATGATATCTCAACAAAACGAAGAAAAGGCTTTTCTGTAAATTCAGATCAAAGAGTATCTCTTTAAAAGAAGATTTGTGGAAATCGTGAATGAACATTTTTGTTTTGTTTGCAAGAAATATGTTACTGTTATTGATAGGCGTAAGCACATGTGTGACTTCCTTTGTCCACTGGGTCATTGTGGTGTTTCATTTAATATCCGGTCTGTTACACACAGGGATTACATGAAGTGAAAGAGATTTGAATAGTCACTTGTCATTAATTGACAGAAATAAATCATGCAATATATGAATATTCTAAAGATTTGTGGAATATTTTGACACTTGGCTCTATTTGCAATTTTGTAAGCACCACATCATTACCAAAAGGATTTTATCTGCCTAATAATAATAATAATAATAATAGCACCTTTCCAGGATAAATATCATGCTCAAAGCGCTGAATATGTATAATAAATAATATAAGTGACCACAATTAGGCTTAGGTTAAAGAGTCAATAATAAATACTCTTGTAATGTTATTATCCCCCGCCACGAAGTGGAAGGGGGATATAGGTTTGGGCTCCGTCCGTCCGTCCGTCCGTCCGTGCGTCCGTCCGTCCGTCCGTCCGTCCGTCCGAGATAAAGGGGACAGCTTTTCTCAGAAACCGTTTAAGATAGGGTTACCAAATTTGATAAGCTGCTGGAGGGCATGAATACCTTGATGGAGTTCAAAAATGAGAAGCGTGCAATTATTTTTTCCGGAGTTATTGCCCTTGTTCCGTATTTTTGGACTTTGTTCATGGTATCTCCAAAGGGGACAGCTTTTCTCAGAAACCATTTAAGATAGGGTTACCAAATTTGATGTGTTGCTTGAAGGCATGAATTCCTTGATGGAGTTCGAAAATGAGAAGCGTGCAATTATTTTTTCCGGAGTTATTGCCCTTGTTCCGTATTTTTGGACTTTGTTCATGGTATCTCCAAAGGGGACAGCTTTTCTCAGAAACCGTTTAAGATAGGGTTACCAAATTTGATGTGTTGCTTTAAGGCATGAATACCTTGATGGAGTTCGAAAATGAGAAGCGTGCAATTATTTTTTCCGGAGTTATGGCCCTTGTTCCGTATTTTTGGACTTTGTTCATGGTATCTCCAAAGGGGACAGCTTTTCTCAGAAACCATTTAAGATAGGGTTACCAAATTTGATGTGTTGCTTGAAGGCATGAATACCTTGATGGAGTTCGAAAATGAGAAGCGTGCAATTATTTGTTTTGGAGTTATTGCCCTTGTTCCGTATTTTTGGACTTTGTTCATGGTATCTCCAAAGGGGACAGCTTTTCTCAGAAACCATTTAAGATAGGGTTGCCAAATTTAATGTGTTGCTTGAAGGCATGAATACCTTGATGGAGGTCGAAAATGAGAAGTGTGCAAATATTTGTTTTGGAGTTATTGCCCTTGTTCCGTATTTTTGGACTTTGTTCATGGTATCTCCAAAGGGGACAGCTTTTCTCAGAAACCGTTTAAGATAGGAGAACCAAAATTGGTGTGTTGCTTGAGGGCTAACATACCTTGATGGAATGAAAATGAGTAATGCACAATTATTTCAAATTATTGCCCTTTTTCCAATTTCTTGGCTCTGGCGGGGGATGTTGATGACTATGTCTTCTTGTTAGAAGTAGTTCAGCAACAATAGACTTGGTTAACACCTGGTGGATGACAAAAAGGTTTCATTCGGATCTCCAAACATACTAACTACCCTCCGACTACCATTGTCTTTCTGGCTAGAATTGGGATTGTATACTTCAAAGGGAGTTGATAAGGGTATAGATAAATATTCCATAATCAGTTGATCAGTGTAATAACAACCCCAAACTTCAACAGTGTTCAACGATATAGTTTACCATATCCATCATTACAAAATAGTAAAGAGGTAAGATTATTCCCTATCATCCAGTGACCACAACATTGATTCCTTATTTCAAACCACCTTGTAGAACATGATGCAGTAAGGAATCTACAAGCAGTGTTAACACTTGCTTTTTTCCTCCCTCCCACCTGAAGTCTGCCATTACTGTAATAACTTCCATTAACCAATTACAAGAGTTTGACTAATTGGAAGAGATAATTGCCTCCATCATCTGAGATTCAACAGACTTCTTGTCCTGGCCATGAGCCAGAGTCCGGGAAGCAACATGTGCTTCCCATTGAGGCATTCAGGGTGCTGCTGATGTTTAATTTTCATCAAAGAGGCCTTGTGCCTCAAGAAACATCGGTCTTATGAAGCATCTGCCTCAGAAATCATTTAGCAAGAAGGACCAAAAGATCAACAAGAAACATCATCCTCTGAAAGAATTTGCATCCAGAAGCATTTGCCTTGATGGAGCATGAGCCTTAAAGAACAATATTAGCCTGATGGAGCATTTGCCTTAAGAGACAATTTCCTCACAAAAAGCACTAAATCTGGGCCTTGGAACATGTTTGAGTTAAAGGGGCTGTAGCACATTTTTTTTTTTTTTTTTTCAAATTTCCCATTTATAATTATAGTTTATATCCTTTATATTTACTTTAGAGGGTCAAACATCTTATCACACAATCCAGTTACCGGTATTTGTATTATTTTGAAAAACAAAAACGATTCCCATGGCTTTACCAAACCATGTACTCTCATTTTCTAACTTGATTTTCTGAAGAGAGAAAGGTGTTTTACTATTTGTGACATTATTTTTCAAATACATTTCATCAACTTATTTGAGCGAAAAAATGTGCTACTGCCCCTTTAATATGCATTACCTTGATGAAGTATGCACCGACCATACATCGTAGTTTGTAGTACTTTGCCTCATGAAGCACAATACTTGACCCCAAAAAGATTTAGCATTAAGGAGTCTATATAGAGACTTATGAAATATATGCATACATGAAGTATTTAATAATTCATGAGTTGAGTTTTAAAAACTTTTATATCCATGAAACATATCCATATGCATAATGTACCTGAACACATCTGCATTATTAGACCTTATTTTGCAGAAGTACTTTGATGATATATTTGATGAAAGAAAATATAGTAGAGTCAAAATGCTAATGAACAAAACATAACTAAACAAAAGCTAATGTCAGATCGAGTCTATATACATAGCAATCCCACAAATATATATTATCAAATACATTCTTTAGGTTTCTTGCTTTCTCAACAACTTAAAAGACTGAAAGTAAGTCTTGATACCAATTACCATGATGAAGCAATCATGGGGCATCATGTAGGTTTTGGTACATTGGTTCCAGAAAATTCAAAGAATTTTGAAGTTTGGTTCAAAAAGTGCTATGAGGGGTTTTGCTTCATTAGCTGTGTGGATTTTGAAAAATTTGGATTGTGTTTACTAAATAAGGTCAAATGTAATATGTTACCCACTTAATTTATTATATAAATAGAATTTCTTTATAAATTTTAATAAAAAGAACCAACTATCAAGAAGAATACACCATTTATTCTTTTACTTTTAATTTTGAAGTGTATAAAAACAAACATCACTAAATTCTCTTTCTTATGGGCGTATTCTAATAAAAGTCATGTCTATCAGAAGATTATAAAAAAATATAAGTGTCAAATTTTGTTGTTCTTATCAGTATGTTTTGGAAAAGAAAGACTCACCAGCTTACTTTTTATTAGTTAAATAAGCAATTTTTATCAAAAGGATAGCTTGTTAAACATTTTTTGGGAACAAAACATAACTTTTTTTCTGTAACACTTGTTATTCTCAAGTTGAGAAGTTTTTCCAAAAATCATGTTTTCTTTATAAGTGTACCTACCTTCTTCTCTTCTTTAATATATATCACGTGGATGAAATAAGTATTATGGCTTAAATTGACGAAGTCCAGATAATCACCTATTTTTCTGTATCACAAATGATCATGTCTATTGACTTTTTCAGACAACATACACGAGTTGCTGACAAAAATATAAGTTACGATTATGTATTCTTAAAAATAATACCGTTTAAATATTGCATATGAGCCCCTGAGGAATGGGAATTTTAAACCCAAATCTAGCCATGAATTGTGAAAGAAATAATATTATACAGTCTAAAGGTTAGACTAAGGCAACTATCTGTGTATATAGTCAAAAGTTAAGTGAAATCGAGGACAATGATTCTGACTATCATGGGAGCTTTGGCAGCAAATCTGCTTCAGGACAGAAAGGTTGTACAATAATTAAGTTTCCTTTTCCATACAATACCACCAATTGTTTTTGCTCTTGAATGAGTTTCACTTATTTTTTATTTCATACAAGAACAATCTATCAAAACTTACATTGAATTTACGTTGTTCTTTAGGACAAAAATTGAAAACAATTGAATTGCTTGGTTTCCAGATGCTAAGTATGTTTCTGTCTTTTTGTCTGGAATGATTTCAGAATATTTTTACAATGGTGCAAGAAAGTAAAATTTCAAATTGAATTTATCTTTTCTTTCTATTTCAGAACATGGAGGACATTTGAATTTCCATTCTAATTACACATTGTTGAATTCCAAAGTACATTTTGAAAGGACTTTGTACAGTACACTCTGTTTACAAATACTTCTCCTGGACAAACAGATATTGTAAGAAATTAATAACCAGTGTATTCTATATAAAATTTGCATTAAGAATCAAATCAATTTTGTGTATAGTCTACATCCTAATTTTAAAATTTTCAACAATATATTTAAGATTTTTCTTTTTACAAACCATTCAATGTTTTATTGAATAGATGTGCATCTTTCTCATATGGATGTAATTCCACATATCACATTACCGGTAAGCTTACTAATTCATTTAAAGTGATGACAATCCCATTGGAAAGTGTCCAACTTGTATTTGAATTTGCCTTATATAGACTAGATATAAGTCTAGGTCCAAAGGAAGGAAGTCCTCGAAATCTCATTCATTGTACAAACATCGCACAGAGGAACAAATCCGGCTCAGATAAGTGTCCACCTAACTGGACAATGGTCAGTGCTACAAGGAGGAAGTACTTGAACATCCCATTGATTTGATGTATCACATTGAGAACCTAACTCAGAGTGGTCATCTGGACATCTGCAGCGTGAAGGGACGAGATCGTTAACATCCCTTGCTATGTTGATGTTTTCATTAAGACAGGGGGCGGGATAGCGCATTGGTTAGCGCGTTCAGCTTCAGATCAAGGGGTCTGGGGTTCGAATCCCACCAGGGGCACGGCAACTTCGTCTGTAGTAGAAATCTGTTCTACCTGCAGTAAGGTTTGGGTGCAATGCTACACTGAATTTCATCTGAGTACACCCATGGTTTGCTAGTTCCAGCCGATGCTCGCACGTTTCACCCCAATGCACATGGAGTTGCGGGCTTTCTCCCTGCCATAATACTAGCAACCATGATATAAGTGAAATACTCTTAAAAGCAGCGTTAAACCGCAAATCCCCTCACCTCATTAAGACATTGTTTACTCTGGCTATCCTTTTTTAACACACAAATCTGGTGCCATCCGTTCGTCCGCCTGGAAATGGGTACCTGTGTTCTGTGTTCTTTATTATACCCCCACCTTACAGCGTAAGCGGGGGTATATATAGCATTCATTCTTTCCGTCCGTCCGTCCCAAAACTTTGTGTGGAGCAGATCTCCCAAACTATACATGCTAGCATCACCAAACTTCATACACATGTCAACCATGATCTCTAGTTGTGCCTTTTGAGGGTAAGAACTATTTCTGAATTAATTTTTTTCGGTTTCTATGGAAACGTGACTAAAAATGCCTCTTTGAGGAAGTCATTTTGTGCGGAGCAGATCTCCAAAACTATGCATGCTAGCTTCATCAAACTTCAGACAAATGTCAACCATGATCCCTAGTTGTGCCTTTTGAGGGTTAGAACTATTTCTGAATTTTAAGTTTTGCGGTTTCCATGGAAACCTGACTAAAAAGCGACTCTTTGAGGAAGTCATTTTGTGCGGAGCAGATCTCCAAAACTATGCATGCTAGCTTCATCAAACTTGATACACGTGTCAAACAGGATCTCTAGTTACATGTGCCTTTTGAGGGTTAGACCTATATCTGAATTTATTTTTTGCGGTTTCCATGAAAGCGTGACATAAACAGGGACTCTATAGAGAAGTCTTGTTGTCCGGACCAGATCTCCCATACTATGCTTCACTTAACTTGATACAGAGGTTAACCATGATCCCTAGATGTGTCTTTTGAGGGTAAGACCAATATGCAAATGCTATTTTTGGATGGTTGCTATGGAAACATGACTTCAACAGTGACTATGTAGAAGTCAGTTTGTCCTAAGCATATCTCCTGTACTACATTTGAAAGCACCACCAAACTTGAAACACATGTCAACCATGATCCCTAGATGTGCCTTTTGACAACTGGACCTTAATTATATAGCTTACATCTTCCAATGTTATGTAGAAACATCTGAAGCTATGTGATCCACTTCATCAAACTGTATTGATATGTTAATCAATAGCCACAGATTTATAATTTGCTTATTTGAAACTTCTTTGACCTAAGCGGGAAGCGGGGGTATGTGAGCTTTGCTCGCTTCTACACTTGTTGAACTATCTATCAAAGGGTGGTAATGAATGGCCAATGCAAATATATATTGTCATAGTTGTCAAGGGAAATGAAAACAGTTCATACATTTCATATTTTTGGTTCTCATTTATAAAATACATGTGATGTTCTTTTTAAAGACCTATTCGCCCACAATTTTTAAAAAAAAATCTATTTGATGTTTATTCATATCTGTAGTTCACATCTAAAATCCTATAAGTATCCTATATCCAAAATGCTACAAATGGACTGTTTTATACCATGTACTAATATATATATATATATATATATGCACTTATGAGAAGTATATCTTGGTTTCTTCAAAACCATTACTCTGGTGTGTTATTCTTGTATTGATTGTCATTAGTTATCAATGGTTTTAAACTTCTAGTTCCGGAATTACTCATACTGAAAGCAGATAGAAAAAATAATTTAATTTATTTCTTTGACAATTGTATCGGGTTGAAAGAATTTGGAAACATCATTATGTACAAAACCAATGGTAGCATGCATCTTACTTTGCATCTGGAAACTAATTCATTTCTTTCAAGATTCCGGGATCTGTCTTAAAGAACAGTAAAACAGGTAATCGATAATTTCAAATAGTCTTGTCTTTTTAGAAATAATTTCTGTCTTGAAGATGTTCTTGAGTTCCCATCACAATTTGCCGTGCAAGATAATTTGATTTGAAAATAGACTATCTGGAGGTTCACAGAATCCATTTCAGTAGGCTTCACACCAAGCAGAATTTGACAAAAGATGGAAACAGGAATTTGAAAATGTGGAAATTGCAATGGATCGTAGGCGATCCGGCCATTTGTAAACTCATCTTGTGTCCACCGCGAGAGACTTCTCCGACATCGGGAGAGCTAGCAAAATCTTTGACATGCTATTTTGTGGTGCATAAGTTTCTCTGTTTAATTTCTCTCCACAAAATGCAGTCATTGAGATGTCATCTTATGTTGTCATCGTACTAACTTCATGTGTTTGAGTAGTTCAAGTGATTCCCAGAATAAAATTGAATTCAAGTAAAATTAAAGTCGAAAGTTAGTTTAAAAGAACTGAGTTATGCAGCCAAGAATCTCCAAACAGCCATCAGGAGACAGACCATGTGATGCCTCTTCTACTGATTTGAAACTAGTAACTAGGAGTGAACTAGTAACTCCAATAGCAATAACTCCATTCCATTGTTAGCGCGTTCGGCTTCAGATCAAGAGGTCCGGGGTTCGAATACCTCCAGGGGCACTGCAACTTTGTCTGCAGTAGAAAACTGTTCTGTTCTGTTCACGCAGTAAGGTTTGGGTGCAATGCTACACTGAATTTCAGTGCAGTACCACCCATGGTTCGCTAGTTCCAGCCGATGCTTGCAGGTTTCACCGCAATACATAGCCACATGGCGTTGCAGGCTTTCTCCCTGTCATAATACTAGCAGCCGCGATATAAGTGAATTACTATGTAAAGCGGCGTAAAACCCCAAGTCACCTCACCACCTCACCACCTCACCACCTCACCACCTCACCACCTCACCACCTCCATTGCCCCTTAGCTGTTGTCAAGGCCCCCCTTGTCACTATATACTGATTTGAAGCATCGCATATATGCACCATACTCTCATTTCGATTGCTGTGTTGCCTTTATGTGCCTTTCTTGCGTACTTCACAATGCAGAGTTTGCCTACTTTGAATCGGTAGCAATTGGTAACAATTGTCAAATAGCAAGCCAGTCCAAAGTTAAATAGTTGGAACATGGTCTGACTCTTGTACAGCAATCCACACTGGCATGGACTGATAATATAACTGGCTCACAGAACATATAGACTTGGTTGCTCAACAGTGATGGTCCGACCACGTAGCAATTGTTTACACATATGTGACAATTTCAGAATTATTATTAATTGTTGCCTGCTTTAATTCATATGCCAGGTGAATGTTAACACAATTATACTCAATTCACATCACATTTGCATTGTGGCGATGTGACATGTCATTGACATCGTATTGCATTCTGCATGCATCATAACTGCCTCGGATGATGATTGGCTTTTGACCAAAATCGGGCAACGTTCATGCAAAACTCAAATTTTCTCTTTCCTGTTGGTATCTATTGTCATATTCAGGACAGTGTGAAGCCAGTAACTACCTCTGTATGACAGTCATCTGAAGAAAATAATATAATTCCACAAATCTGTTGACACCTGCCGCTTCTTGGAAGCTCAGAATTACAAGAATGAAAACTCATTCGGCAATTAGGATATGTCATCTAGGAAATACCTGTATTTAGTCATTAAGGAAATACCTGTATTTAGTCATTAAGGAATATATTCCTCATCCAGCATATCAAATATCATTCTTTCCCCAGAAAGGTTACTAAAGTCCTTTCTACCTATATAACCCCTGTAATAAGTGAAACATATTTTTGGCTGTTAAGGCTACATAGGGAGAAAAGACTTGAGTATCCTCTGGGGTGTGAATGGTCAAAGATTTACATGCATTAAAATCTTCTTTGTACATCTTTATGAATATATGTTATTGATTTGGACATGAAATTGTTGTCTAACAAGGTATAATTGGTTCCAGTATGACTACATATAGGTCCAAGACTAAAAGACTTCTGAAAATTTGTAAAATCATCTCAAAGTCTTTTCTATGTATTCAGTTAATAGCTACAAACTGTAGGGGTCTCATCTGAAACCTCAGATAATAGCCTTTAATGTCTTTTCCAACAAATATAGCTGTCCAAACATACCATAAAAATGTTGTATGAACTATATTTCAGGCGGCGCTAGACAACCTGTTTGCGAGAGGTCTGAAGAAGAAGGCTTATATGCCTTCTAACATGTAACAAACTATTTCGGTCTTTCTGCGGATATCTCCATGCGTTAACGGTGGTTTTATCCTCTTCTTAATAAAAATACTTAACTGGATTGAATCCATTTGGAACCATCGATGATGTTATCAAATTATATTGCAAAAAAAAAAATGAAATTAATCTGAGAGTTTTGTGTATAAATTATTTTAAATATTTGTGAAGAAATTTAACAAATATGGTTATCTGGGTCTAACTCAGGCTGACCTTGGTAAAATTTCTAGCTGAAGCAGACAAAAAGACGTCGATTCATCCCATGAGAGGACTGTAGGCTAATGTAAACCCCTAGGTGTTTCTGATTGTTATTTCAGACACATGGCTGTAGTTCTGCTTACTCATCAGAATTCAATTCATTTTGCTTCTAGACCAGAACAAATTTTGATAAGGAAATAAGATTTCCAAATGAAATTAATTTGAATTGATGAATATTGCTGATGATGACTAAATTGTATTTAGTGAAATGTTTTTGGGACTCTTTTTTTTTTCCATGTATTTTTATCATGGTATAGATTCTAAGAAATTAAGTCCTTATTGAAGGTGTTCATAAACTTAATAATGCCTTGAATTGGCATTGCTAATGCAATAATATTAACCCTTACGTTGCGTATATATATTTTACCATTTTTAGCCCCTGTGGCGGAATTTACAGGCTCGCAGCTCGCAGCAGTAGTTTGAGCTTATTCACTAACGAGCTCTGCTGGCGGAATTTCAAGGCGGCGATTCCGGTACCGTTTTTACGAAATATACCGCATCTACATGGCGAATAAGGACTATATACGGGCGTTCAATACAAATTCAAGTAGCGACACCCGTACACAAATGGCTAATTCACACCCGAAACTTTGAATGAATTTTCTATGTTTTTTCGTTTTTATTCTATTACTTTCGAAAGATTGTCTTTAATTCGGGCCTCGTAACATCATAAATACGAAACGAAAGAAAATCCATTTATATACGGAATTGAAGACAAGATGTCTAGCTTCACAATGATATAAAAATTATTAGAATGCGACCTTTGGTTATAATTACAAGCTATGTAAAGTTTGTCTTTATTTCCACCTATAAAATCGTCAATACTTACAACATGTATGCGGCATTGCAAACGGTCGTTCATCGCACTTTTCCAAGAAATCATAATCTCGAACCAGTTGACAAATAAGCACATGTCAACCCAAATATGGTTATGTTGTTTGACTTTTCAAATAAACGCTAACCTCGAACCATAACTGATGAAAATATGTTGATTAGTTTGTGTGCCGTTTGGTTTCACATGCCTCTCAGAAAGGTAAAATTGTATCTTTATTTCTGTGAATAAATCTGCGCATTTTATATAGAATAAAAGATTATTCTTTTCGGTTTATTGTGATATAAAAATTATGAAAATGCATTCAGTATTTTAGCCGTGATAAATGTTTTAGAAGTTGTGAAAATCGCCGATTGTTTCAAAATTTATGAAGTGTAAACATGACCTTTTTCACGGCGCTTGCTGTGTCTTTATTATTTTTTTGAGATTTTCTAATTTTATATGGGAATGTAGTCCATTGTTTCCCCTTTATTTTGCCGTATTTTTTTTTTAAAACAAACTATTCGCTCACATGATATGAAGTGCGGGAGTAAGGCGATTTAGCGATTTTTCCCCCCGTCTCGCGAGATGCGAGGCAGATAGCAGTCTCGGGCGAGGCAAACCCGAGGCAATACAAACACGTGGGTGAAAATAGCCTCAAGCGAATTAATGCTTCGGGGGCTAAGCCCGACAAAATTGGCCTTTTGTAAAGCTAATTATCAATGCGTTACGGGTCAACAATGCACACGCAATTTGGTGTGAATTTTACTTGATATTTCGACCGGACATTCACACAGACTCGTTATCGTGGCTATCTGCGAGATGTATGTAAACAAGTTTTCATGTGGCGATATACGGACACACTTCGTCTCGCATTTCGCCTGGGGGGCAAATATAATTATTACTGACCCGGTAAATGCACTAAGTCCAACGTACGGGTCTCGCCAAGGGTTCTAACATTTTTCTCTATGAGCCTCCCGGATAATTCCGTCGCCCGCATGTTAAGGGTTAAGAGTGAACATCAGTCATTAGCAACTCAGTTGCCATAGTAATTCCTTTGTAGACAAATCATCAATGCAGGAACTAATTCATCAAATAAAGGATTAGAATTTTAGCTTTATCTATTTGATGACGTTCAATCTATGTATATTGCTATCAAATCCCAACTCCTGGTGACTAAAACTGAATGACATACTCTAGCTATATATATCTTTTGAACCACTTAGATCTCTAGGTGTCTATATAGATCTAGATTCCATGCATGAAGCTATTTTTCTTTATATCAAAAGCATAAATCATTTCATGATAAATGTCAGTTTAACGTTACATGCTAACTAATCTTAACATTTTTTTTCAATAAAAGTCCTCTTTATCTCCAAATTTGATTTTAATACCATGAGTGCAAAAACTTTTTCTCCTTCAGGCATGAACAGCTGATAAGGGGAGATAATCTGGTCAAGGCCAGGTAGGGGGCCTCAATCTTATCACTGTAGAATATATTTAGCTCTGCACAGGTGGTTCCAGATATCTTGGAATAAAACCACAAGAACTTCCGTTCCAAGACACTGTCCGAAAATAACAAATCTTTTAGTTTTGTTGGTTCAGCTGTTAGAAAAATATGGATGATTAAATTCACATTAGCCATGTAATTGTTAACCCTCAACTTGCAGTAGTAATTCATTCATGCCAAACATCTCCGGACCAGGGTAGCCGATCAGGAATCATGGGTCATTTATAAAGGAATAATGCAGCCAAGACCTAATGATAATCAATGTAGATGTAGTTAAAAGATTTAATATTCCACTTTCACATTATGATACGTCACCTTCCAAGCATGTAACTAACTAAGGCAAATCTCTTTTAAAGGTGCATCCATTGTGGTTCAAAAAATTAATATATATATATATATTATTTGGCTTTAATACGTTCCAACACACCATATGTGCTGTTTACAATACAAACAAATTCGCTCAGCTTGCATAATTCATCCCCAATCGCCAAACATATCATAATTACTAGTTTCCAATTAAAATCGAGTAACATCATTATGCATGTGCAGAAACCGAAAGTGCACATCCTATTTACATGCACAGTAGTTATATGACCTATTGAACATTATCAACCCAAATCTGTTAGTTTGTCTGGTTTAAATAAGATTCCAAAATTACGTTTGACTCATTGACGCGCGCCACAAACACTGCATTGTCCGGTTTTCGATCAGAAATTGATACTTTTACCTTCATATCATCAATATACTAAGTTGATTTTCATCAAAATGGTAGTTTTAGGTAACAGTTGGTACTTCTCGATAAAATAAGACCATTTATAACGTTTGGCATATTTGACCCCCAACAACACAATGGATGTACCTTTAATATCAATATAACACCCATACTACCCATGAACATCCCCACAAATCTTTCTCATCATGCATTATAGGTGGAGCGTCTCTGCTTCATTGAATGAATAAAATACTAATCAATGGAGATGGTTATATTATTACATGATGAAACCTGTGATAACATTTTTATTAAACAACTCAATGATTTGACATTGTATCTTTTACAGGTTTGATCAACTTGGTATTACATGGCTAGGTTTAGTAATCTGTCTGTTACTAGCCAACATGGAGAAAACCATAATGTGATAAGAAAAGCAAGATTTCTTGATTTATATGATGACAACATTTAGGTTTTCTTGTTGTTCGAGTCCGGCAAGATCAATATATACCACTGTGACAGCGGTGACATCATATAACAGGTATAGTGGTACGAATTTACGCTAGTGGAATATTTCTTTTAAAATATTACGCTGTAGTATTTTACACAGGATGGTAAGAAGGGGATTTACACCTTTCCATTTTTTCATAAATTTTGATAAACTTCAATGACATTGATGTCCTATATTACCTTGAACATTTTAGAATCTGACTTATTAATTGCTAAATTTTTTCTCCATGTTATAAAGTTAGATAAACCCCAAAGGTATTGACTTATGCCTTGAATTCCTTTATAGAAATTTTAAAATCTGACTTTAAAATTACTAATTAGTGTGTGTATATTGTTATGCTTGCTTGTTAGCAATGTTTTTCAGTGCAGTTGCCCTGGATTACCGGTACTCTATGTACCATGAAGAAATGAAGTGGAATATAGCAAATACAGTTAATCTCGATTCATCTCCACTAAGCTAAGGCTTTTCAACGTCCTCAATTTAATGGCATGGTTGTTATAATGGCAGAACACTTGTTAATTTTAACTAAGTAACAGTGTAAATGTGTTTTTTATGAACTTGCTTTTAGCATCTTGATAGGATATTTGTCAAATCTGATAATCCTATCTGTCAGCATAGCACAATGTGTTTTTATAATGGGATCCATCTGTGTGTAAATTACTAAGCTCATGTCATGGGATTTACTTACCACATTATCTGCGAAATGATTTTGTAATACTTGCTGTCCAATCGAGTAACATATTAAAATATTCCATAAAATGAATGTTTAAAAACTGACATTTTATTTTTCAAGAATTCATAATAAGTTTAATCTTAAAATTCTTATTTCAGAGCAAAATTTAAGGTAATCTACACTTGCCCAAACAGGATAGACTTAAAGAAATCTGCTTTCTATATTTCCTAAACTATTATTTGCTTTGTATAACAATACTAGTCTGTGTTCTGTTCTGAAAGTTTAATGGTTTACAGTACCTTTTGCTGGTCAATACCTTAGTTAGCTGCAGTTCCTGTACATTGACCACTAAGAATGGTTTAGCTCAACTTCATTCAGCAAGTGCCAAGTGATAATTTTCATTGTAATATTATTTTTGTTAGTGCTGATAAAAAAAAATTGATTTGATCAAACATGATTTCTTACTTTCTTTATTAGTTAACATTTATGTGTTTCTTCGACTCCATCCTCTACCTATGGAATTTATATTTACCAAACCGTTCCTGTGGGGCTGACTTTCAGGAATTATACATTTGTTAACAGTAGGAATTATATGACACTGACCAGTGGCTTATAATAGATGGTCAAACTTCCGAAAACATTTCTGCATCAGCAAGTAAAGTTTAAAGAATGGTCAGTGATATTTGAGTTGAACCAAATACCCAAGAGAGCCAGCATGTTAAAGAGCAGGACCCGTATTTTCGAAGCTCTCTTAGCGCTAAGATAGTCATAAGTGCCATACATTAACATTGACCTACGACTATCTTAGTACTAAGAGAGCTTCGAAAATATGGGCGCAGTATAGGACATATTTGTTTAGGCCTGTCAAAACATTTACCAGCCAGGACCCAAAATTACCAGGGCCCATATTTTCGAAGCTATCTTAGCGCTAAGATAGTCGTAAGGCAATGTTAATGAATGGCACTTACGACTATCTTAGCGCTAAGAGAACTTCGAAAATATGGGTCCAGGTTCCAAGCTGGTAAAATTTTATTTAAAATGTAATAATTCGACATTTGAACTGACAAAATATAATTTCTGAGCTGGCTATTTTTCTAACTTATTTCATACACTGCAAAGAGTTGATCAATTACATCAGACAGGTAATAATAGATAAGATTAATAAATATCATACATAGCGTCACACCATTGATCAGTACCGCAAATACACTTACATTATTCTCTGTTTATATGTACCAATCAGAAATATATACTTTTAGATCACTATTGACATAGTGCCACTCTCCACACAGATGCCATTGGTCATGTTAAGGAATTGGTATCGATCTTACCCGCGTAACATTTACCAAAATTGGTGCTGACTCTGAGACAAATTGTCATTAGTCTGGATAATCAATAGAGAGGCTGATTGGGTAACCATTAATAATAATAATGAAAACGTAGACGGTAAAAACCAATAGAAGATAGATGGAAGTCAGATCAGAATTTCGGCAGATTTAGAAAAGTCGATGAGAAATTGATCATAGTTTTTTCCTGTCTGCGATTCAGGTGCAAAGGTTTATTTTCGGAATGCACAGGATACATAGGTATTGGTATCGGCCAATCAGAGACGGATGAAGTGATGGATGACAACTTGATTGGCCTGTCTCGAGAAGCAAGGTTTTAGTCTGTAGCGAGATTACGTAAATTGGTTTGACCAGGAACTTATTCCTGAGATTAGGAGAGCATGCAGACTGGGAGAAATTACATCTTTATTCTGGCATGTCGTTCTTTCTTTCCATGTGCCCTCTGGTGAAAGAAGTCAAACTTGAATTAAGATTTTACATTAAAACTCTTTCCAAAAGTAAATTTAAAGATACCAATAATTCAGGCAGTAATAATATTAAATAAAAGTTTATTAAAATTTAGTCATATAGTAAATATAGAATTTTACAAACATTTTCTTAATCAGGATCGATTTTTGTAATATTTCACTTCAACTCCAAACTGTGTCAATAGACCGAATTACCAATGTAACATTAACCAGGACAGAGAATATCACGTGATGAATTTTCAATGTAAAATGTTGGAAAGCGGTGAAGGAATCATGGAAATAATGGTAATGTACCCTCGTAGTTTGATTTTGCAGATATGTGGCTTGTGTACACATCTACCATACTCCCTGCAGCTAAAATTGGCATAGTGCATCAGGAATAGAGATTAAACCACATGTAGTGTACACACTACACCTACTGCCTGGAAGCATGTGAAAATATTGAATTTGTTCATTTTTAGCTTTGTTGTTCAAGTAATGTTAAGTTTGTTGCATCTTAATTCTTACATTGTGTATGGGTAAGCCTCAGGATTTTTTTTAATCAATGATAATTTTTTTCATTTTGTTTTTACATTTTAACAGACTTTCTGGATTTAGTAATAAACTTTTCTAATTAAAACTAGTGACAAACCATTATGAATTTACCAAATCATTTTGTATAGATAATAAATAAAAATTGCTTCAAAAGGTCCACTTTGAACAGTTTCCAAATTTTTCTGGTTCTTTGGTCTTTTAATGAATAATATTCATAATCTGAGAAATCCTATCTAGCCTCTTAAAATTTAAGCAAATGAGCAGTATAATAAATTTGTTCTTGTATGGGGGGAGTTCAATCAATTGGGATTCACTCATTGAAAGGAGCGGGGTGCAGCTTTAGGTGCCATCAAATTTACATGCAAAATTTTCAAAATTGGGTGGAGGAGGGTTTGACCCCCCTGACCCCCCTCTGGATCCGCCATTGACAGACCCATTTTAAAAGAGAAAATATCCCCAAAGTCCCCTAAAAATACCAAAAGTGCAAAAGTGTAACTCATTGAGCACTTATGAATATTTAGGAGGTTGGTGAAAGTTCTCATGGTTCCGAAATGGTTCTCTCAGTATCATGTGTGGTAAATAAATGGCTGCAACATTATAGTAAAGGCTATTAATGATTCCCTTGTTGATAGAAAATGTGCAAGAAGTACCATTTAAGATAATGTGCACATTAACTGTTACAGGCTGAGATACATTAGTGAATTTTATTTTTCTTTCTTAAGTAGTCCTCAAATTTGTTCAAACCTTCCTTACTTGTTACGACTTCAAGAATATCCTTTTTTATTCCACAGGTATGTAAATACCAAAAGATATAGCCAATATAGTTATTCAGCCTGTCTGTCTGTCCGTCCATGCATCTTTAATCATTTCATTGCTGAAACAGAACTAAAAAACAAGTTTTCCTTAAAACTTATTTGTATTTACCCACGTACTGAAATAGTGCCTTTTGATATTTGTTAATTGTAGATTTCTGAATTGTTTTTTTTCATTTTCATGGAAACAAGATGGACTTGAATTTTATTTAGAATAGAATTGTTTCTGGAGCAGATCTCAGAAAACATCTTGTATATTTTTTAACCTTTGCATTGGTATTCCGCACCTTTAAAATATATGGATATATGCAGGGGCATTATAGTGTTTAACCAACACATCTTGTTTATCACCATAAAGAAAGACCAGCCTTGTCTACATTCTGTTATATAATTGTGTTACCAGTCCTAAATAATTCATCTCTTTTGTAACAAATTAAGATAAATCTTTGCAGATGAGACTTTCAAATAAATATTTTAGCAATATTTCATCTTGCCAAATTCATCTGTGAACTTCAAAATGTCTAAAGTTAATATTATATATTTATGAGATTTTTTTTGCTTCTTTCATTCCCTTCATTTACTCTTTTTGCTACCATTCTCATTTGATAGGGGCATTCTTCCCAGTAAACCCTTCTTCAACTTCTATCAATCTAATCTATTACATAAGTCTCTTAACCATTCGTTGATATTTCATCAGAGTGTCTATGAATAAATATAGTATTAATCATAATTCAAAATGTTCATATCCCCTAACTATTTTTATCCAGTATACATGTATATACTGGTAGTTATCAAATTGTGTTCTCTCTATCATTCCCTGCATTATTTGGTCCATCATTCACTCTTTATGCTTCCATCCATCTGACTAGGACATTCTTTGCAGGAGACCAACCACTGTCAATTGAATCTATAACATAAGTCTCATGTCCATGCTAAAACCGAATGCAAGAAGTGAGCTTGAAATGCTGGTTCTCTAAAGGCAGGATGTCATCAGCTCCATGTCCCAGAGAGGCAGTCCATGTTTCAACTTCTCTACACTCCCTCCTGGGGTAAATATAATACTCACTCTTGACAAAACATGCATGTACTGAGACCTTTTAGCCACTGTACATGCTCTTGACATGGCCTCTAATAGACTGTTTTCTAGTCTCCAGAACATTGTAGCCAGTAATCCAGGAATTTTGAAAGGGGGGTTCACCAATGGGGGATCCGCGATGGGGATATCTATATATGAATGTATAGAGCTGAAGATTTTATTGTTACAATCCAAATATCTTTGTTAGCCTCACAAATTAATTTGTATGATTATTATACCGGGGGTAACTTAATGCCTTTATTTGAAGATTTTATGATTATTTTCCCGAATCTAAGCGATGTAGACATAAGGGTAAAGTTAAGCATCCCCACGCTTTTTCACCAGCAATTAAAGGTTGTTTGATGAGAAAGAAAACATTTTGGGAGTAAAAATAACCTTATGGAATAAGAGAGCCATATATTATAATTTAAGAAAAAAACATCATTCAGATAATGTTTCACTTCTTTTGGATATTTTTCATTTATAAAACTCAACTTCTTTGAAGAAATCTGTCACAAAATCTACTTTTCTCATGCCAAGAGTAATTAATTCAGTCAAAGTATCGTAAATAAGTTCCAAGTTTCAAGTTCTGGAAAGTTTTGTTATAGTTTTTCCCTCAATCTTTTCTTCTGAATCCCAGAAACTACTGAACATTCCACAATCAGACACTGTAACTAACAGTCCACATATGTTCTGACAATTATGTGTCTGTAGTGTTTAACTGTTGTATGCCATAATGGCATTGCTCACATTTAAGATACAGTTATCTTGTAATTACTTGCACATAAACAAGAATAATTAGACCAATAATTGCTGACCTTTGCAATAAATGTATGCAAGATCTCTATTTATTAGGAATAACTGAAGTGGATATAACACTATCCTTCATAAATCTTGCTGGTGATAACTGATCTTTTACCTAAATGAATGAACAATGTGGTTTCATGTGGTTTAATTAAATTATAATGTGATATTATATTCACATATGTTTGTTTACGTAAATGAATAAACAATATGGCCTCATGTGGTTTAATGAATGTGATATTGTATTCACGTTTATTCTGACCTTTCATATGATATATGCAAGATATGATCTTACATGTGTTTTGATTGACCTACATATAATAATGATATATGTTGTAGTAACATCACCTCTGTCTTGACCGTTCTTATAAATCTCTGCCAGTAATGGCTTAATGTGTTTCTATTTAGGTATATTTACTCAGACATGGTATTCTGTTTCAAGTGGTAACTGATGACTGACTTGTCTGACAAATGTATGTAATGGTTTTATGTTGTCTGTCTATAGTTTTAGCTCTACATGAACTTGATAATTACATTAGTAACTTCTTCATGTAACTCTTATATTCATGTTTCGAGGTCATAAGCTCTTATTATTCTGTTCCCCGCAAAGCTTTTGATTGCGCAGGAGACATAATGTTTTCGCCTCCATTAGTGATCCAGTTTCCTTCTGCCCTTCCAAAATGCTTTTGTTTCCGGGCCATATCTAAAAAAACGTTCAATATTTTTTTTACGAAACTTGGTATATATTTAGACCTACTAGTGGAGTGGTGCCTTTTGCTACTTTGGATATTCTGATTTTTATATTTTTTCTAGTTTGAACTTAGTGCATATTGGGGTAGGAACCTTTTCCAGTGTCTTTCTCAAAATCTATGCAGTATCTTTTCACAAAACTTGGTATGTGGTTAGACCTAGTGTTGGAGTGGTGCCTTTTGCTACTTAGGATATTCTGATTTTTATATTTTTTCTAGTTTAACTTAGTGCATATTGGGGTAGGAACCTTTTCCAGTGTCTTTCTCAAAATCTATGCAGTATCTTTTCACAAAACTTGGTATGTGGTTAGAACGAGTGTTGGAGTGGTGCCTTAATTAATTTTGCTACTTAGGTTATTCTGATTTTTATTTTTGTTCTGGTTTCCATGGAAACAATTTGAACTCAGTGCAAATAGGGATAAGGAACCTTTTCCAACCTCCATCTCAAAATCATAAGTGAAAAATAATGTTAAGAGGACAAGGTTGGATTGAAGGTTGGTATATTCCTTCTCTCAATCAGGAAATGCCTATACTCAGGCACAATGCAAGTGTCATCAACATGGTATCACACGATCACTAAGATATAAAGTTCTTTATTACAGAGATATCGAAGTCATGAAAAAACGCAAACATATACTAGGCTCCCAGTCATCACTGCATTTGGAAGGTAACGACGAAACTAGACATCATAAAACAGTGTGTATGATGTCATGTCACCATGAAAAAGTGATATTTGTTACCATGGGCATCATATGACAAATATGAACCCCCAATATGATTGTCCACATAGGTAAAATGACACTCATTGAATAATCATATTGTTTTACAGATAAAAATGGTTTATATACACCTAACCTTTGTCATAAGTGTTTGCTGGATGTCTAGTGTATCTAAGTATGTAAATGAATACAAATATGAGATTAATCTGACATCCAAACCTTAGTTAAAAAACACACCTGTACACGTTTACAAAAAATTGGAAAGTAAAGATTGTCTCAGCAGTAGATCTGAAATCAAAATTTATTTTTGTAATATTATATCCAATCATTCCGCTGTATAACAAGCTATACCAGAATCTCACATATCTTACATTAAAGAAGTTGATCATCCATAAAGACTTGTTATTTTTGCGACAACTTCTATATGCATGCCCAATCTGGTACCGATTCTTGTGATGTTTTCAAGCGTCATTATATTACGTCTGAATAAAGAAGTTGTGATCCCTACACTTGTCCTCATTTGACTTTCAACTTTTAAAATGCCACTTAAAGAAGTTGTTCTAAATGCCTGTCAAATAGCTTCTTTAATTTTTTAATCTTTTTTCAACACGTTATGTTATGTTAATGAGAGATAACTATATGCTGCATAAACACTTGTTATTTTTGTGACAACTTCTAAATGCCTTTGAGAAGGATTCTTGTACCGTTTTCAAGCTTTGATATTGAATCTTGAAACATTTTACTGAAACACTTTATGTTATTTTAATAATGATACCTATTGATAATGATAACATTGATAGCTATTCTGTGAAATTGTACGTGGTAATCGATGGTTGACATTTAAGATGATCTTGTAAGATAATTTATAAGGTTCAAGGTACCATTGTCCTACAACTAATGAATATAATCCCTTCAATGCTTGAAAATAATTTTTCATCCTAAATTCAGATTCAAATTTCATAATTTCTTAAGTTCCATGATTTAGTGATATTTGCATAATAACCATATGTTTTCGAAATTACAAGATCCCTGTTGTCATTTTCAATTTGAAGCAGTTCGATTTGAATGTTTTATAATGCAATCAAAGCAAATCAAACTTTTTTCAAATGAACATATTTTGACAGTTCATATAAAGTAAAGAAATATATTACAAGAGTTATCAAAAAACCTTGAAAAAGCATTCATTTTTTATTTAATTAAAAAAACACCTAAAGATATTATAAACCATTGTGGAATACAAAATAATCTGTAAAAACATTTTTGAAACAAAATTAATGTTTTCATGTTTTAACACTTATACCATTTTGGATTTCATAAAAAAAAAATTCTTCACACATTCCCAGATATATATAACGTTTAGCCGAAGAATTGTAATATTTTAAAGATGCTGGATATAGACAAGAACAACTGGGGAGGAATGCATACCACAATCTTGGAAAAATCTAACAGAAGTATAAAAAGATGTCCTCTTTACTGATCTACGAACACTCTGCCTCAAAGTGTAAAAATATTTCTCTTCAGAAAAAACTGGCTCCATGTGTAAAAATATTTCCTCTTCAGAGTTCTTGGAGAAACCTAGTGTAAGTGTAAAAATATTTCCTCTGGAGCGAGAGGGGTCTATTTCTGGTGTGGGAAAGGGTGACGCAAGTCTCCCATCATGTAGCCAGCTTTTGCAGCATTTACTACAGAGCATGCCCAGTACGTGTGTAGTACTACATAGTGTGCGTGTCATGGATGTGTGCATGTGTCGGCAACTGTTGCCAGGGATGCGTGTAGACTTGCTGAGAGTTCTCTTACAGTTTGAAACTTCCTGCAAAGATGGAAGCAAAGGAGTACTGTAATATTTGAATTTATTACCTTCGAGGGCAATCATATGGAGGTTAATATTTTTCATACAATGCCCTGGGGCAAAATATCACTTTGTCAAGGTGACGTGACATCATAAACAATGTCATGCGTTCGGTGAGCTGTAATCTATGCTTGAAAGTTGATTTCATATTTTCCCCAATTTCTTGACTTAAGTAATAAATAGAACATCATCTTCATGTCTATGTCATGCTATGTCTACAACACCTGAATATTGGTATGTTCATCACTCTCGCTTGAAAAATACTAATATTCAGGCATGAGTGTTGTCTACATAGTATGACATATACACACACAGAATATCCTTGATGTCTCTTGATATGGTCAGTATTCCAATCAAACCAAAGAACACCTGAACTGAGAGCTTCAGATCTTCACATAACTTCTCTGGTTAAAACAGATTGGTCTTTCAATGGCAGTTTCAAAATGGGATTGAAACCCCTTAACCTTTGGAGAAGTTCCCTTATTCATTGTTTTTAAAAATATTCATCTTTTTCTATCATAGAACATTGCATGAGATACGTCCAAACTACAATGTATAGAATTGAAACCTTGTTTGTGACTTTGGCTTTCTTTACTTTCCAAGCAACTAATTGCATCAAACAATATAGATGAAAGGAAAGACATGCTCCGATGTATCTAAAAGTAATTGTGTCTTGTAACAGAAGAAAGGTACCTTCTCTAAGAGCGACCATTATCAAGTCTGTCACACCTCCTGTCAGTTGAAGCATTGAGGAAATACCAGTAATTACAGCAACTCTTGTGTTCCCAGCAGCTGTGGCACGTGCCCCCAAAGGTTTACACCAGCACACCAGACCGCGGCACATGTGGTATCGGCACTCTATACACACAACTCATGTACAGAATAGTTTACACTGACCATGGTCAGACAGAACGTAACATATATGCTGCGCTGACTCCATGCTTTCATATGATGCATGGGATTAATAGTTAGCTGGATTTTTAATCAGATCAAAGGCACATATTCCCCTACTCTATACTCAATACATGTACTGTGTCAACACATACTTTAAGATATTAAAAAAAACATGACATTATTTGAACTCAACTTAGAATTATCAGTTAAAAAAAGATCATCCAGACAAACATTTATTTTCTTGGGCATATTCATTTTCAGGTATGTATCACAATCTAACATCATGTATCACAATCTACCATCATGTATCACAATTTACCATCATGCATCACAATCTATCTTCATGTATCACAATCTACTATCATGTGTCACTTTCTACCATCATGTATCACAATGTTCCATCATGTATCACAATCTACCATCATGCAGGACATATTATTAAGGTACCGGCCAGTAGTTCTTATTCTGGGTACCAGTATGTGAGTTGTACACAAGACCTGCATGGTTGAGATTTGAGATCATGGTCAAAAGAGAAAAGTGTTACATCATGGTTTTTGTAAAAGCCATGGAGATCAAATGACATTTAATCATTTCAGTATGTTAAGACATTAATTGATGGATGCATGGTCAGAAAAGTTCATAACAGATGTAAATTTGTTATTTTTGTTTGTGCCTTCAAATAACATCTTCTCAACGTTTTTATCCTTAACTCTTGCCTACATCCACATGTGCCATTTTATACTTCGTGTATATATTCACAGTATTAGTTTAGCATTGTTTTAAACGAATCATATCTTTTTATGTACCTCATGCATATGTATTATCTTGCTCTCCAATGTTCTACTTTCGCTTTGTAATTCACTTCCGGTTTACAAATCGAAATATAAAACCTCATTCTAATTCTTTATATTTTTTACTTTGTCCATTTTATTTTCTTTAAAAATTTCCCTGTGTTTATAAACTCCGTAGAAAAATAACATTTAACTTCTACACAAATTAATTTGCTTTGCTTGATTACCCAGCATGCTTCTGTGCGCATGCTCAGTCAACTTGTCATTGTTTTCTTCTCATTGTTTCTGCTTCCGCCATCTTGTCTGTATTGTTTTGTAACCACCACCATCCCCGCCTCACTCCTTGGATGTCTTAGCTCATTTATTCCTTAAGGGCTTTCTGCCCCCAAAATTCATAGAAGAAGCCCTTCCTACCACTTATCCGGGTCTCTGATACCCCAGCATAACTAACCCGGGTTTTTAACTCCAGGTCACAATGGCCGGGTTATTAACTCCAGGGTACATCCCTTTAAGCCCGAGTTACTTAACTCCAGGACACCATGTCCGGGTTAACATTACTCCAGGGTAACATAAGTGGCTTCTTCCCTCATCAATCTTTCTCTTCATTCCAAAACTTGAGCTTCCAAGACAGCCCCCAAAAGAATTCCAAAATATTAAAAATTTGAATTTTAACCATTTTCTGTTGTTATTTGATTGCACAAAATCATGGTTTATATTATTTGAATTTTCTTGGAGACTATAGATCATCTGTGGACTATAATTGTACCTTATATTTTGAAAATGATATCTTGTTCTAGAAAAGCTTTCTCATAAAACTCTCTTTTAATTTTTATAGTTTACAGTTTTATATCTGCAACTTCAATTATATTTTAAAAGTAAATCCACCCGTTCTGATTTTTCACAAGATAACCAAAATATGTTTATCGTTAATTTCTTAAAATTTTCTTTAGAATCAAGTGTTTATACATACATCTAGAGCTGAATTATAAAAAAAACTGTACATGATAACCCCATCAGAGTTCTCCTCTCTTAACTAACTCTTCAGCTCATAAAGTTAAATAAGTGACAAACTTAAATAGGACTGCTTGTGGCAAGGATGTCTTTAGTTAAAGTGATTTGTTGTCCCCCGCCGCAACGCGGAACGGGGGACTATGTATTCAGCGGCGTCCGTCCGTACGTCCGTACGTACGTACGTACGTCACATTTCTTGTTTACGCGATATCTTATGAAGCGTTACATCCAAAGTCTTCAAATTTGGTTTCTGCCTACATTGTGGGAAGACGCAGACACCAGTCACTTTTGGTGACCTTGGTCTTATTTTCAAGGTCACCACGACACTTTGACCACTTTTTTAACTCTTGTTTACGCGATATCTCATGAAGCGTTACATCCAAAGTCTTCAAATTTGGTTTCTGCCTACATTGTGGGAAGACGCAGACACCAGTCACTTTTGGTGACCTTGGCCTTATTTTCAAGGTCACCACGACACTTTCACCACTTTTTGAACTCTTGTTTACGCGATATCTCATGAAGCGTTACATCCAAAGTCTTCAAATTTGGTTTCTGCCTACATTGTGGGAAGACGCAGACACCAGTCACTTTTTGTGACCTTGGCCTTATTTTCAAGGTCACCATGACACTTTCACCACTTTTTGAACTCTTGTTTACGCGATATCTCATGAAGCGTTACATCCAAAGTCTTCAAATTTGGTTTCTGCCTACATTGTGGGAAGACGCAGACACCAGTCACTTTTGGTGACCTTGGCCTTATTTTCAAGGTCACCATGACACTTTCACCACTTTTTGAACTCTTGTTTACGCAATATCTCATGAAGCGTTGCATCCAAAGTCTTCAAATTTGGTTTCTGCCTACATTGTGGGAAGACGCAGACACCAGTCACTTTTGGTGACCTTGGCCTTATTTTCAAGGTCACCACGACACTTTGACCACTCTTTGAACTCTTGTAAAGGCGATATCTCATGAAACATTGCATCCAAAATCTTCAAATTAGTTTTCAGCCTACATTGGGGAAAGACACAGACACCACTTTATTTTGGTGACCTTGACCTTATTTTCAAGGTCACCGCAACACTTTGAGCACTTTTCTAACTCTTGTTATCACCATTTATTATGACCGGTTGGACCAAATGTTTTCAAATTTGGTGTCAGTCTACATTGGAGGATGACGCAGACGCCAGTCGATTTGGTGACCTTGACCTTATTTTCAAGGTCACTACAACACTTTGACCACTTTTAGAACTCTTATTAACACGATATATCATGAACCAAAGTAGCTCCAATGATGTGTCTTACTAACTCAATGTCACCGGCGTCGATTTGGTGACCTTGACCTTATTTTCAAGGTCACTACAACACTTTGACCACTTTTAGAACTCTTATTAACACGATATATCATGAACCCAAGTAGCTCCAATGATGTGTCTTACTAACTCAATGTCACCGGCGGGGGACATTGCCATGTTAGTGGCAAACACTTGTTTGTATTGAAATTAATATGATTTCTAAAGTTAGATAATGATATTTGATGATTGTATGCAGAAATGTAGACTTACTTTAAGTCTCTTATTATATCTATTCTGATTTTTAGAGGAACTAGAGAAATTACATATTTATTTGATGTTCTTACTGACTTGTCAAGATAACGATAAATTGAGTGTCCTTACTTTTATTCTGAGATCCAATCTGTAGATTTGTTTAAGTATGTATGTCAGTATAACTGTACTCAATGTGATTTTCAACAGTTTACATCTTAAAATACAATTTTAAAAATTGTTTTGTCTCATGCTTATATTTAAGGATAAATAAAGATTTGATTGTCTGCCAAAATCATACAATACTGAAGTTAGAGATAAGAGAGAATTTGTTCAGAGTGGAGATATCCACTTAAATTTCTATACTTTGTTTATCTCTTCAGTGTTTGTTTGCCAAAAATGTCAGAACACTCCGATTTTAAGTAATTCTATAATTGCTCTTCGGGTAGATAACAAACGACAACCACCAATTTAATTGGGAGAAGATGAATGGCAGTGTAGTTATATGTTTCGCTCGAAGTATATATAGTCAGACAATTAGTTTCCGAAAAAATATTTAATCGTAAAAAATATCCATTTTATCAAATATTGTAAAGGAGCCTCAGAGGAATGATAATTTAGACAGAGAAACAAGTCTCTAGGGACAGCTCCACCTGGATAGTTCTGTTGAAACTAAATATGAGAGGATATTACTTATGTACTTATGCAATCAGAAAAACATCAGAAATGGAAATGTGTTTTATCTTACATTATTTTAAATACACAAATATGTGTTAATTTACATAAAACTTGCACTCTCTTTAAAACAAGTACAAACTTCTCAATCACTTTTCATGTAGCAAGGCCTCCAAAGTAAGGTCGTCAGTGAAGACTGGCAGTAAATCTTGTTGATATACAGCTGCTGATATTCAAGAATTCCATTCTGACCATTTGAATTAATTTATGAAGACCACAGGAAAGTTTGGTAGCTAGGTTATATGCAGACTATGTAGCTCAGCCGTAAGCGTAAGACACAGCCATCAAAGAAGTCATCAAATATTTGCTTTAAAATCTGTAACATTTATGTCAAAGATAATTGGTACAAGGTAGAGGTGTCGGTCTATGTGAGTGGATAAGATCTTGATTGGAGGGTATAGTGCAATAGAGACCCCTCACGGACTTGAAAACATTGTCAATCAATAAAATACTCTTAAAAAAATCCCATCTGAAGAAGTCAACATCCCCCAGTAGAATGAGCACAACACGACGGTCCCTTGTGCAAGTTGTCTTGAACGTGCAACTGTAGCACCTTACAGTGATTAGAATTGTATTAACGAGCCTACCCTTCTTAGTGTAGGTGGTTATTCATACAGGCATTGGGCTTCAGTGGTGAAGCAGCAGGTTTCAAGTTGAGTTGTATGGAAAAGTTTATAAAGTGAAACTTGTCTTTGACAATAATTTTCAAATTAGTGCTCTCAGTGTAAAACTGTAAAAAGGTCAACACAATTTTTTGTATTCCTCAAAGTCTTTATTTTTCAGAAAGACCCACTAGAGGTCTCTGAGTTGAAGGAAAACTTCATAGACAATCTTTTAATAAGGAAAGACATCAAAAGTGGACTCTTTCTGTTTCATGAAGAGGATAAATGATGGCACTAAAAACAGGTATGATAGATAGATCATCAGATAGCACAGTGGTTAGCGTATTCATCTTCCGATCAAGAATAACTCAAGAGTTCGAATCCTGCCATGGGCTCAGCAACTTTATGTGCTGTAGAGAACTGATCTACATGCAGTAAGATTTGGGTGCAATGCTACACTGAATTTCAGCACAGCGCCACCCAAGAGGATTTGTCCCTGTAATAATTCTAGTAGCCATGATATAAGTCAAAGGAGCCTAGCACAAAGTCTAGAAGAAACGCAGCTGTAGATTTGAGGGAAGTTATCAGTAAGGTGGGAATAACTACCTACCTGACAGCAGGAATACGGTGCGTTTCTAATGTAATGAATAATGGCCGTCCTTATCCGCGTGTATCAGAGATTTGTTGGCATTGCCGTATATTTTAGGAGACAAATTGATTTTGAGCTAAATTTGCCGAGTTAATTTGCTTAGAAGTCTTTTAATGAGCCTGAAAATGACAAGACCAGGCTAACTCGTTTAATCAGGTTGTCTTCATCTAATTACTAGAGGTCGTTAATACGTGTGCTTATGTTGACGTGCTACTACTTGCCTATCCTTATTTTTGGCAATATATCCCTAATATATCAATGTTTTTTTCTGTTTTAGCTACAAGCCCTTTGCTGTATATCATTGAGAGCTACATTATAGTAATGGAAATTTCAGTTGACAATTTATGAGTTACAATATGAATGATGGTTATCTTAATATGATTCTGTTTATATATTGATCACATCCCCATCAAAGAGCAGAACACTTCATTGCAAAAGAGGATATTCTTTTGACCATATTTGCTGTTGAGCGATTAGGATGAGGCTATTAATTAATACTCTTAAATAATAAATGTTTACATTTAACAACAATTATCTTTTCTTATACATGTGCCAATGTCTTTATTTTAGGTGTTATGAACACGACAATTCAAAGGATTGGATACTTTTTGAGAAATAAAAAAACATTCACCAATTGGATGATAAATTATGGCCTGTCTTCCTCAAGTAATATTGCATGTTTTAATATAAAGATAGCTCTATAATGCCTTGTTTTACACAAGGTGTCCTCCAACAGGGATTATCCTTGTCTATAAGATGAGTGTTGTGGATGAAACTTGGCGTCCCAAGGACCAGACACTGGTTGTTATCAACTCTTTTATCTCTCTATGTTCAGCCTTAATCGTCAGAACCATGTAAGCCTTTAATGAAATTTACAGATTGCCAATAAATCTCTCTTCAGCATGAGGTTTAGTACCATTTCAACTATATAAATCAACTTTTAAACAGGATTTCAGAAGATGGCCATTCACCTCTTTCATTTTTGCGCAAATATTCAACCATTAATTTATTTTATCAGGATTTCAGAAAAAGAGTGTTTATACAGATAGCTACTTCTCAGATTTCTTCAATCTGTTCACAATAGCACTTTGCCCAAATAATAAAGGTAATGGAGATATTAATTAAAACAATAAACATTCAATTTTCAGCTCTTTCCCAGTGTTACTAAGAAGCATTCCTGATAGTTTGAGAACAGGAACCAGGTACGATAAAGTAGGTTTTTAGAAAAATATGTACCGGTATTTTATTTTTTTTAGCATAATAATCTATTGCCAATTGATCTATTAATTTGTCCAACAATAAATGTATTAAGTTTTTATTCTCAATTTTAGAAAATGAGCACCTACAATATGAGAGACACCAGATTCTATAAATCCCTTGAGATTTTCCATATGATAAAGATCAATTTCATTTCAGAAGCTTCTGATTCTTGTACATGTGGTACTCTGCCAAATATTTTAACTATATGAATCGGCTTTTAAATTGTGGAGGGTTTAAAAATTCTATAAACATCCTTCTGACAATTATCAATACCTCAGATTAAAATAATTTTCACTCTATAATTTAGTTAACCCATTTCTTACAGTTCAATGATATAAACTATAATGTAGGTTCTTCGAAAAAAAATTTTTTATTTTTTTTAGCATAATAATCAATTGCCAATCAATCTCCTGTCCAACAATGTACAAGGGTTTTAAAAATTCTATAAAACATCCTTCTGACAATTATTAAAAGCTCAGATTAAATTAATGTTTACGCTATAATTTAAACGTTTTCTTGCAGTTCTCTGAATATTCCAATCCTCTGTATTTCCCTATGTAAATTGGTTCTCATCCAGAATGGTTTTACACTCATCCACTCAACAGCTAGAGAGTCAACATCTAATGTAATATCTGGCAATATATGTAACCATCTTATAAGCAGTTTTTCACAAAATGAGTATAAATTTATGGATGACAGAAGCCAGATTCTATGAAATCCGTCCTGACATTGTGCAGATGATGAAAGTATTGAGGCAGATTCTCAGCAGCAGCAACATCAACAGATTGCCGGCCTATGACTAAATAAAATTAACTTTTGAAAAAGCCATAAAAGAAGCACCAAGGTAGTTTATGAGAACAGCCACGGCCTGATTTGTCTGGTGTCTGAGAGGGTATTAACCCCTAACCACCTGGGAAAATGTGGAATGCGGATCTAAACTATAGATTTCAAATAAGTGAATATTGAGTACTGTTAATGAATGTAGATTAGTTGACCATAGTCCTGCCCCATGAGTGTGGAAAATAAGAGCCTTTATGGTTTAGTAGACGAGCTGATCCTTTATGGTTTAAACATATTTTATTTCATAAACATGAAAATAGGATTGGCGAACAAGCCAAAAAAGGCTTATTTCAACGCTGCTCCGGGAGCCTTTACAACAGTTAGATTCTTATTCAGCAAGTCTATATAAACTGAATACACATATGGAACTGAAAGTATTAAAAATATGATCATAAGGATAAAGTTAAGTATAATTATAAACAAATTTGTAGACTCAATTTTAGTCTGAGATGACCAATACATAGTTGGAAATTTTTCAGATCACTCTAGTCAGGCTGACCACATGTTTCTTATATACGTAGTGACCACTTCTTGGTTTATCAGAATCCAAGTCATTCCCTCCCCACATTACCTCCCTCTCCCCTTCCACTTATCTATCATAACCTCTGTTGCATATATAGCACTTTTTCAGCTAGAAATAGAGAATCCGATTGCATGGTTACATCAGACATTATTTGAGCAATCAGCGACATATTGTTTCAAACTGAGCTGTAACTGTCGGTAGGACTAGAGTTGCTTCATCTGTGCGATGTGCACATATTGTTAACAAGACAGAATTCTGTTATAGTAAGAATTATAAAAAAGAGTTAGAGTTATATAAAAGTATAAGGACATAACCAATGTTGCAGACTTTCACCAATACCACGGTCTGCAATACACAAGACATGTTGATATAATGTTTATGGAGGCTATAAGACAGTCTAGATCAGTCACTGACCACATGTTTCTGTGTGACCAGGTCCTGGTTTAACTGTAATCAAGGTTGTCTAGATCTCCAGACAGGAAGTCAGTCAGATTAGATAATCTGGATCTTGCACAAGAAGCAGCCATTCTTGATATAACCTTCATGGAGTTTGGTTTGGGAGGTCGCAGGTCATCAGTTGTTGATAATTATCAGATATGTCTTATTCCGCCTGAAATATTATACTTTGAGTCAAAATGTATAACTTATAACTGATGAAGATTGCCTTCCATGTGTCATTTGCTAATGATAATTATTACTTTTAAGATGCTCTGAAGTGTGTGTAAATTATGAGAAAGCAGGATTTTCTGGATGATAACTGGTTTTATTGCAAACATACACATTTTCAAGTATATGCATAATTCATTTTCCACATGCCGGGGTATTTATATTCTTAATCATCATGTATTCAAAAGAAAGAAGTTTTTATCCATAAAATCTTACTTTTCTTATGTAGTCCACTTCTAAATGCCCTTCAAAATCTTTAGAATTGTGAAAGTCTACACAAAATATGTAACAGAAAAGGTTTAATTTCCATTTTAAACATTGGTATACATTTGACAAAATTATAATATGTACACAAATGTAAACATAGTCCTAATGACTAAATCTTAGCAAATAAAATCTTCAATGTCTATACTAATCTGAAATTGATTTCATATTCAGAAGTACATCTTCAGACAGTCAAACATCATAAGGATGTCAATCAAATGTGATAACTAGTAATTGTGTTGATGTGTACAGACTTCGAGGATCAAGAGTCCCTGACAGTGTCTAGACAACTTCTTGAATCTTCTCTGGTCAGCTGTAACATTGGTGAAACAGCATTCAAGATTAGTCACTCTTTTATTACAGGTAGTTGTTACCCAGGGTACCGTTCCACTAACCCATCTTAGCCCTGAGATCAATCTTAGTCAATGATAGAAGATATGGGCTTACAATCTTATCGCTAAGAGCGGTTAGGGGAACGGTTTCCTGGAAAGAAGACTTTGAGAATGAAAAGATAAAAGAATTGCCTAATTCATTTCATAGCTATGTCATGTTCTGAACATCTCAAAGACTGGAAATGATGTTTGATTAGCCATTGCTTTCAATCAATAATTCATTTCAACCATTGATTTCCAATTAATATTATAGTTAATCATTTCCAATCAGTCATTGTCAATCAACCTTTGATTTCCAAAATATATTTTCTTTGGAATCTGAAACTGAGAAACAAGTCACAGATAGAAAGTCATTCAGTTTAGAAACTTGTATTTTGGTCATCACACAAAGTTGATTTTACATCTCTGACACAATCTTCATGGACTTTAGAGACCGAAAGATAAATATGTAGACTATAAGCAAATGTTACAAAAGAAACTACCGGTAGTAAAGAATCTTAAATATATCTGAGAAAGAAAGTCAGACAAGACAATAGGCCTTTACACATGTTGTTAAAATCTGATGGAATCTTTATAAAACTTCTGAAATGAGACAACATCAAGACTGACCAAACTATCTTAGATTAAATAAATTTACATTCTGTGGTCAAAGATCAACAAGACAGTAAAAAAAGACAGAACAAAACTCAGAGTAGAAACTCGGCCATTGGGATTCATGCACAACCTCTGATGGATTCTCTCTAAAACTTCTGAAATGAGAAACAACATAAAACTTGCCAACCTATTCTAGGTTTGATTCATTCCTACAAGTTTTGTTCTGGAAGGTCAAGACAGTCAAACAAGACCGGAGAAAACTCAGATGAGACAATCAGCCATTATCGAAATGTTTTACATCTCTGATAGACTCTTCACTGACTTATGGGTTCCTACAAGTTTTGTTCTCCAAGATCATGACGACAGTCAAACAAGAAAACTCAGAGGACACAATCGGCCATTATCGAATTGTTTTACATCTCTGATAGACTCTTCACTGACTTCTGGGTTCCTACAAGTTTTGTTCTCCAAGATCATGACGACAGTCAAACAAGAAAACTCAGAAGACACAATCAGCCATTATCTAAATGTTTCCCATCTCTGATAGACTCTCCACTGACTCGAGGGATCTCAAGTCACCGTGGGTGTATCTGGTGGAGGAGCTGGAGGGCAGCTTGTGTTACTTGCCTCAAGTTATGAGTATCTTATTCATTCTGATTCTAGACTCACCAGGGAAATAAGAAAGAATGAATTATGCATTGAACACAGTACCTAATCCATAAATACCCAATGGGCCATTAATATATTTACAGATGTACCGTTTAGTCCAACTCAAATTGATTCCATGTGCTAATCGATTTGCTGGTGATGTAGTTACAGATGTTGATTTGGATATGGCTTGTAAGGTTTCCAAATTTGTCTTTATATACCAAAATAGATTGGGACGATGTTTTGGTGTTGCATATTGATTGCTTTATTTAAGATTTGTTAATTCAGGTTCTGAAATTTAATTGAAATTTTTTTTAGCTTCAAAGTCATGACTGACTTTACTGATACTTTGACCCTTTATCTGTTGGTCATTTTGTTTATTTCAGGATAGTCTATCATTGCCCAGTGGTCAGCCTCAAGTATATACCCTTAGTTGTGGTTCTTCCAAATATGCAACTCAGAAAGGTGGTTAGTGTTAAAGATGTTGGTTAATTAAATCCAATTTGTTCAAATTTTAAGAGATATGAATGAACTTAATATTAGGGAATCTATGATTAGTTCAAATTCAAACTAAAATTACTTTTTTAAAACTGTAAATTTTCAGATATAATGTAATTAAATACATGTATTAATTATTTTTCAGATGTTTTTAAGTGAGGCATGATTACTGAAAGTGAAAATTATGATGGCATTTGGGCTTAAATATACAGAAATAGCAGTTACACAATTTTCTCGATAACAGAATCGTTACATACCGGAAGATTGCCAACAAATTTAATATGTAAAGAAATGAGTTAAAACAGAAATATCCAAACTTAACAAATTGTGCAAGTTGGGATTTTGTGTGAAAGTATATTTAAGTAAAGGCCATTTAACGTGATTAAGAAAAGTAACATTTCTTATTTCTCGGGGAAAAGAAGCAGAAGCATCATGTTTTTCACACTAAAGTTATCCACAAATCTTTCGTTGCTTATGTTTTTAACTTCTCAACACACTTTAAAGATTAAACTTATTTGTTCAGATTACTTCATAGCTTTTCTATTTTCAGCATTTTCTGCTGCCAAAACATTGAATTCATTTGAATTGCTAGAAATAATTATATACTTCACATTTGCGTTAAATTAAAATTGTTAAATAATGTGTTTACTTTTATTCATTCCATTGGCATTTCCTATTTTGAGCATTTCCTGACATCACATTAAAAAATTGCTCTAAAATTGACAGTGTTTGCAAAGGCTACAAGCAACATATCTTTTTAAAGGCATACCCAATAACAAGATTGCTTTTTTTAAAATTATTATATTTACAGACACATTTAAACTTGCAGTTGCCAGATAAATATAGGCACATGTACATTGCATATATATTGTATAGATTGAATCCGCTTTCTCTGTCAAAAACCTATAAAATTTAGAAACAAATTTAAACTTGCAGTTGCCAGATAAATGTAGAGACTTATACATTGCAAAGAAATCGATAAATTGAATCGACTTTCTCTGTCAAAAATCAATAAAATTTTCACACAATTTGACTGTACTAGCATGTACTACCAATTGTGTATCAAGTTACCCGTATTCTCTGTGGTATAAGACTATACTCAAGCCTAAGACCACCTCCACTTTTCAGAGGGTTACGTCCTGGTTGGGGTTAATCTCAGGTTATTGCCCACCCCCAATTTTGCCAGATGTTCCATGGTCATACATTACATAAATCTAAAATATTATTTTAATTTAAGTGTCAAAAACCTACATAAAATCTATTCTGAGTGTCTGACAGTCCCCGGTATGAATTTTTTATCTGAGTTGGGGTCTCTCCCATCTAAAAGCCCATCCCCATGTTTTCAAGATGTTTGTTTGCCTGGTCTTATACCCAAGAGAATACGGAAATATAAGTTGTATGCTTCTCACGAGGGTAATACAGTCTCATGTACCATCTTTGTACCAGTGTCTCCCGAGCCTTCAGCCTTAGAAGCGCTTGTAAAATCTCTATCTGAATCTGACAACTTAAGATGCTCGGAAACAATGGTAAGGAACCTCCTTAATAGACCCATAAACAACTGATCGAATTGTTCAAAAACTCTTTACACCTCGTGCGTCATTTTATAGCGTCATCTGACCATAATGCGATTCCTACTCTCAGCTAGGAGCTGTGACTATGGCAGTGGAGTACATGAAATTTGTATACCTTGAGACTGACAGGGTACATAAGGGAAAAGGTAACGACCGTTAGCCAATCGAAAACGAGTATTCTACTGTCAGGAAAGATAATACTCTTTGTCTGATGAATTGTGTAGAAAGGCACCTTAAATGTAACAATTAAACCTTTATTGTTAACAAAAAGTTTTTTCTTGTGATGGTCCTCAAACCATCATCAAATTCATCCAAATTTCATATGATAGATTCAGATATCAAGTCAGTATTATCATCCAATCCAAGCATTGTCTTGCTTGTTACGTGGCACAGCTTGCTAGGTATATCCCAGGTCAAAGTGATTACGTGATATATTGTATTGCCAAGTTGACCAAGATACAAGACTTTAGTTATTTTAGTATTTTGCAGACAATTTGAATATTGATAGAGCATTGAAGTGCTGTCATTTGAAATGTTCAAGGATATATATTCAAAATGAATGTCAATCTGCTTTTTCATATATTGAAGTAATGAGAAAATCTTACAATGAACGTGTAAAAAGGTTTGTACATTATTACATGCACCATGTGAGTCTCCTTATTTACTGATAAAATTTGATATAATTTTGTAAAAACATTTCTCAAATAATACCTTCAATGGATAGGTTTATATATGTGTACATTTGGACATTGTAACACTTCTAAACTCTTCTAACACAATGCATATAAAACAATAGACACATTTAAGTCAGATCATTTTGATCTAAGTATGTTGCAATGAAATTTCTATTTTGATCAATTCAGTGTCAAGGCATCAGATTCCTCCAACTTTGCATTTTTAGGCAAGTTTTGATTGATTTTTCCGCACAGTTTCTCACAATTCCGCTTTGATGTGTAGCCAAGTCCAAAGTTAAGTTAATCCATGAGGTGGTCAAATGGATTTGCAGGAATGGAAGTCTTGGAGTTCCTGCTTAATGAATTCCTTCACTGCGGAATTTCATCGGTGATGGGGCATTATACATTCTTCATTGCTACTGGCATTGTTTAGATAGTCCATATTACATGGTTGAAGAGTAGGGGGAGTTGGAGGGGGAGGGGAGGGGGAGGGGGAGGGGAGGGGGAGGGGAGGTGATGGGGGATGTGAAGGAGGGGTATCTTCACAGATTTTGGGTAAATGAACCATACCTTGACACACATGGAAATGGAATAGTGCCTCATTATGTATGCTTCATTTGCTACTGGCATTGTTAAGTTGGTCCGTTACATGGTTGAAGACTACAAGACAAGGAGAGGGGAGGCGATGGGGTTGATGGGTGATAGACTTTTTTGACTGATAAAGGTGCCTTGTAAAGTACCAGGGAATACTTAATTTGATGAAATTAAATGAAATCTTAATAACATGTTTGTGTGGACCATATTGTATCAAATGGTTGTATTGATGATCCACAGGTTGCATAATCCAGATTTAGGAGTAATAGCATATGGGAATACGGATGAGATGTGGACCTTTCTGATGATGAAGAGTGTTTCCTGATAAAGAGAAGGATGTGTTCAGGGGGCACATTTTCATGCTCAGCTTGATGAAGCAACAGTATTGCAGCAGAAGCTGAAGCACATGTGGATACAGTTTTTTGAGAAAGGGAGGGGGGGGGGGGGGGAATCATGTTGTGTAAATAGGACTAATAAGTCTGCATTAAATGCATCATTAATTCTCAATCAGCATTAATTCTCACACCCTCATTTCAAAGCATTCAAATCAGTATGGTATGGAGTATTGAAATAGTTAAGATGAGAGGAAAGGTTAAAGGAATCAAAAGTATTCTTGGTCCATCTGCATTCAGAGAGCAGAGCACTTACCCTATCTGTATGTAATGCATGGATTTCAACCTACATTATATTTATATGTATTGAATTCAAATCAGTATGATTGGGAGACATTGTAGGAGGGAATGAGACATTCAAGAAAGAGAAATTATAGGGATACCTGGTATATACCTGGATAAAGGTCAGATGCTTGACAGTTTCTTCATTTTGAATGTAGATGTGTGCATAGATGTCAGTTAGATCGATAATTGATTGATGGATGTCCTCAATATTGATAATTGATTGATCGATGTCCTCAATATTGATAATTGATTGAAGGATGTCTTCAATATTGTTAACTGATTGAATAGCTAACAGTATCTTGATTGAATTCTCCATTCAGAACCAAAGCAATATCCGAGATAGTTTCTGGATGTGTCCTCATTATAATGTGATTACCATACGTATCTGCATTAGTCATGTAGTAATTTATACATATGTACATGTATCATCTTTACATATATGCATGGAGGTAAAGAGACTTCCATTGATTATGTAAATACATTGCTAGCCTTGTTTATCATGTAGACTTTACTATTTTAAATTGTGTAGCAGTAGATATGATGTGTTTAATCATTTGTTCTTGAAGAGTTGATTTTATGATTTGATTACAGTTAGTAAGTATATAGATATATGCAGCTATTTCAGTTTTTAAAGGTTTTTCAATTCTGTTATGATTAATCTTAAGATTAATAGTTCTAATGCAGTTTATGCATCTCTTCTTTCTGGAAAGGGTATAATGAGCACAAATGTCCTTAGGTCTATTGGAATATTTCCAATACATATATATGTGTGGATATAAAAGTAAATTGAACATGAAGAGTGAATGATGAACATGTAAAATCAGTGCAGTATAAGTATATACATTAAAGTGTTCACAACATCAACTTACCTTCCTCTCAGCCGTCAGAACAGTAAATCCTTCCCAGTCCACTCACATGGTAAACTTTGAGACTCCTTGGCTAGTTGGCACACGTCAAATCTAACACCAGAAGTCCAGGAAGTGTGCGGAAGTGAGAGATGCAAGATGAGATACGTCCCGTTAGATTCAACAACCTCAGCTGATCATCCTCTTCAGGATTACTCCAACTCCGATTTCCAGCGTATACAACTGAGATTGGCTCCAATTTGGATGGCAGCTAGATCACATGGCAGTTATTATGAATGGTAAACACAGCAGCAGCTCTAGATCTCTGCTTCTGATGCTGGGGCTACTGTGTAGTGTAGAGAAGTGTAGTGGAGTGGAGTGGAGGGCTGGACTGTTGCAGAGGGTCCTGTAAGACGATCTATGTATGTAACAGTGGCCGGCCGGTGAAGGAGAATCGACAGAGAGGGTGAATGGGGGATAGTGGGCAGGCTTGTTACTCTCTCTTGGCTGGACTCTCTGAAGCTAACTGCTGTAGACTTGGGAACGGTTTTTCTAGAATGGTTTTAGGCTTCCTCTCTATGAGGGAAGGGGACTTGATACTGTGATAGTATATATGTATACCGGTATATAGGTAAAAAGGATTAGTTGAGAGGGGAGTTGGGATATTAGGCAGGCCAGTTACTTTTTCTTAGAGAATAGAGAGCCCTTTCCTTGGTATATGGACTGTATATTGGAGAGATTTGTTTGAGGAATAACACTGGTCTTCATATAGTTTCCTGGATGGAAATGGTTTGGGGAATAGTTAATTCTATTGCAAACATAGTTTAGGGAGAATCTGTTGAGAGTGGGTTTCTGAAGTGGGCCTTGGGTAGGCCTGTATTACTGTGTCTTTTACATATTTTCCCCTTTATGCCATGTTTATAGCATTCTGGAAGAGAGGCAATAGGTAGGCTCGTTATTAAATAAAGAGTGAAAGGGTCAGTACATCTTTGAGTATTGGAAAGGGGAATCAGCAGAGAGGATGATTACAAACTTTAAGCAGGCTTTTTTTTCCTAGGAATGAGGTGTGTTGTCCAGGTGCACGGTGAGTTGCAGAGAGGGCATACTGTTTGAGGGATAGACTTGACATGCCTGTTTCTATATTGAAGCTTGACAGCCTCAGATGTTTTAGAAGGAAGTGTAGTATTGGAAGTAGTGACAGGAAATAAGTACAAATGAGATGTAATTGATGGACCATTAGGAAGGGGATTTCAGTGATATTGAAGATTTCTAACTGTCTCGTGGAGAAAGGAAAACAGATAGCCAGGAACAGGTGAGGGGAAACTAGGGAGGAAATTATAGAGAAACTTGAATCTTCAGTAGGACCGCTGGAGAACTCCTGGACTACTGGACTACCTATCCCGATGACCATTGGGGAAGGGTTTAAGTGTACTGGGGTGCCCGAACCACTGGGCCAGTGGTACTTATGATAATGTTCCCTACATGTATGAACTTCAGGATATTCCTGATAAAGTTGTTATCATGTAACTATATATACAGTAGAACACGGATATTGCGAACTCGGATATAGCAAATAGATAAAGCGAACAAATTTATAATCATATCAAAAGCCCTATTTAATATTCCAAATGCGAATAGCGAACAGCGTAAATAGCGAACTGAATTCTTTGGTCCCTTGGAGTTTGTTATATCTATATTCTACTTTATAGTGGAAAGACAATACTGGAAATAATGGTTACAGGGGAACAATTATTTTATTGGAGGTGTCCATGGTGAGGAACATGTTGCAAACCACCCACGATAGTTTTGAAGATCAAGAGAGAATTGATTTCTTGTTTATTAAAATCAATAGCATCACCCACTTCCATTTGTCAAGGGGGTTCATAACAGTACAAATTGTCTTTATTTGCTTATAGTACATCTATCTGAATCCCCATATATGTAATCCCAGGATTCCATCAACTGTCCCAATGAAATCTTCAAGAAGCTTGGGTGGTGTGTATTGTTTTAGGAAGATTTATGGATTTTGAAAATACACATGAAATAATTCCCTATTGGATCTGCCCTCATCTATTGATTGAGGATACTACAGGCATTGGAAGCTGTTGGAATCTCTCGATCGTGGCTTTACGTACTACACCTCTGTTGAAGCCTCCTAGGAAGAACTGTAGCGCCTTGCTTGTCTATATCATCATAACTGTGCTCATGAAATTAAATCAATTAGTAATATCTATAGCCAAGCTGGAGGTTAGTCCTGATAGCTGTAACAAATTAATGGATTATATGTAATATCTGTTTATCACAAAACTGTTGAATTTTCATGTTAACCATAATTTTGTTATCAATTTCAGCTATTTCTGGTTCAAATCAATAAATGACATTCAAGAAATGTTCCTGAATTTTATAATTTTGGTTTACTCTGACCTGACAGTGGATATGAGTGTAGCACATCGTACGTTATAATTGGGATCACGCTATCTGCAATAGTACAAATGCTAGTACTTTTTTCAGGACAAGTCCCTTGCAGGATTTGAATCCACACCCTCAGAGTCAGGCACTGACCACCAGCACTGACTGTACCTACAGCTTACCCATTCAGTTACAGTAACCTCGAAAAATAAGATATTTACATGTATGCTTCCTTTGAATAGAGTTAACAATTAAGTTCTCATTCCTGTTAGTCAACCACTAAGAAATTGTTTAAACACCAGTCATGAATCATCTACCTTGATCAGAACACTTGGACTACAAACAATTTTTGTATCATCATCTGATGTTCCACGTGTAAGCAATGGCTCAAGATAAAATCAAGATATGTATTTTTCAAGTTTTCAAGTTTTTAAACAGTATTGTGAAGTGTTAAGAAGAAGGGGAGGTGTTGAGTGTTTAGCTTATCACTCTAGATAAGTAATGGAGTAGGTATGGATGTTGTTCCATGTCTGCAGATAACTTGAAACAGATCATTGATAACTGCATGTTATCACTTTACTTAAGAGATAAGATTAAACAGTGTTTACAAAACAAAACGTTCATATTTGTTTGTCTTGCTAATTGCAGAATTCCAACTCAAGATATTTTGCATTTGTTTGTTGACCATATAGTTAAACTTGTACCATTATGCTTAAGTTAAAGGGGTGATACTACATGAATATAGATAAGCTGAACCAGATGGATGATTGTTTATCTTAGCACATGAAGTAAGTGTCATGCATTGAAGATAACATGAAATAGTGTTTGCAAACAAAAATTCATATTTGTTTCTCTCGCTAATTGCTGAGTCATAAGTTTCTTATATTTGTTTAGTTTTGAGTGATGAACTGCTGTTTATTTTTTAAAATATATATGGTCTAGTTTGATGCCTGATTTTATATCTAAGATAAGGTAAAATATACCAAAGATAACTATTATTATACATTTTATAAAATAAGTTGTTTGTATCTGTTTGTGACTTTTTATTGTATGTTGACCATATCATTAACTTAATTAGATCATTTAGATGCTTACTTTGTGTTTTGGACAAGTTAAAACATACCAATAACAACTGCAACAATATCTCATCAGTTTGCTGAAAGTATGGCACATAAACTGAAAAACTGTTTTATCAAATAAAGAGTTTGTTACTCTTTATCTTGCTAATGCCAGGCTTTGATGGAAATGTTTGTTAATTACACAGTTAAAGTCATGCTAAGATAACCAAAACGTTAAAGGTTTGATACTCTGAGAGGTAGAACATACAAATATTAACATGGTAGAAAATAATAAATGTTTAACAAACAAAATCTTTTAAGTCATTGTCTTGCTAATTGCTATGTCAAAATTACTTTGATGTATTTATTTATTTTGTAATTATGGTACATTGTGATTCATTTTATTTTCTGGAATTGACCCAAATAAAACTTGATGGGAATATGTCCATTGAGATTTGGAAGTGTGATGGCGGAGTTAAATCTTCATCTTCATTTTCTGAATTTATCAAAATGTCTTCTTTCACTCATTGTACAAATTGTGACTTAATTTTTGTTTATCATCCTCTTCGCATCTTGAAAATATCTACAAAAAGTACTTGTTTATTTCAACATTTAGAGTAAAACAATGTTGTATTTCATCGGAGACATTGATGGTTCCATTTAAAAAAAAAAAATTCTAAAAGATTGGTGGGAAAGTTTTATTGAATGACCTTGACATATTTTATCTTTCACTCTCACATTTGTTATGTTTTCAGAATTGGAATTTGATTATTGTTGGAAAGGGAGGTACTCTACTCTTTCAATATTTATGAAGGACAAATTTAATAGAAATGAAAATGTACAACAAATGAGCAATATGTTGAAACATATACCAGATATGTTATGGAATGAGTTTTGTTAAGTTGTTAGTATTCTTACAAAGCACATGATATATATCTGACTAATTGATGGAAAGGTTATTTTGGACAGATGAGGGTTCCAATTGTTGTTGTCCCCCGCCGCAACGCAACACGGGGGACTATGTATTCAGCGGTATCCGTACGTACATCACTTCTTGTTTATGCTATATCTCATGAACCGTTGCATCCAATGTCTTCAATTTTGGTACCAGCCTACAATGGGTGATTATGCAGACACCAATCGAATTGCATGATCTTGACCTTATTTTCAAGGTCACCACGGCACTTTGACCGGCTTTCAGCTCTTGTTAACGCGATATATCATGAAGCATTGCATCCAAAGTCTTTAAATTGGTCTCAGCCTACATTGGGGGAAGACGCAGGCACCAGTCGATTTTGGTGACCTTGACCTCATTTGCAAGGTCACCACAACACTTTGACCACTTTTCGAACTCTTGCTAACACGATATATCATTACCTGTACCCAGTGTCTTCAATTTTTTTTCCAGCCTACAATATATGTGACTATGCAGACACCACTCAAATTGCATGACCTTGACCTTATTTACAAAGTTACCACGGCACTATCTCAGTTTTTCAGCCTCTTGTTAACGCAGTATCTCATGAACCGTTGCACCCAGTGTCTTTAATTTTTGTACCAGCCTAAAATGGGTGAATATTCAGATACCAGTTGAATTGGGTGACCTTGACCTTATTTTCAAGGTCACCATGGTACTTTGACCCTCTTTCAGCCTCTTAGCATCCATTATCCTGAAATTTGGTCACATTCTGTCATTAGGGAATTATGCAGACACCAGTCAACTTTTAGTGCAAAACACAGTGACCACATTCTTGTTAATGATATGTCATGAACCTTAGCACCCAATGTCTTCACATTTGATGTCGTAATGGCATTTTTTACCAGAAATGCAATATAAGCTAAGAACCACATTTACAAAATGTGTCTTATGCATGACTCAACGTTGGAGGCGGGGGACATTGCCATGTTAGTGGCAAACACTTGTTTTAAATTGTGTTACTAGAAATTCTTGCTTTCTTTCAGCATTGTAACACCAGAACAAGTGTATGATGTATAAAGAGCCCTAAGTGCTGAGAAAATTAGAAGAAGGGGACACTTATGTAAAATGATCCTATCATTCCATCCAGTAAGTAAAATGCTTCAATATTCTCAATCAGAATGAGACGATTTTATCAATAGATGCATTTCAAATAAAGGTCAGAATTGCACGATTTTGCGATAACACAGTTTTTCAAATAAAATGTAACATGATTCATATATCGACTTAGTTTGAGATTAATAACATGAGGCTGTCTGGAGAGGAGGCGCTAGATTTTATTATTTTTGTTGTTGAGGGGCACGTATAGGAAGAGGCAGTTAATTACATCAAATACGGTAAAGAACATAAATATCAACCCCCCCCCCCCCCCCCCCCCCCAGGGGATCTGCAACTTCTTAAACTGTTCCTCAAACAGTAAGGTTTTGTTGTATTGCTACACTGAATTTCCTAGCAGTACCACCCATTGTTTTCGCTAGTTCCAGCCAATACTCGCAGGTTTCACTGCAATGCATAACCTTACTTGTGTTGCGAACTTTCTTCCTACAATAATACTTGCAGCCATGATATATATGCTTGAAAGCAATGTTAAACTGCAAAAACACCTCACCTCGAGAGAATATGGAGCACCAAATTCGTTAACAAATATTTGAATAAATCACTGGCAGCAGGGGATGAAATAACTCTTAAATTCAGCCAGTCAGGAAGTGAAACAGGACAAAATAAGAGAAAAACTTTTCAAAACTGACCAATCTGGAGCAAAGCTTACCTGCATGGTTCTGGTTCTGGTTCTAGTTTGTAGAAGGGGGCTGAGGTTGATGGACTGGATGTTTGGGAAGTTTGGTCAGCATCCATTTCCTTAGAATAAACTTTCATCTATAAAATTTTAATAATTACGTGCCGCCATTCCTGTGATTCTTATTCTATGAGCTTTCGATTCAATTTGTCCAAACTTGCTGAATAAGGACCTTGTTTAGTCTTAGAAAGTTTTTTATACATACATAGTCATAGAGCAGGTCTACTCTTGTCCTTGACGTGTTTGTGAGGAACTCTCTGACATTGAATGCATTTGCTAAGTGGGACTCAATCCTCATGAAATATATACTCCAAAGTAAAAGAAACATCACCAAATTTCAATGTAGTGAAAAAAGGAAAATATACTGCTGCCGGAGAAAGTCAGTTTTGAATATCTGGCTGATGTTTTGTAAACAAAAGTATGCCTGATTTCATTTATTTAAGTATGATCATTTTGTTCCATGTATTCAATACACACAGGGTGCTAAAATTGCTATTTCAATATTGGTTTGAGGGCAGAATGTTTTGCATTTAAGTTACAAATTGAAAAAATACGGAAACTAAATTACTAAAAGATGGTGTAGACTTTATGAATACTTTGACCGCATTTTGTTTATGCGTTATTGCTGTGGGACGTCATAAAGCAAGCAAAAAGATTTATTTCAACCTGCTTTCTCACCAAGTCAAGGAGATATAAAACTGTGACTTTTTACAAGGTGTTTTTTTCCAGAACCATAAACAGATAATGAACCACAAATTTAAGTTGTAGGTTAGTTGGTTTCTGGAGATATGATGTAACTTTGTCATATTTATCACTCACTTGGTGATGGTTTTTTTGCCTGAGAGTTTGTATGTAGATTACGTATAATAGTTTCCTCTTTTTATCGGACATTTAGCTTTCTTCATACTTGTATTAATACATACACAGAATCAGTTCTTATTGAATCAATTTTGACTTTTACAATAATGTTGTGGTTAAATTTAAAAGTCGGATTTTTTGCTGAACATAAATACATGTTGCAGTAAGAGCAATCTATTTGGAACAGTCTTCTTTTTTACCTTATCTTTGCATTTATGAAATTGCAAGTTTGCGTCATGACAGTTTGTTATTTAGATTTTATCAATCACTCTGAGTGCATGTATGGCCATAACAGTCATGTTAAACCTCGAAACAAAATATTTTGAAAATCCATTACAAATATTTTGATACACTGAATAACCTGGTAGGAAACCTCCAACAACAACCGACTCAGTATAGATTTTGTCATCATTCTGAAAGTACAAACAGTTTATCACCAACATCAAAAGCGAAACATTGCAAGATGATGACTAGTTGGTCAGATTATAAAGATCATTAACAAGACATGAATCAATAACAATCCATTATGATTGAAATTTTTTCTCATTTGATGTAAGATTTATCTTCACATTTTCCCATTCAAATATTAATATTCAATAACACAAAGCCTCCTTTACAAAGATTTCACGAAGATCAGTTCAAATGGTTTGTCCAACCCTTTGTTATATATTGATAAAATGCAATACTTAGGTGTTATGTTATTGTTATCATCCACCAGTTTCAGAAATTAAGTTTGCTGTACTCCAATGTGTTTTGTAATAATTAAAGCATAGTTTTGCCCTGAACTATCATAGTTAAAGCACGAGGATGTTAGTCCGAGTATTTTGACATAATGATAGTTCAGGGCAAACCTATGGTATTTAAGGTTATCATCCACCAGTAAATCTGTAAAGTCTAGATCTGTTATATCTCTCTTCTCATTTTTTAGGCTAAATACAACAAAATGAAATGTTTCTTTGGTATCTGCACATCACTTTTGTTTGTGACTGTAATGCTAGCTTTTAATTGTTATTTTAAAACATAGATAAAGAATTTGCCTCAACATTTTTTCTAAACCACAAAATCTATTTGGCCATCAAATGTCTGCAGGTACAGATGTACTTCCGTTTTGTCTACAACTTCCAAGCTATAATTTGATTGAAAAAAATAAAATGAACTCCTCCTGCGTCATTAATTTTTCTAAAAAAAAAGTAAAAATATAAAGTTGTACCGCCCTTGAAACCTTTTTTATGCAGCCTTATAAAATCCAGGAACATGCAAGAAACAGCATTTCAAAATATCCAAAATGATGACTTACTACTTCTTTGAGAAAAGAATACTGAAAGAGGATATATGGCCCTCCAAACTAGCGTATCAGGTACCAAGTCTTCAGTAAAGGCATGAACTTTGGAAGCACGGACTTTAACTGAAAGTACGTACAGCCTTCATGGTAATGCGAAGCACTTAGAGAGGCATCGAAAGTACAATGTAGTTGTATGTCCAAAAAATAGTCGCCAATTTTCATGATATCCACTTCTAGAATGCCAATCATTGAAGGAAGAGAGGAGTAGTGCCCATTGTCCAGTAGGTGTCCAGTAGGTGTCCAGTAGGTGTGCAGTAGGTGTCCAGTAGGTGTCCAGCAAGTGTCCAGCAAGTGTCCAGAAGGTGTCCAGCAGGTGTCCAGTAGGTGTCCAGTAGGTGTCCAGCAGGTCTCTGGTGTCTGGAAGGTATTCATCTTGCTCCATCAGGGTATTTGTATCTTCAAGCATATCACAATCCCTTGATTGTGTAAGCAGATTTTGCCTCATACCATGCTATAAATAACCAGCCAATAAAATGACTTTATGTTGAGCAATATTGGCACTGCCTGGATGAGAAGACTGATCAATCATCACATTTCAAATCATATTTCAAACAATCATATTTCAAATCATCACATTTCAAATCATCACATTTCAAACCATCACATTTCATTGGCTGACATGCTATATATAGCAATGATAAATCAAAATTCAGTGATGCGAGGCGAATGATGGTCACAACCAGGATTGTAGTAGGCTTGTGAATACAACTTCTCTGATGAAATTGAGTGGAGGGACATGATATGAACAAGTAGACACATTGAGGTGATGTTTAATTGCAAATAAGACAATAGAAATGAATAGGAGAGGGAAAATTTATGCATTCTGCCCATACTCATACATGTAAACACTGTCAAAGACTCTCTCTTTGATATGTACACATGACCAATGCTATCGGTTGTAGGGTTTTAGCTTTATGTTAATCAATCACAGTTTTGTTCCACCTTTCTCTGTCACAGTAGTCTATTCAGTTTGCTTTCTCTAGGTTTTTCTGTGCAGTAGGAAAGTTTTCTTTGGTAAGCCAATATTAGCTGTATGCATTATTCTCAGGGTGTTGAGCATGCAAAATAAGATGTGTCATGAATATTGACATGCAAAGATTGTGTCGTTGGGCATTCTTGAGCTAAATAGTCTTTCTGTCTGTCTATCTGCCTGTCTTTGACAATGTGGCTCCAGGATCTGAAGCTGAGAAGCAAATGAAGTTATCAAACTGGGAAAGAACACCTTTTACAAGGATATGATGAAAATTCTCTGTATTCTGTGTCTTGTTTGATGCTGTTTCTCTGCCTGTGCCTCCACTCTCTTCACTTCATCTAAAAGGTTCAGATCTAGGACAAGAATCTACTTAATTTCATTTCAATGAATTAATTGCCAGCAAGCGATAGACCCGGGAAGATTTAATCTTTCGTGCTTCTGTATCGATTTCGGCAGCAAAGTATCCTATTCATTATTGAATAGTTTTGCTTAATAGTTTTTATGGAAGTTTTTTTATTTGTGTAGGAAAGTCAAGTTATCTCGGACTGCCGCCCCGAATTAATGTTTGTGTTATTGATTGGCCAATCAGAGCTCAAACTGGTGTTATATGGTTTATATCAGAATTATGTTCACTTGGCAGTGATGCTTTGCAGAAAATCTAGACTGGATGTGTTCTTGATTTAACTTTTAAAGAATTTGAAATTGTTTAATGATATATTTTATTGTAATTATATACTTGTGAAACACCAATATCTATCAATGACAACTAACAATGTTATCAGTTTCTTGTGAAAATTAATAACTCGTAACAACAATGTTCTGAGTACATATTATTATCCCCCAGAATAGAATGCTGGGGTATATAGTCTTTGGCTCCGTCTGCACGTCCATCCGTCTGTCCATTTGTGACCTTTTGGCGATTTAATCTTTTTTTCAAAATTTGTTTTGTTTCCATGGTAACAATTTGGACTTGTCTAAGGTCAAGGTTTGTTTCCAGAGCAAATCTCTGAAACTACATGGCCAATCCTCATCACATTTGGTATATTGCCTCCCCATATCATGTACATGTGCTTTTGGATTTAAATTCACAATTCAAATTCAGACTACCATTAATGATACCAGGTACCCAATTAACTGCTTGATGGACAGAACAACACCTCAATCTATCACTTACCCAGGATGACACCACAAGTCTCTCAACTCATGTCTCAGTGTGGGGCAGAGAATCAACCCTTCAAACTCTCAGATTATTCAATAATGTCATGGGTCACCCAGCCATCAAACCATGGCCATTGTCGATGAACTTTATTGATAAGGGTCAACTTAGCATTGCACAGGACCACATGCCACCACATTTCACATCTAAAATTCCTATTTTCGGTGTTTGTGATTGACTTTAAGACCATGAATATACATATGACCATTTGATGCACAATTAAAGCAGTTTGTCAGGAATCAACTGAGACCAAGTCTAGATGAGGTGCATGCAGTTCTGTACTATTAACAAGATGAGTGGTAGGACACCCACTGTTCAAACAACGATGCTGCAGGCTTTTAGGCAAATCATTGATTTTTTTTCTTAAATCCATTAGAGTTGTTTTATCTTATCTAGTGTCCATGTGTGTATAGTCCAGACTCTTTGAAAGCAGTTGCAGCCCACTTTCTGGCAGATTGGCCTTTTAAATGGAGCTGACACGATCAACTCTCTTGCACTCCGGTTCACTTAGCAGTAAATATTACCGATGAAGATGCTCTGTATTGGGTCTGTGGAGCAACAGGTTGGATGATGGTTATGGCATTAAGTGTAAATGCTTCAAAGGGGTTGTGGTTATGAAATTTGGATTGATTTTTGCATAAAATATTCATAATTCATGGACTTAAGTAAATTTTACAAATATTCGGTTTCTGTCAGGTTAAAGCAACAGGTTGGATATCTTAACCCTTCATTTGCGGGTCTTGAAATATGAGTCGTACCAGTTGTTAAAAAAAACAGTTAAAATTTTTCAATATCTTTTTTTTAAAAAGATAATTAAAACATGTAAACAAGGTTATTATTTGTCAATATCTTTTAAAAAAAAGATAATAAAAACATGTAAACAAGCTTATTCGTAATTTGGAGAAGTGCTCATAAGTAAATTATCTTCCGGGCAGATTATTTTGACACATTCTCAACTCCTCAGGGAGTATTCACAAAGCCACCTCCACATCAGAGCTATGTTATAGTTGTAGTAATCTCTGAGGAATAGCTTCAGAAGAAAGAATTTTCTGTAGCTATCGCTTTGCTCAAGTGCCGCTTGTTAAGAATTGTACACACACATTTGTACACAGTTATATGGGTGTTTTATACATGTGGTTAAGCCTGCAATTTTATTCAATGTGTAATAATACTGTAAATTTATTATTTATCTTCAACAGGAATTTAATAAATTCTCCTACTTTTTTAGTCCAATATTGCAGGATTTGAACTATTAAAGTTGATTATTTATTTGTTTACCGGTTTATGCTTTAGAGTCGGAAGATAGAGTAATTTGGTAACTAGACCTACAATTACATTTTGATATATTACAGAAGATATACTAGCCTAAATACCTGCTACCCACCCACTTTTATCCAATCCCTGCCCTTTCTGGCATTCAGACCCTCCTAGCTCGTTCAGTGTGGAATACGCCCTATATCACCCACGTTATGGATCAAGGTTTATCAAGGGTGTAATTGTTATCAATATGAATATAAACATGCATGTTTGCAGAATATATATATGTTGATGTTGATCATATGTTAGTGTATTAATAGAAGTTGACATTTAGTTGGTTTTTAAAGAAAACTCGGTGAGGTTATTTTAAGGTTGCATTGTTTATACTTGTTTGTCATATTGTTAAATGCAGATGTGTGGTTTCAAAAAGAAATGTTCACAATGTTCAAGGATTAAGAACAGATTCAAGACAACATATTTCATTAAGTTTTTTTATTTATGAACATTAAGTGTATAATCAAGACAATGGAATATTATATCATTAAATAATATAGTATGTGGTTAGAAAATGTCAATGGTGTTAATAACTACGCTGTTGAATAATAAATCAGAAAACTAAAATAAGTCTTTAATGAAAAGGAAATATTAATTGATATACAGTGGACAGTCAACAATAAAAAATCTTTACAACCTTATGGCTAGTCCTGCACTTTGATAGTACCGGTATATAACGATCATCTCCGTCTAGAAAATCTCCTTTAGCAAATCTTTATCGTTCAGAATACACAAATTACAAACCACAAAAAAACAAAACATTATAAATAAGAAATCATCATTAAGAACATATTTAAAAGCCAAACTTTGCCTGTTGTTCTTCTTGAAATAAAGTGCTGTTATGAAAATGTAAATAAGTGTTACCAATGGCTAAATAACACTCATGAATCAATAAAAAGAGTTCTAAAACAATGTACATGGTTCAGTTGAGCCATGTGAATCCATTTCCCTTCGAGTGGCCATTTTAATGTGTTTACATCAAAATGGCCGCTCGAAGGCAGTTCAAGTGATCTACCTTATGTATCGATACCTATATATATATATAAACACTCAGAGAAAAGTTTTAAATATGCCCCCATGATGGAATTGGCAACATCTTGTCTGAACTCTCAAAATTGCTTGAGACCTATAAATCTATGTTCAACAAAAACAATCGCTGTACAAGTCGCACAATTTTCTTCCAGTACGGAAAACCTTTTTCTATGGATACAGCTTATCAGTTGGTGCAATGAGATGTATTACCCTCGAACATTAAATTATATTGTATAAACTTAATAATAAATGACAAATTTGATAATACACAATATGCAAAAAAAACGTGCTACAGCTACAAGATGAAGTGCAAAATAAAAACTCTGGGGACTAGAAGACAGTCTACAATAACTCTGCGATTAAACACCTGTCAGTGGATTGAGACTAAATACCATGTCTTCGATCTAATCTAAAATCAGTCTCCTATTTCCTCCATTTGTCGCTCAATTTCGATCTATTTATTCAAGTTGAATGCAAGATTGCTGCACTTGCATATGGTATTTTCATCATGCAACAATGATCTGTCGCGTTTGAGTGCTTGATTCCCCTTATCAGTTACCGTCTTCAATCACAGGATAATTGAATTTCTTTATTTCATTTGAGAGGATCAATTTCGTGCAAGTTTCAAACTTCAACAAGACATGACTTTGAGAGGACTGAGAGACTATGATAGAAACGACGCGACATAATGTAAAGAAAACATACTTCGCCCCAGAGCATGCTGGGACATGAAATATGTCTGCTTGTCTTCACCAGTCAAATATATTTTCATCCCGAGTTGATTGTTTGAGTGGTTTTATCCACATTTCACCTTTTAAGAGATTAAATTTTTGAAAAGTAATAAATGGAAATATTTTCATAGGTTGAATCAATATCAATTTGAATTATTTTGAAATAGCTGTCAATTTTCAAATTGAAAATACATATTTTTTGGATAAAAGTATGCACTTTTTCTAGTACACGTGGCAATAAAGTTGACTTCATATTGCTCAGTCTAACATTATGGGGGAAAACTGTATAACTTTGCTACTGAGAGAAGAAGGGTTACTTGTTGTGTGTACTGTCCTGAGCATTTTAATGCACTATAGGACATTAGGACATTTTCATTTAAGCTCAGAATCAGTTGCAGTTTCGTATTCAGTGTTTTGCTGTAGATATTTTTTTCGTTTTCATTTCAACTTTAAATTGCTTTGTCAACAAACTTTAATTGACTTCTTTTGATAATAGAAAATTAAACAAGTTTGCATGTTGTTGAGCATGTATACTTTTCTTGTGTACTTTGAAATCAGCGGCATATATATTTAAAAGAATAGATATATCACATGGTTATTTTCATCTGCTTCTAACAAGGTTGTAAAAAAAGAATATTCCTTAATGTTTCTGTTTAGAGTATCGTCTTTCAGATTCCTTTATCTCAGATTGACTGCAACATATCTCACCAACATGGCTGACCAAAGAGCTCACCTGTTGTCAGAAGTTGTTAGGAAAACTGTATCTGGACAGACCTTATCAGCAGTTGTGTGGAAAATAGTTTTTAAGCCAACACCTGTGCAATTAAGTTTGCATTCCCAAACCGCTGTTTATTCAGCATTTAGTCTTTTTTTCTTAAAAAATCAACATGTTTGGCAAGAAAACATTTTTTCTTGTATTAATTCGAAGCGTGTTTAGATCATAATCCTTAAAGAGGATTACCGTGACACGAAACAAAAGAGGTCATGTGGTGTAGGTTATTTATGGAACTAGTGGTAATGAAAGTAGTATCTTTTCTCTTGCCACCTGTCAGATATGTAGTCGTGTGGAAAACATTATCATGGCCAGACAACTTATGTCAGCATTAATCAAAGAACAATCAGTGTTGAGATGAGATTCATTAGGAAGTGTTTACTCTAGCAGTTGGTACATCTTGCTTTACTTACAAGATGATAGATCCTTCTATTGTTGCCTTAGATTCTATCTACTGTGAGAAATTGGTAGACAAGGAAAGTATAATGAGTTCATACAAGTCAGATATAAAATAAACATGGTTCCAGCACAAGGTCTTTTGTGTTTATGTGTAATTATTTTATGATTTCATGACATTAAGAACAATTGATTTAAACTGCAACTCCTTTTTTTCTTTAGCAGTTTTTAAAACTTTTTGGAAAATATACTGTATTAATACTGCACATTGTCCAAACTACTTTATTAATTCATGTTGATACGTACATGCTTGTATATGAGGGACATTAGAAGAATACTTTGAAAGCAAACTTTCTTTATGACTATAAAAAGCAGTCACTTTCAAATTTAACATATATAAATTAATCCAGTTCATTCCTGTATAGAAATAAACTTGTTTTAAGTAGCATATGTCTTGTGTATGAATATTGATCTTTTCAACAAGATTGTCTGTATAATAAAACCAACTCAATTTCATTTGTTCAGTCCAACCCAAAACAATTACTTATTATAGGGTGTTTGGAAGTGGCAATTTACTTTAAAAACAAGGTTGGTACAACAGAATTCAATTTTGTCATTTATAGATGTTCATATTTTCAAATTAAATCCACTACTGAGATTTTTATATAGCCACCTTAGAATAAATTTCGACTTTGGTGAAGATTTAATGGAACAACTAAACTAAAATGAAAAAGAATTTAACTTAGGAAAAACACACAATCAAGAAAGTTTATTAGGTACAGCCACAATACCCCATTGTGATGTACATTTGGTTAAGAAAAAAAGCAATTGACATCCATTTCTTATTACTTGTGTTTGCTGGTAAATACCTTCAGTGCTGAGTTAATTAGTGCCAAACCATTTTGAGTGTCCATTTTACAGGAACTCGTTAGATATACTCAGGGAATGACTGCATGCCTAATATCTTTGAATATTCCAGGTAAATTAACACATTCCATTCTAAAATAACAAGTATGTACATGCCTAATATCTTTGAATATTCTAGGTAAATTATTACATTCCATAATAAAATAACAAGTTTGTACCATGCAGTTTACATACATCTTTCTCCCAAGATCACCCACAACAGCAAGTGACACTTCAGAAGGTAGTGATCAGAAGATGACACTTATTTGTGTCAACAGGATTTGTTTATAAAACACCCTCTCCTCGTTTACACAGCGGAACACAAAGCAATTACTCAACACTACGGCAGAGGGAGGTGCCAAGTTAAACAAACTCACGTTAGGCAACATCAACTGTTGTTATCATGACCGCTGAACCTTCCCACAAACAACATGTCACACCCTGTGATGTCGTGACTCCTGCAATCCCTTGCTGCTGAGAAATATTGTCTTTGGTTGAAGACACTTGCTTTTACTCTGACTTGGGACGACATTTTTAAGAATAGATAAGATAGTCTCAAACCTGCAACTATCAGGGGGAGGGGGGGTAGTAACGGCTACAGAGCAAAGAGGTATTCAATGCATAGGGGGGGGGGGGGGGGGGGGGGTTCTAGACATTTAGTGAATTTATTGGGAATATATGGTGTCCATGTATCATCTCTGTGGCAAAAAGTGGGGGTGCACCACTGTTTTGAGGTTGGTTTCAATGGTTATTTTTTAAAATGTCAAATGAAAAGGGGGGGTGGGCACCCCTGCACATCCCCTCTGGATCCGCCCCTGACTATGCTGTACATTGTAATAGCTCACAAATATGAAGTGGGAGTTGCAAATCATTCCCCTTTCCATTTCAAAATTTAATAATTTAGTGATATTTTACAATAAATTCTTTTCAGTCTCAGACAAGACTACCTTTGGCACAGTAAAGGGGCAACTGAAGTTAATGCCAACCAAGAAAGGAACAACTATCATTGAGACTTTTAATATGTCTTTTGATAGGGATTGGCTCGGAATTGAATCCAAGGCTTTTGGGGTAAGAATCGTTACTTACATTAACAAATTGAGCTATGCCTTTGGTGAAATAATCTGATATTTCGGAGCACTTTGAGGATACAATATGAAACAATATTGCTCATTCTAATGAGTTCTTGATTAATTAATTAATAATTCCCCATGCAATCAATCTTGAGCTTCTGAATAAAAGTAGCAGCTAGTATCTCAGTAACAAAGAGAGAAATCAGGGATCAAGTCCTTGAAGGACATTTAGAAGTGGCATTCATAAGAACAAGAAGATTTTCTGGACAACAACTTCTGAAAATACATACCGGTTACGTTCACCATTGTTTTGTTAGCTATATGAATGTATCCCATTTTGTTATTTCCTTACATTCGACCTGATGAAGGAGTTGGTATATGCTCTGAGACGTTGTCTATTTTCACATTAAAGAAGTTGTTATCCAGAAAATCTTCCTCTTCCTAACATCAGGGATCTTCATATACAGGTTTGTAGCAGTTAAAGAGTTAAAGGACAATTTGAACGTTAACCAAGCTGTAGATCGTGACTTGAACATTGTTTGTAGTGTTAAGGTTATGATGACATTTCCAACAATAGTTTCAAGGTTTCTTTGCTTTTAGGATTTCATTTTTTATACCATTTCTAGCTAATGATGAAATTCTACCTTTGTGACAATTTATCTTTAAGATGATCCATTGCTTTTCTTATTTTTTCTTGTTGTTTTAGGTGAAAATGTTAACTTCATGACAAAATCAGTTGAAATTAAGCTGGCAAATTATCAGATTACTTTGTTATTTCTATTCAATAGAAGCAACGATAGCTGAAAATATGAATTCAAAACAGTCACAGGTCACATGACTTTATGAGGTAACATAAAGAAAAGCAATGCATACCACTAAAAATATCTATTTCTTTCTCATTTTACTCTGTATATATATCTCTCCAGTCAGCAACACAATCAAGAGTTTGATGCGTATACTAATAATTACAAACAATAATTGTCATTGTTCATATTTTTGCAAAATATATAGGCAGAAGCTCGGCCATGACAAATGAAAGCGCTTGTGAACAGGACAAATTGAGAATTGTTCCAACATTTGTCCTTTAAACTGCTAAGATCTCAAGATTTACAAAGTCTCTGTTTAGCTGCAAGGCTTTAACACTAAGAATTCTGATGATTTACAAAAATTGGTTTCAAACAGGGATTAAAAGAAGAATAAATGCTTCAAAGCAGGGATTGAGAGTGGATCAAACTACTGGATTGTTATTTTAAAGGTATCTTTTGTTTCTCAACCACCTCATCTTCTGTCTTTGTTGGTTGATCACGTCCTCAGCAATCTACAAAGGATTTTGATTTCATAATGTTATAATTATTGTGAACTGTGGAGCGTTTCATCTAGAATTTCATTATATTTTCATTTGATCAAAACTATCAGAAGGAAAGTGCCCCAGCAGTAGAATTATTCATTTGATTCAATAGTTTCTTATTTTACATAATTGATTCTGGATCTCAAACCCTAGATTAAATTAAACAAGTAGAAAGCCTGTCATATATAAGAAAATCCATGAGGTTGTGGAAGAAGCTGAGTGTCTAGTCACTTGTACATCCATCCTGCTCCATCAGTGTTTTTATCTGCAAGGCTACTCCCAATACTCTGATTATCTTTCACACATTTGCCTCGTATTGTGGTGGCACGTGGTCCTGTGCATAGCTCAGTCGACTGCTATCAGTGAAGTTCAGCAACAATTGACGCGGCTCACCGCATTGGTGGGTTACCCGCTGCATTGCTGGATAAACTGAGAGTTGAAGGGTTATTCCCTGCCCTACACTGAGACATAAGTTGAGAGACTTGTGGTGTCACCCTGGGAAAGTGACTAGTTCGAAGTGTGCCTCTGTCCACCCAGCAGTAAATGGGTACCTGGTATGATACGATGGTGGTCTGAATTTGAACCTTGAGCGCCTGACAGGCGACCGTTTGTATTCTCCCCAGGGAGTGTTCTGTACTCGTTGACCAGGGGTAATATGTTGACAAGCGCTTTGAGCAAGCAATGTGCATGTATATATGCGCTATATAAATGGACTATTATTATTATTTATTGTAACATGATTTCGATGTATCCTTGATTCTGATTGGTTGGTTTGCCTATGTTGAATGACAATGAATACCCGCAAATTATTTGGGGCGAATCACCGCGAACATATACATCATGTTCACAAGATCCGGCCCGACTCAAAATTTTATTTTTCTATTTCTCTTAATATGTGCACCTTACTCAAATTTGACAGGTGGCATTGTCATTTTCTAACTTGTGTATAGCAGTATAGGTAACAAATAACTCTCAAAATTATTTGATTTCAAGTAAATAAAATGTTTTCAACTAGTAAGATTTGTCCAAGTTTGACGCCTTCTTCCATGCGGTTGTGTTTAACGAATGCCGTTGCCTTGACATGACGTCATAGTGATCAACCATTTTGACGTCACAATGCTAGCGTCATTGTCACAATGGGTTAGGGCAAGTTTAAGATTTTTGTTCCTAGGTATTTTACTGTGTTGATGTTGTAGATAAATGTTTATCGCCATCTAAAAGGATACGTGAATATTGTGAAGTGAACATAGGTGAGTGACATGCACTGTTTGAGCTTATGTGTAAATTGTTCCTATGTACATATTACGCCGAGTATTTTCATTTGTTTTTACCTGACCTCACCTATTACAAAAATGGAACAGTCGCAAAGTCCTTTCCACTCAGAGATAGGTACGCAAAAAGAGAGTTCGTTTCAAAACGCCTGATAACTAACGGTCATGTTACAATATCGATAAATAGTTGCGTTTGTAAAATTTTGCTAACGCCGTCGGTTTTAAACTAAATTTGCGGGTGTTGAATAGCAATGAATCCCGGAAATTTTACAAACGCAACTATTTATCTTATAATAATGTATTGCTCTAACCAGCAAATGAAATGATTTTAAATTGATCACTAATGTCTGGACGAGAAGAATTAAGAATAATCATCAATTGACAAAATACATTCTGTAAATAGTGATGATTAAGGTGTTACGAGGCAAATGCTGAGAAGACAATCATGGGAGTAGCTGTGTCGCAGATAAAAATACTCTGATGAAGAAGGATGTTATAAACCAAAACTACTGTAACTCATCATCACCCGGCCAGGATCTATAAGAACATCTGAACACACATGTACAGGCATATCAAAGAAAGATTTCCCGTGTAGAAATATCTGGAAAGGCACATATTAGTCTTATGAAAAGCAGTTTCAACATCATGTCTCAAAACACAAACAGTAAAATTGGTAACAGAACCTATGATCATGTGACAGAAAACAAACAGTCTGATTAAAATCAATCTTGTTCCAAGGAATAAAATTTGCAAAATGATGCATCTTCCGGGATACCAACATGTTCTGTAGATTCCTCGCCACAAGGTCTGAGAACATCCCATATAGGCACGTGTTCAGTACCAGTTTAGCGCAGACAAAGCCTAGTCAAATAGCTGACCAATCACATCATAGTTTTTAAACAGTCGCCGTTTTGAAAGCATTCATAAGATACACAGTTTGGAGTTATCTGCCCCTAGCTTCTCGCACCAAAAGCTTTTGTTGGAGGTCTTGTGTTTGGTTAACTGAATTGCATTTGAACATGGCAGTCTACGGTCTGTTATCAGACGGTTTTGTGAGGAAACGTCCGAACGATACAAGTTCGTATCCCGGTAGTGTCACTATTTTGCATTTTTATTCCTTTATTAACAAAAACCCTGCAACCAAAAATCTCACTACTGCTATTGGATAAAGATGAGAACTGAACAGATCTCAGAACTCCTCTACTTTATTGGGTATGAGCTTATATTATAAATAAATGAAACACCAAGTGGCAGAATCATAACTTTAGATAAAATGTTAAAGAGCCAAAATGCCACAACCATTCAATCATCAGTTCCTTGATGGACGTTTCAAGTCACCTTACTGTCGCTCGAATAAGAAACCCAAATCCTAGAATTGTTTGAGCATCACACTCAGGCATATCAAACCTAGAGCTGCAGTACAACTAGAACGTCTAACAGACTAAATGGACATTTAGCATGGAAATATATAGTTGTATATACACGCAAGGTTTTTTCAGTAGACACACACAAATTCCTCTTCATATTTCAAATAACATAATAGAGTGCATATTGTGACAATCTGCATGTCTGATATCTGTAGAAAATTGGTATGTAGGTATCTATGGGAATGATAAAGAGAATTGGGAATCATGATTATTTAGATACATTTGATTTATTTGACTTTAAGTAGAACTGTGAGTGTGATAGAAGTGGTTCTTCTAACTACAAGTTTCAATCCAGTTAATGTATTCTTTATGAAGGCATATTCAGAAAAAATGTACTAAATGAGGTAACAATATAATACTATAAATTATAGTTGCTTATAAACTAAAGTTTTGCTTTATTTCTAATCGTTTGATTAAAATTTTAACCTCTTGCTGAGATAAATTTCATTAATTTAAGAATTTAAGCTGCTGCAGAAGGTGAATTGTTCTTTTTTTAATTTAAAAAAAACCCCAGAACAAAACATTTTTACATCTGTAAGTGACAATCTACAATGTATCAGTCTTGAAAACCATCCTGCTGACGATTTAGAGAAAAATAATTGCAACAACCGAGTCAGTAGGAATATTAAGATCACATTGTCTATAGGATTCGACTTGTTGTTTTTAAAAATGGTAAAAAAATACAGAATTTCACCAAAAAAACTAGTATTTCAATAGTTGATTAGCATTATAATGTTTATAATTAAATTTGGCCTGATAATATTAAAATAATGATACAGGATCCATAGGTTTTCTTTCTGTGAGTAATAAATCTGGCTGCATTCTTGACCATTGCCAGAAGGAATGTCCATTATGAATATAAGTACAAGACAGTTACATATCAGCTGTCTAGACCTCCTCATAACTCAAGTCTACAGATGACAGTTCTGACAAGGAGCTTATCTTACTGGAATAACCCTGTGATAGAAATGTCTTGAGATATCTTTTCATATGTACCTTAATCAACCTAGTAAGTGCTCTGTACTTCTAATGAAGCATGTTGAGTACCCCAGTCCCTCTTCATTATTGAGTACCCCATTCTCTCTTCATACATGGTGATTACATCTCCCCACAAAGAGTTAGGAGGCATATTGTGTTTGGTTGAGTTTCCGTCAGCGTTCGTGTTTCCATCTAAAACTTCTTAATCTTTACCAAATTTGGTACACTGTATCACCATATCTTGTAGGCATGCCTATTGGGGTTTGGACTTTTTCAACAAAAATTTTTTCCACGGGAACAATTCGTTTGTTGTCGTTTTTAATTAAGTTTATCTCTAAAAATGCTTCACCAATCTTCACCAAATTTTGTATGCTTCATCCCATTTAAATTATTAGTAAACTTTAATGGGTCAACATAGACCAAGAGGGTAATTGGGGGGAATTTGTCTGAGGTGAAAGGGGAGATATATTTTATAATTAAAAACGATTTCTAGTTATAGTAAGTTATTAACCCGTGTCCATTTCATCATTGATCATCATCAAGATAACACCTGTTCTAAAATCAATACATAAAGGTGATAAACAAAATTATTTTCGACATTATAACATTTCTCACAAAATATTGATAATGATCATTTTACATTAATTCAGTAATAATCTATATGAAAAAGATTAACAAATAAAAACCAAAAAACAGACTGCCACCTAGAATATTTAATTAAAACATTACATATTCAACACATGTTGTTAGGATCACAGCTGCAATTCTGCAACAATAAGATATTTTTATTAAATATTATTCTCTATGATTTACAACAATCTGACCAGCATAAATTAGGTTAATGAAGGTGACCGCTGTGTATGGAAAACTGACCGGAGCACAGCTGTCCATGCTTTCAAGGAGTGCTGGGACAGTGGGTCAATAGGATGAAGGAAATCTTGTTAACCATTTTCTTGTTGATATATAGGGGAAAATAAACAATCTTCCATAGAATACCATTTATATCTAATAAGTGATTTTATGGGTTTCATGAGAGAAAGTTCATTTAAGTTTAATATTAATGATATTACAGGGATGAAAGTTTAGTATTCTTTTACATACTCGCCGACATTAATCAAGTGAAATTGCTGACAATGTAAGATTTCCACAACCCAGTACCATTGTGACGATGTTGTTAAGATTGTGATGTCACAACTGCAAACTATTGTGATGTCATACGTTATTACACACTATTTTAATATTGTCATATAAATGTACCACTGCAGTATATTCTACAGGCGAGTAATAAAGTTATATTCCAGGCATGACCATAAACGTCCTCAAGCCAATCCTAGATTATAACCTTCATAAACAAGTTGTGGTTCCTAAAGGTCTGCTACTCTGGATTGGTTTGGAACTAATTATTCCTTAGCATGTCTCAGATAACCAATGACTATTTTGCATAATTCCTAGTTAGAGTTAAGAGTTCTAATTACTGTAAAGTGGCCACTCAGAATTGAAGTTTATTCCAAAATATTCATGTCATGACAACTTTTAAATCTGCAGGGATGTGTTTATCGGCCTTAACTGACCGTCACTACCCCAATATGGTTGAGGGAGAGGAGCTAGGCTCTACTTGAGATATATAGGGTTTGACAGGTATTTTGGGGTTGAGAAACGAGGTTGACTGAAGGGCAGTTGTATTCAGTAAAATACAGCAGCTAAATCAACAGGTGCAGGGTTAATAAGAGCTATATTCATTGACATTTAACATTTATGAGTTTCAGTCCTTGTCAGCAAACGTGAAATTCTGTCTTATTCTCCAGTAACACTTGACCTACATTGTTTGGTTTATGTTTTGCCACTAATAACAATTACCCTTCTTGTTGCAAGAACTTTATATGTATCACTTGATCTGCAAGAAATCAGATGCTGAAAGGGATAGAATGTGTAGTTTGTGAAAAATGAAATTTGATTGAACATCCCCATTTGTAACACATATACTAAGTAAATTATCTACCATGTTAGCTCCATTAAATTATTTTTCTGAAATGGACAGGGGCAGACCACATAATAATTTTAACTTGAAATCATATTTTTCTTAACATTTTATATCAAATTTGTTAAATAAGCAATAAAGAAAGCAAAAAAAGTGTAATTAAAGTAGGTTAATGTCTCCGTTCTTTAAATATAATTGGCCAGGGCCCTTCAGGCCTTGGCTCCATTATTTTTAAAGTATGAAAAGTTACTCTGACATTAACCTGGACAGAACTGACTCTTGTACCATAACAGTTTTTGATGACCCACTTCTATTATCAGAAATGGGTCAGTAAGTTAACAAGGTGAAGTGCATGCTTGATTACATATTCTGGTAACATTCATGATTGGTAAAGTAGCCACTATATGATAAAAACTAATCCTTGTAACAGATGATGTTGATATCATGGTATACAGTACCTTATATATATATACATATATATATATTTCAAATCTAAAATGATAACTATCCTGATTCAGGGCTTCCTCATAACCAAGATACTTATCATTTTATGTTTTTCTTAAGTTTTATGAGCAGTAGTCTTGCTGATAGTGTAAGTTTGTCACTTTAAATGGCCAAATGTTTAAAAACTCTAAAAGTTACCAGTCCAAAACAAAGCTACCAGGTTACCCGCAGTCAGATGAATGTTATTTCATACACTATGTATAAACCCTCAAGAATTCTGGAATTATTGCTGAAGCTTATCCACATGGGTCTTTGACTCTTTAAACCTTTATCTGCAAGTGCTGGAATATTCTGAGAAACCCTGTCTTTAGCCAGTAGCAATCCAAGATTATTCCACCTCTGTGATTCCAGTAAACTGAGCACTCAGAAGGTTTTGGCATTTATTAAGATGCCAGCTTACATGTTATCTCTTTCGATAGGCCACTTGTTCAGGACTAATTATTGCAAGAACCAAAGGGCACTGTCAATACCATAGGAGCGCTGACCAATCATTTGGTAACAATACAGCATTTTGATTAACAATTGTTATGCGTCAATGTATAGATGGTAATTTGGACAAACATTCCAGAAAGTTCTTCACCAGCATAAGTGATAAGAATATTAATTGATATAAGCGCCAGAGAGCACCATTGGCGCTTCAGGCATTCTGCTCAAAGTGTTCTTCAGAAGCTTTACCCTGAAAGGAGACAATCTTAATTAGACTTAGACTTTCTTTGTTGCTATTGTCAGCCTTTGGTCTAGTCTATCAGTCAGAGCCTATGGCATACCATACCGTAGTATTTGAATCGGAGTCAGTGCTTGACTTCTCTGCAGGAATTGGCTTCAATTCTTGAGAATGGAACGACGATCATTATCTGTTTTGGACAATTTAAACATGTTCTTGTTTTAGATTTGTTGTCTTTAAATAAAAAAATTAGTGATAAATCATTTAACCTCTACTATTGCACTTCTAATATCTGCACTGCAAGAATCTTTTTCATTTTCGCTCATTTTGATATATGTGCTTGGGAGCAGAATGTGTAGATTCATAATTTTGAACTGAACCCTTAAGCTTTTACCTGTGGCTCTTGGAACATTCCTGATAGTCTACCGAAAGCAATCCTGGATGTTTCCCTTTGTTAAGTTCGGATTTACTGTTTCATTATTAGTGTTTGCAGGGGACTTGTGGCTGTAGAATAAATGTTCAGGCCTGACCCAAAGTGTCTTAGATGTAACTCATTACAGTATATTGCACTTGATAATGTTGAGAGGGGATGCAATCAAAGAAATGGAACTCTTGTCTGGGGTTTAAGGAGCATCATTGGGAAGAACGGGGAGTTATATGCTTGGAATATGGGACAAATGCTGTCTCTGAAATCGGTAATATTATTATACTATATATAGGTAATAATGTGCCAGGCTTGATGTATACTTGGCTATGAATTTGGTTATGAATTGTTTTCTTTAAGTTGGAATTGTTCTCATGGAACCAAACTTTGATCAATTAAGCCTCTTGATGTTTTGAAAGAAAATCTTCTTCTTTTTATTATTATCTAGACTTGGTTCCCATTTATTTAGAGACAATATGTTGATAAGTTGTTTTTTTTTTTTTTTTTAAAGTTCATTCTTCTAAAATAACTAGATTGTAATGTTATTTGACGATTTTATTTAGCAGAATTTTTCATTTATTATCCATTTGCATCTGCTTTAGAGACCTTCATCAAACATTGATATAGGTTTAAATTTATATTTCTTAAAAAAATTGAAGATAATCCAGTTTACTTTCTCTTATTGTAAACAAATCTGCAAAGGAAACTCAATGGATACGCAACAATCAGCACTTAAACACAGAAAATCTCAACTGAAGTTCTGTGTTTGAATGATCTTAAAGTCTATAATCAACACCCTTTAAATAGATACAAGCCTGAGTAAAATCTGTAAAAGATTTCAAATCCTCAATCCGTTTTACTTTATTTTAATTTTTTCAAATTTGGACATTGTTAACACAATATTTCATGAAACGTCGCATATTATTATTCTTCTTGGTGTCATCCTTCATTGACCTTATTTTCACCATGACACTTTGACCACTTTTCGAATGCTATATTATCTTATGAACCTTAGCACCCGATGTCTTCAAATTTGCTGATCATTATGTCACTTTTTACAAGTAATGCAATATATGAAGAAGCTCCTTTTGACCAAATGATGTGTTTTATACTTTACTCAGTATTAGCAATTAACATGGGGAAATTTGATATTAGTGACAATCATTTGTTTTTAAATCATTTCAGAGGCTAAAAGTTAGTCTACAGATCTAATAAAGTCATGGTCAGTCAAGAAAACTCACTTTATAACTGAAATAAATCTTTTGAACCATAAAGTTTGAAGGAAAAAACAAACTTCTTACCAATCAGTTTTTAATTGAGATGGAAAACTGGGCACAAAGCGTCCAAAGAAAAACAGGCTTCGTACCAATCCTTCTAATAAGACCTGCAGTTGGACCATTGTCTCCAGGGAACAGTGGTAGGTTTAGTCTGTGAGGAAGGGGTTTGTCCATTCACTCAAATCTCCTTCTCAGGGAACACAGTAGTCTAACATTTAGCCTCTGAAATGAATTTTTTTGTACAGATTTTTAAAAAATTAAGAAAAAAATTATAATAAAAAGGAGCCTCTGAGATGTGTTCATTTTCAGACTGAGCTCAGAGTCTTGTTGTAGACTTGCCTAGGCGCTTAAAATATTAAGGGGTCTGGATGACAGACTAGGAACACAGGGGCGGTGTAGTCTGTGAGAGAGGGGTTTGTCCATTCACTCATATCTCCTTCTCAATGAAGGTTCTAAGGTTAGGAGAGGAATCTGAAACAACACCTGGCTTCATCACACGTCCATCTTGTATATTGAGCGGGTTCTATCGGGCTGATGTTTGTGGAAACAAAATTTGAGAGGATATTCCTGTTTAAAAATATATGTGACAAAACCGTGATTAAAACACAACCCAGCAACACAACCAACACAATATATTACTAATATTTTGATTATTTAATATTCACCAATTTGATGAAGACTAGAGCAATTTGTTGACATAAAAACAATGAGTTTAGTGAAGATATTCATTGGCGCTGTGAGTGAGGAAAACAGGACATTGTTGGTTAGTCTAACGTTTTTCAATTGTTACTTTGTGTATTTTCTATCAATTTGAATGTTTTATTATCCAAATTGTAAAATTACTGAAAATACAGCCATTTTTTCATTTCATTAATATAAAAAAAAAGATGGCGGATTCTACAGACAGGACAAATACTTTTTGCACATTCTGGAGTTCTTCTTGTGAGCATTTTCTCTTAGAACAAATGATTGAAATTAATTTAATGTGAATTGACCCCACGTCCATAAAGTCTGGACAAAATATACATCCTGTGTGCAGAATGCTTGATATCAAATTTGTATGTGCTCATGGGTCATGTAATAGAATTTAAACTTGTGTCAAAGTGACTCTCAATAATGTTAACAAATTAAGGTCTTTAGTTGAATTGATTACAAGATAAATGTACAGACACTCTCTTTCATGTGAGAGAGATAGGCAGGGATGGCTTGTGTCTGCTGAAAAAATAAGAAGTGATGTAGTTAGAGTAGTGTCCCCATGGAACAAAGTTTTTAGATTCTGTAAAGGTAGCATGATGTCTTGAGAGTCATGGCTGACCCCTCAAATAGTGCAGTTAGGTTTGGAAAGGAATTGGGAAGAAGCCTCAATTTGAAGCTTTGTAAATTTTACTTTAGAATCTCTGTTGGAACATTCATAAATGGAATGTTTTTAAAGGTAAATTCTCATAATGATTTACACAAATTGAATGCTTGCATGCAGTTTCACTATGTGTGAAACACAGGAGAGGAGATGTTCATGATAGGACAGTACAGGTAAATGTTCTGTGGTCTGTTGGTAGAAATGTTGAAAATAGCTGTCTGCCCGCCAGGCAATTGCTGGTTAGTTTTGGATAGGACCAGTTACAAAACTGGTCAGCAACCCACTGAACATGTGGAATTTCTTGTGTGTATAGATTGTAGGGCATTTGGAAGTTTGAGAAGGGTCAGTTTATTTTTCAAGCCACACAGCCAATAAAGACTATAAAAGGTTTTTTGTACACCAGAGGGGAGGGAAATCATTTGCCATCCTCTATAAACAGCCTGGCTGAAACTTGATGTTATAGAAGTTGATTATCATGCACATCCTCTCCTCTTAACCTTGAAATCGCTCTCAGATGAAAGAAGTGTCACAAGCATTGCTGGGATCAACATTTTTTTATAGAGCAAATCTTGGTAAATAAGACAAATTTATACAGTCAATAGAGAAGCAGTATCAGTGATTGGTCAGATCTTGGTAATTAAGGGAAAGGGTGTTGCTGTCAATAGAGAAGAATTTGTTATTGGTCAGGTAATGGGGGGTTGGGGGGAGAGGTAGCTGACCACTCCTTCCACTGCCACCACCTCCCCCCTCTCGTCAGACCAGCAGGTTAGAGGGGGAATACCAACACCTGTCTGGGGCACCTGTCTGCCTGATTTCTGAAACATTTGGAGGAATATCTTATCTTACCTATATTTAAAGCCACTTTGTTTTGTGCGGCCATAAGTAATATTTATTCTCCACTATATATTTATATTTATTCTATCAAAGAAATACCTTATACTCAAGATGAATAACTTTAGGCAATTGACATTTGTCCAGTTATGTCGACATTGTTACATGATTTTGTTTTGGTGCTTTGTTCTTTGATACAGGTGCTTATAACTTATCATTTTAATGTGGACAGCAACTGAAAGAGTCGCGGATCCTGAAGCCTCTGTGGTTCAGGTATCAATCCCTTTTGAAAAATGTTTCATGTAAATTTGATTGACCCCGTCATGTGAAAATGACAATATGAAGAATTAATATGTAAACTATCCCCATACCTAATTTTATTGAAATATTTAATATGCATACAATAAGTAAAAAATAAATTTCTTGCAACATCTGGATATTTCCTTTATTTTCAAGTTAAAATATTGTGTTAATCATTATCAATTTCAGGCTTGAATTTGAATCCATACTTGAATACTTGAATCCAACCAAAGGAAGAAATTAAAGGGACACCGCATCGAGGATAAATGTGAGATCTACTTGTCCTGATTAACGAGTCACAGAACCCTAATTTCAGACAATTGAAGTAATTAGTAATAAAACTACTGCATGTAGACAGTGAAGCAAAGCGTAACTCGTTAGCAGACAAGTTACTCAGCATAAGCAGATAAAAGTGATCTCATTTTTATCCTTGATGCAGTGTCCCTTTAAGAAGGAGGGTTGGAGTTGGTTGTTGTGTGGCAGGGGATAGGGTCGGGACTGGAAGGGGGATGTTGGGAGGGTGTAGGCATATGTGGTAGGGTGAGTGACTGACAGTCTGACATTAGAGGCAAGGTACTGTCAGCCTCTGTGTAGGTAACATTCTGAGTTGCCTTCATCTTGATCAAGACTCTCTCACAGTCTCCTACACATTTCTTTATAGCTTTCTCCAGCTATTTCCCTGAATCCAGTCATGTAATTCTAGATCCGTGCTTTGTTTTAAAATGTGATTTTGGTATGTGCTTTCTTTACAAGATGATATTTACTTTAATTTAATTTGCTGTGATATATTAAAATAGACTGAGTAAAGTCTACATGGACTCTGGCATTTAACGAATCTAGATTTGTTCTTTTTCTAATTGGTCAGCTGTTTAGTCTTCAGCAAACTTCTAAAAATGTTTGGAAATTTCCTTTTTCTTGTAGTTTGGCATTTTGATATATTGCGATCATATTCTGATTTTTTAAGAGATGGAAATAAATACAATAATTTGGATGATTACATAATATAATGGATTTATCAAACCTTCCTAACAAAGAAAGTGAAATATATGAAGTCTATTGCCTGGTTATGGAAAAATTTTATGAATCTAGTTAGTTGGCTTTTGTACCTCACTCAATGAGATAAACATGGTATTTGTCAAGGAAAAACAGATATTCTATTTATTATATCATTATTTCTGTGTTTTACATTCAGTTGGAGTGATTACAACGGCAAACGAACAGCCTTCGCAAGCTGACAATATGACGTCATAACATTGTCCCGATGACATCACCCGAGTGGTGATAAAGTTTATCGTCACTCAGTAGAGTGGTGATAAAGGTTATCACCACTGTAGCTTGATAGAGGGTTTATTTCACTGATAGAACCGAGTATCTCACTCCAAATTATGTAATAAATGATGTTACTACACTGACAGCAAAAGAAAGTATATATCACTCAGTTGTATTTATCATATGTATAATTTTCAAAGTAAAAAATTTCGAGTTTTGGGAAATTAGTCCATTAGAAAGATTAAATCAGTCAAAAAATACCTCTACGTGTTTTTTAAAAAGTTTTTGAAATTCCCCCAAATTAATTTTGATGAAACACAACTGTTCATCGACATAAACTCTGTGTGAAAATCAATACATGTGCCTCGAGCTCGTCCTGCAGATTTTGAACATGGTAGGGGTCATGTTGGTGTCAATATCATTTCTTACCCCTGTCTACTTTATAGATAATGATATTTTAGATGAAAAATAAACAGTCACCAATTAAGTCATTCAAACTACTGCCAAAAGGTGTTATTGCATTGTGCCATAATCAAATGCATCTCATTTATTTAACAAATTGAATTAATCGAAAATAAGTGAGTGTTATACTTTCTTTTGCCCATCAGTTTATGTTCAGACCTGTTCATCGTTAAAATATCTTTCCTTGTTGAACTTACATAGTTTCTTTTACCTTGTGCACATACTATTTATTTTTACTACATATGTTTTAACTACATAAATCTGCCTGTATTTAATTCCATGTGCAAAAATGTTTGTCCAAATGGAAAATTGACCTATCGGACATCAGTTGACCGATTACAGAAAATAAAATGAAAACTAAATAAACAGGCCTTACAAGTATTAAATAAAGGCAAACCGCCCTGCTTGTGTCGGTCATAATTGTTTATGAAATTGAAATACGTTGATCCAGTCAAGAAGTCACATTCATTCTTCACAGCACGATCGAGGCACGACATCAATCATCATCATTATCTTCCGTAAATTATAATTGTCTGCAGACACAACACTTACCGTTTGATATTTAATTGATATTCTCAGTGTCATTTAGTGACTGAAAGATGTGACCCATTTCACAACATTATTTACGAAAAAGATTTCAGTAACATCGCATTTTAAACTAATTTTGACAAAGTTGGTAAACATTGATTTTAAAATATGAACCATTTTATGCATGTTGTTGATAAATTAATAGTTATAGTTAATTGCTATGGTGTTATGTTTAATAGTATGCAATAAATGAAGAACCAACAAATAGTAATACTTTCTCATACTTTATTCATAAAAAAAATTTTACTTCCGGGTTCGTCTTTTTGGGTCAAATGTCCGACTGGCAAAAATTTGAATCTGCAACCCTGATATAATCCAATGTTTCAAAACTTAGGCCTGGCAAAATTAATCACTTATTTTATGGATTTTGGGGGTCAAAATGGCTAAAGCCAGAGGCAGAAAAAAGGCAAATTTGCTATAGTAAATTAAAAGCATGCAGGTAAGCAGAATAGGTACAGACTTGATTAAGAATATAATTATTTTTCACCTAATTTGTTTTACCTTATTACCTATATATCCATGAATTATATGTATGTGTTAAAAGCATGTTTCATCTACGTCTTCATGTGTTAAATCCATCAGACTCACAGAAGGCCACCAGTGGCAAGGATCGTGTGTGTTGGCTATATGTGGAGGTTTTATGGCTAAATGATAGTCAGTGTATTATCAGTGGAAGTAGTTTGTGAGAGATGATGGACCCTTTTAGCTGTAAGCTCTCAATCTCAAACGTTTTTAAAAAAACTATTCAAAGTTTAAAGAATTACACTGGTAAATTGCATTTGGAAAGTTTAAAGGAAATTGACTTTGAATTTTTGTTGCACAATTTCAGTGAAAATTGATTTTGAAATGAACATATTTTTTTTCTTCAGACAATGAGAGGAAAAAAACAGGAACTCATATAACTTCCAAAATTGACTAATTCTTATATATTTATTTTTAATCAGGTTTTATCTTTCAAGTAGAAATGAAATTAAGATTTAAATATCCTATTTTAAGAAGTAATTAATTTAATGCTGGACATTCCAAGCGCTCGATCACTCAAAGAAGTTTGGTGATCATGTATCTCAACATGTCGGGCCCTGGAACCATGAACTTCAGGAGGTCTTAGAACTCTGACTGAGGAAGAAATTTTCGAAACAACTAAAACACATCTCTATCAAGTAGAATTCTATTGAGAAGTTTCAACACACTATTTACCAGTCTCACCTGAGGGCTTTTGAGTGGTGCTTTATGCCCTTGTTAGCCCAACAGAAGTACTTGCATGTATGTAAGTATGTAATGTATGTAAGTATGTAATGTTGGCTAATTTAATTAAGCTTGAGAAAAATCAGGAGTTCAAACGAGACTGAATATTAAAGTTCCCAACACACAAATTGTGATCCAATATTAAAGTTCTCAACACACAACTTGTGATCTAATATGAAAGTTCTCAAAACACAAATTGTGATCTAATATTAAAGTTCTCAAAACACAAATTGTGATCTAATATTAAAGTTCTCAACACAATTTGTATGTTGATCAAGAGATATAGATTTGCCCGTCACTTCAAAATGTTAAAACTGAAGATAAATTTGGCAAACACTTCTCATCCAGCTTCAACACTTGAGGAACAGTTGGCACTTCCTTCATGACAGTTGTTCACTGTTTAAATCTTAATAACCTACAGTCTATGTGGTATTATTATCAAAAATCTCTTTCTTAAAGGTCAGCCTGTATTAAATAACACCCAGTTTGATGAAGATGTGTATTATTTATGATATATCTACACCCTTCGCCAGCAATCACCTGCATGCTTCCACAGCACAAATTCTTTTGCTTTTCTTTTCTGCTTTTTTATAGCTCATCAGGATTGAAAGGCCAGATGGGCTTATAGCATAGAATGGGGTCACTTTGTAAAGTTTTCATTTCTGTATTCTTCACAAGAACCACCAGCTCTGGAGAGCTAAAATCTTGTGTACAGTTATCTTTGCAAAATTTAAAATTGTATATATTGGTGACTCTTTGACCTATACTAAGGATAACAGGGATTCCACCCTAAAAAGTTATTTTCATTGTATTCTTAAAAAACTAAAACCTCTTTTAGCGTTAACCTCACCTATCTCAAAACATGAACAACCCTTGGAAAGCAAGTCTTAGAGTTGGATCTAACAAAGTAGACTTCTTTAAGAATAAATATATTGTCAGAGATTTACTGTCAGACAACCAGTTCTCTATATCCTTGAACTTTTTACACACAGAACAGAAGAACCTGAGATATTGCTTCAAGTCATGTTTCATTTAATGTGTCTAGCTAAGGAGATCTATCTAGATGTACTTTTAGGCCAGGCTGAAAATTAATGTTTTAAGATGTTGTTGAAACCTTTTCAGACATTTCAACAAATTCCATGACCATGACATGATAACTGATATTATAGATTAACTTCCTTTCTGAAAAGTCAAATTAAAACTAACACCTTTGGTTAAATTCAAGGTAAATACCTCAATTCAACACATGGCTATCAAATGCCATGCTATCACACATGAAATACTTAAAAACACAAAGTAATTAACTTAAAAACTTTAAACGACGAGTCAACATGTGCTTGCAGCGTGGTGCACTTGCTGCACTGCACAAAGAAGATACATACGTGCATCAGAACATGCACCATCAAACATCTTGCAGTCTTCCTGTGTATAAACACACATTAGGTGTAGGCATGGCTGGTCCTGACATTTAGTCTCAAACGTTTTCTAAAAAAGCTTTCAACCTTCACATTTAATCTGATAATGGTTATAAGGACTGATGTTTGCTGCATGGTCAGTAATTGAAATTTATAGTGGTGATGAGAAGCATCAGTCCAAGGAGCCTTCTGATCTGTAATAAAATTTGTCATGTCAGCATATGAAAGAAAATGTTGCTTTACCTTTCACCATACAGAAGCTTTGAGTCCCTATTTGTTTGATTGTCTAACCACTTTAAAGGGGCAGTAGTACGTTTTTTCGCTGAAATAAGTTGATGAAATGTATTTGAAAAATAATGTCACTAATAGTAAACCATCCTTCTCTCTTCAGATAATCAAGTTAAAAATAAGTGTACATGGTTTTGTAAAGCCATGTAATAAGATGTTTTACCCTCTAAAGTAAATAAAGATAACATAAACTATCATTATAAGTGGGAAATTTGAAAAAATAAAATTTGCAAAAAATGTGCTACTGCCCCTTTAACACTTGATCTGCGGGTTCAAGAATATTCCCTGATTACATATCTCTTGCCAATTTGATCAAATCAGCATAAGAAAGAAATTTTGCTTTATCTTTCAAAATACAGAAGCAACAAGTCACTTGCTATTTAAACACTTTCCAGAATGTTCCCTCTAGCCAATAGCCTTTATGGAATTGTTCCCTTTGATGAGAGTTGTGGTTCCTGTAAATTGACCATCTGAATGGTTTGGCACTTACCACTTTATGTTAAAGGGGCAGTAGCCCGTTTTTTGCAAATTTTATTTTTTCCAAATTCCCATTTATAATGATAGTTTATGTCATTTGTCCCCCGCCGCCGCAAAGCGCGGAGCGGGGGACATAGTATTCAGCTCCGTTTGTCCGTCCGTCCGTCCGTCCGTCCCGCTTCTTGTTAGGGCGATATCTAATGAACCGCTCAACCTAGAATCTTCAAACTTGGTACCAGTCTTCATCTGGGGAATACGTAGACCTGAAAAGTTTTCGGTTACCTTGACCTCATTTTCAAGGTCAGGGCGAGACTTTGACCAGTTTTGAAAATGTTTTTAGCGCCATATCTAATGAACCGCTCAACCTAGAATCTTCAAACTTCGTACTGGTATTCATCTGGGGAATACCCAGATCTGAAAAGTTATTGGAGACCTTGACTTCATTTTCAAGGACACGGCGAGACTATGACCAGTTTTGAAAATGTTGTTAGCGCGATATTTCATGAACCCTTCAGCCTTGATTGCGGCGGGGGACATGGTCACGTTTGTGACAATTACTTGTTTATATTTACTTTAGAGGGTAAACATCTTATTAAACAAACCAATTATCCGTAGTGGTAATAACGGTGTTGCGTATAAAGCAAAAATTGCATGTGGCCATTTTATTGTGAACACAATTAATTATTTCGAAGTACAAAAATGATTTCCATGGCTTTAATTTAGCAAACTATGTACATTCGTTTATTAACTTGATTTTCCAAAGAGAGAAGGATGTTTTACTATTGGTGACATTATTTTTCAAATATATTTCATAGACTTATTTGATCGAAAAAAACGTGCTTCTGCCCCTTTAAGAGTTGACTTTTCTAATCTTTTAAAAATACATTGCATTTAGATATTGTGAACAAATGTAACAATGTTATATTTCGGATAGCACTATCAGAAAAAAGTGCAGGAACTTGAACTATATAATGCAGATATTGTTATCTCAAATATAACATTGTTACATTTTTAGTTAATCTTTAGTTAATATAATTCGTATTGCATCAATTTTTATGGTTTAATTCTTCTGGTGCTTGATTGAATAATGAGAGATAATATTTTAAAGATTGTGTGGTATATACATTGGCATAAAAACTTAAAGTTGGACTTTAAAGCACACCTTCTTTTCAATCTTGTCCCAAAAGACGTCAATGGTCAGAGCGACCTTTAAAGATATCATCTGAAGACCAAAGATCTGGTCTATATCTAATCATTTATAGAATCTGCTTCCAGGAAGGAAGCTAAAGAGATGATTTAAGGAACGGCAATTCTGTCAGTTTGGCATGCATGGTAGCAATTATTGACTCTTTTGAAACTGCAAGTGTGGCCATTGATGTTCTGTTATGAGTTGATCACTTCAGATAGGAGAAAACCAATACGAAAACATGGTTTTAGCCATCTGTTTTGAATAGATGTAAAACATAGATAATGTGTAATCGGCTTGGTCCAATTGATTTGCATTGAGCCACAGATGGAGATGAAAAGAAACATAAAAGAAAGAAGAGGTGACTTCAATGATGTTTTGAGCTTCGCTGGAGCGAGACTCCCACACGAGGAGACTGTGGAGCCAATAGAATGAGGGACAGACATGGATAGAAACTTGTGATAACTGACCAGGGGTCAACTTAAAACCATTACAGTGAATTTAATTAAAAATCATATTATTTATTTGTCAAATAGAGAATTTCACCCAAGTGAGATATCAAATATACCACATGAGTTTATTCAAAGTATTTTGGGAAGTTCTTTTGCTTTTCAACAAGTGATATAAGTCTGAAATGTGAATGACAGGAACTTAATATGATGTTGCTTATCAACAAGTGATATAAGTCTGAAATGTGAATGACAGGAACTTTCATATGTTGAATATACTGTCATCCATTGAGAATCAAGAAAGAAAAAATAAACATGTTAAAAAGGATGTCAGTATATGAATCATCTATAGAGAATCCCACTCAAGTGTCTTCTGATATCAAATATATCAAATATATGATATTATGGCATTACCGGTATGATGTCATCAGGTTCATGAAGTCATAGCATTGTGAATCATTACTTGATGATGTACAATGCATGATGATGCCATTTGGTTGCTTGTGCCAGGGCATTGTCAGAATGATACCTCCTAGGACTAGGCTAGGAGATGTCGCTTGATCTCACACAAGCAATATCTCCTACAGGCCTACCAAAGAAAAAAGCAAATTGCAACGGAAAAATTGAAATGCACACATAAAGACATGAATTTGCATCGTAAATAAACGATACGGAATGAAAAGACGCGAATCTGCACACAAATGAGACGATCAGCAATTAATAAAAATACACGAGGACGTGAAATGAAAGACGCGAAGAGCAACATTGTGACGCATACGCTGTCCAATTAAAACATGGTGGATGAAAGTTTGACCCCTTCGACTGGGAAGTTAAAATGCCTTTTCTGTTTCTTACATCTCATTTCATGATATTTTATGAATTACGGAAGGGTGGAAATGATTTACTAAAATGTCCTTGAAATAAATAACAAACCTTCATCACATCGGAGTGTTGCGCTTCGCGTCTTTCATTTCGCGTCCTCGTGTGTTTATAAGCGCTGATCGTCTCATTTGTGTGCATATTTGCGTCTTTTCATTCCGTATCGCTTATTTACAATGCAAATTCGTTTCTTTATGTAAGCATTTCGATTCTTTCCGTTAAAATTCACCTTTTTCTTTGGTAGGCCTGTCCTATGGAGTAGAGTTTTGGGTGATAAATGGTTTTGCAGCATTGTAATTCATTTGCTTTCCAAGTTTCAGCCAATGCTTACAGGTTTCATAACAACCATTACCATAAGAGTTCTCTCTGAAATAATGCTGACCATTGTGAAAAAAATGAAGTATGTGTAACCTTTGCATCAGCATTAAAACTTCAAAATTTAATCACCTTGCTTCCTCTGTTCTTCTGTGACTAATGCAGCCTCATATCTACTGTAAACAAGTCTTCTTAAATATATTTAATGAATGGTATTTCATTAAAGTATTTAATTCCTTAAATACATATATCTGCAAGTAGGTACAAGTCTATGCTAGTGTCCAGTGGTCTATCATATACTTATCTCTATGGCTGACATACACTGGATAATGCTTATCTTTGTAAGGTGATCAATGTTATAACATGCTATAACATGGCCACAATCGACTCTAGTCCAATTATCCAGGAACCCCATTCCGAAGCACTTGTTTGATAGGGTTTGCCTGTGGTGGTCCATCTACAGACCGGTCCTAATCTGATAACAGTCATGAAGATTGGCTCTTAATCCGATAACCTTCATTTAGCTTACTGGTTCCTTGACGGGGGAGTTGGTTACCATTAATTTTGAATGCATGACTCTCAATTAACCATTGATTGTTCTGATTCAATGTAACGAAAGTTGGGCAAATATGAGGGCTATGGTAGAAATGAGCCATTTTCTTCAGAAATAGGGTCAATATAAGGTATAAAGTACATTGTACTAGAATATAGAAATGGGTCAATGTAAACAGAAACTGAGTCAATTTATGGTATAAAGTATGAAAACAAAAGTAAGGGTATATACAAAGAAACTTGGGGGTGGCCTATGATCAAGAGGTCTGGGGTTCAAATCCTGCCAGGGGCAAGGCAACTTTGTCTGCAGTAGAGAATTGTTCTACACGCAGTAAGGTTTGCTGCGTGCAATGCTACACTGAATTTCAGCATAGTACCACCCATGGTTCGCTAGTTCCAGCCAATGCTCGTAGGTTTCACCAAAATACATATCCACTTGGCGTTGCTGGCTTTCTCCCTCCAATAATATTAACTGCTGTGATATAAACGAAATACTCTTGAAAGCGGCGTTAAACCCTGAAACACCTCAATTCACAAGAGAGTTTGGCTAAAATGTTGTATATATTATACTCTTTATATACTTGTAGCTTGGACAGTTTGTATGGTAATTGAACAACTGAGTCAATTTGATTTTAAAATATGTTCAACATAATTAAAGTAGAAACTGGACTATATTGGTAGAAACCAAGCACTGTGACATTATAGGGAGGAAGTAAACCAATACAGTTATCACATGGCAGTAGAGGAAATATTGGGGAAATACAATTGAAATTAATAAAATGCATTTAAATAAATTGCAAAACTCACACTGAGGTAAATCTTAATTTTAATTTTTTTTTCCTTTTTGATATTTGATTATGATGGATACTGGTATATTTAAATTTAGCAACAATTAATTCTTTTATTTCTGCGCAATGTCCCAAATGTATGAATTTTAATAGTTTTATCAATTATATGCTCCCAAATGTTTTATTCAATATTTTAATATGTGTGATTTTTAAAAAGAAAATGTACATGTAATAATCTTTGGCAGATTCAATTGTTTCTTTCAAACATGAATGACTTTAATCAATCAAAAATATGATAAATTCTAATAGTTTGAGTTATAAAGATTAAAAAACAAGAACTCTTCTGGTAATAGGACCCTACGGAGCAATTGTCTCTCTTTTGATATTTTCATTACTAGTTTTGTGCAGAAGTAACTCATTTTATTGCCTTTAACATGGAACATGAACTATGTCTATTGCTTTTATGAAATTCCCTATATGAAATCTGCTCCTGTTTTTAATCCCCTTTGGGGAAAAATTAATAATTGCAAAATGATCTTTTGATATCTATTGAAAGGTTTCAGAGACTGATATTACCATTAACTGTAAAATATCAATTGGATACTCCCAACATACAATTCATTGTAAATTATATACAGTTATGTCAAACATATAATGTTGTTACAATTGGGATCACACTATTTGCAATACTTATACTTTTTTTCAGAACGAGTCCCCTAGGCATTCAATTCCACACCTTCATAATGAAGCACTAATAAACTTACCGTTTGTATCAATGTTTCAAATTGACTGTTTTAATGATCTTTATATTTATGCATAAAACAGAAATATCCCATCAAATTTCCTTTCATCAAAAATACAGTTTAATTGTCTCAACATAGGCCTCCAGTAATAATGTTACTTTAAATGCTAAGATGTATTTTATAAGCAATATGTGGTGCTGTCAGGGCTGTATAAGCAGAACATAGGAAGTACAAGGTTGTTGGCAAAATGGGCTACAGAAATTGTCTAAATGACAAATAAGTGCATTCCTTGTTGGCAAGTGAGTGTTACATGTGAATATTGCTCAGTAATTATCTTGACAACATCATTGCCTCCTTCACACAATAAAACTCATTCACAAGATGGGTGCTGGCACCATACAGTCTCCTTCATGTTTTAACCTCTCTAACTCAACATGCTTGGTCTCTCACTGGTTGGAGTGTATATGGAATGGGGATATTACAATTCCAAATGATCAGAGATATTTATTTCACTTATATATTTATTGTTATTGTCATTTTTCACTGATTTTAAAAGATTTAAATTTTTGACAAGCATAACCACTTCAACATGTTTGTAATGCAGGCATCGATCTTTAACAAATGTTTTCATTACAAGTAGTCACATCAGCTAGATCACCATGATAAAAAATTATAGTACGATAGGTCAAATGTTAGGTAACAGGTAACTGTTTATTTTTGTACAAAAAGTTTATCGACATGGGTGCATATTTATATAGAAAAATCCTTCATTACAAGTACCGATAGTGTATAATAAATATCAAATCAAGATGATAAATAGAGAATACTAAACGATGTCCTGTTTAATAACATATTTATGAAACGAGTGAGTGGTTTGGTATTTAACGAGCGAAAGCGAGTTAAATACCAATACCATCTCACGAGTTTCATAAATATGTTATTAAAGAGGACAGAGTTTAGTATTTTATTTATTAATCACCCAACATTAACAAAATAATGCGCAAACGAAAGGCCGGTTCGAGTGCATTATGCCAGCATAACTAGGTCAGGCGTATGAATACATTGTAATGTGGCTGCTGTCATTCCGTTTTACGTTAACACGATTTTACGAACCAAACATCATATTTAATGAAAAAACAACAACTTGACATAACTTTTTGAATCACAAATTTCAATTCTCGGGATTATCTTTTAAGTGCGTGGTATCATAGCTTTCAAGCTGCGCACCGCCTCAAAGAAGCGTGGCTGTTCGTGTGGCACATGAAACAGCAAGTTTTAAGAAGTATGAAAGTAAACATGGATCACTGAGTTGTTTATTGGTCCTGCAAAGATAGGACCAAGGGATTGCATTTGAGAACGGCTAACATTTAGAGTGTTTGTGTTTGTACTTTGCTGCAAATTTGAAACACTTGCTCGATTTGGACCAATCCCCTACAAAAAAAAATCCCTTGAAAACATATTACTGCACCATTGCCACAAGGAAAATTTTACCATCGCCACAACCCATCCGCATAAATTATAAAATGAGTTGCGGATATGGTTTGGTAATATATCCAAAGGGATCCCCACCCTATACAATAAAGCCATAAACCATCCACAGGTAGTCCATATGCGGATATGGTTTGGTAATATATCCAAAAGGATCCCCACCCTATCCAATAAAGCCATAAAACCATCCACAACTAGCCCAGAATGGAGCTGCGGATATGGTGTGGTAATATATCCATAGGGATCCCCACCCTATCCAATTCAGCCATAAAACCATCCACAGGTTGTCCATATGCGATCCCCACCCTATCCAATAAGGCCATAAAACCATCCACAACTAGCCCAAGATGGAGCTGCGGATATGGTGTGGTAATATATCCATAGGGATCCCCACCCTATCCAATACAGCCATAAAACCATCCACAGGTTGTCCATATGCGATCCCCACCCTATCCAATAAAGCCATAAAACCATCCACAACTAGCCCAGAATGGAGCTGCGGATATGGTGTGGTAATATATCCATAGGGATCCCCACCCTATCCAATACAGCCATAAAACCATCCACAGGTTGTCCATATGCGATCCCCACCCTATCCAATAGAGCCATAAAACCATCCACAAGTAGTCCAGACCCGCATTTGCATATATTTGCATAAAACCGTCCACAGGTAATTTAATGCTTTAGATATACAATATATATACATCAAAACAAAAAACAAAAAACATAGTACACTTCACGATTTTTAATAGTACAAAATAAATACTATAATATTAATGTTCATCTTGAGATCTTGCGTGCTCTACAAATATATACATATAAATATCCTTGAAAGGAATTCAACATTCAACTGTGTTCAGGAACACTTCGTTTTGAGATTCAGCAACTTCTTCATGATCTTGGAATCTCCAGGTCACTTTCGAGGGCCATGGGGATCACGGTGAGCGCGCTGAGCTCCTGAAAAGTAGAATAGTAAGAATATAGATACCATGGTACAAACAGGCAAGTTACAAATCACATGATATGAAAAGACTTTTTGATATATATAGACCATAACCATTGGCACATTCATGTCCCATTACATAAAGGACATTCATACCCACACGACTCTTGCAAAATATAAAGAAAGCAAAAGAGATATTATATCTTTGGAAATACCTAATTTCCGAAATGCCTTCCTCAGGCTGCATATCTTCTTGGACAGGTGGTCGGTGTACTGTGAATAACAGGTGCAACACCCGGACGGCAAACACTGGAAACAAAGAACAGTATTAGTATTTCAATAAATTAGTCATGATTGCATATAGTAAAATGATTTTAATGTTTTCAAACTCTTCAAATTGTTATTCAAATTCATATGATATGACAATATATATCTATATATATAGAAAACAAATGAACTCAGCTTGGAGTAGTGTAACTGTTCCTTTAAATTTAAATGTTTAATTTAAATGCTTAATATGAAATGACAATATACATCATGTTTAATTTGCACCTTCAATGGCTTGAAGCACAGTTTTCACTGTGCTGCCGTCTTGAACCCTAGAACTTGACTTGAATTGAGTATCTAAACCAACATAAACATTTGTAAGTTCTGGTTCAAACTATAACGAATATTTATAATATAATCAAATAAATTAGTAAAATAATGAATTATTACAAAATGTGAAAATACAAATTTTATTTTCATGATTAATGACTGATAGCAAAAGTTGTATGTAAAATATAATCAGTCTGACTGGATGCATATTAAGGTTGTAATTTGTAATCTGCAATAAATTAACTAACCATGACCATTAGTGTCCATTAAAGTAGTCAATCAGCTTGATTGGGTGCATATTCAGAAAGAAGATTAAAGAACCTAATTGTAAATTTCAATGCCAAACCCACCTTCAACAGACCTTGAATAAACATCGTCTGAGAGTTGTGTCCACAAGGTTAGTGTATTTTCTGTCCGGTTCAGCCGACACTGAAATCAATATTGACATTTTAATGAATAAGATACAAACTATTTGATGAAAATAAAAAGATTTTGAAAAGTATAATCCAAAATAAATCTTATTAACTGATAAACATATACTGAAAAAAAATAGTCATAAATAATAATATCTTTATAAGTTGATTAACTAGTGAAATATTATTCTTGATAATCATAAAACATCAAATATCCCTTACTAAACAGATTACAAATAATCAAAATCAATTTAATATTTAATATTATATAATTAATGTTTAACATGTAAATACTTTTGAAGAGTATAATGACAATAAATGTGTTTATGATAAAAATAAGAATACAGGGTATTTTAACCAACAAACAATTGTTTGGAATTCTTTATAAAACAACAAAATTAAGATTTGTAAGTCAAACAAATATAATTGATTAAATTGGTAAAATAAATATGGATTAAAAAACCTTTAAAATACAATGCATTTTTGACTATTAATGACTCACAGCAAATTTATCTGTAAAATGTTATATTAGCAATCAGCCAGTCTAGATACATTTCGAGAACATCAATTAAGGAAAACAAATGTATTGATTAATTGTTATTTAACAATTTGTTTGTTTAAACAACAATATGCAAGCATCTCAAGTCTTACCTTGAGAGGTTACATCATTTCCTGCCTGAGAGTAGGTTACATCATTTCTTGTCTTTCCCCAGACCACCTGTCTGTCATGGCTGAGTGCACAATCACCTTTGTTAAAGGGGGACTGTGCGGGATAATGAGCCCGCTGATGGCGAACGTGTTGCGTGCTGGTGACATGGTCACGTGACTCGGACTGGGCGCAGACCCAGCGATGTGGTCATGTTTTTGACAGGGGATTCCCCCTTTTCACAGGCGATCGTTGATTGGCTGTTTCATTCTCGTTCTTGTTTTGGACCCCGCCATCGCTAACTACAACGATTTCATGGTCCATGACCAGGTTCGAGACAACACAGCCTACAGACAGCAATCCCACAGACGATTTAATTGTGTTGCAGAGGTTTGGACGTCTTGAACAGACGATTTTACTGGAAATCCGGGATCGATTCCTTGATCCCCAAGGGCACTACACTGGGTTTATCGGACTTTAGATGTGTAGATGTTTGGGGGGAAAACGATTACAATAAAAAAAAAATGCTAACATGTATTACTATTAATTCATTTGGTATTCTTCATAAAGCAAAACTATTTTCGTAAGGAATGACAGATATTTAATTTAAGAAACCATTGTAGTAAAATATATGTAAAAGATGTATTTTAACTCATAAAACATTTAAAACAAGTTTTGTAGGTAACAACTTCAATATTGTAAAAAGAAAACCAGCATTGTTCATGTCACTCAGTCTCTATGAATGTACATCATACATACTGGACAAAACAGTGGCATTTTGAAATTATTCCATAGTGATATATTTATTGATAGTGATGTTTTAATCCTGAAATATATAAACCCCAACTTGGACATATAAATATACTCTGTCAATGTCAATAAATATACAAATTTGTTTTGACATAGATTATCCCGGGAACGGGACAAAACGGCGATAAACCAAAACGTCGAAAGGCGAAAACGGCGAATATTTGACGAAAACGTCGATGAAATGCCTGGCGAAAACGTCGATAAATTTTATATAGAGCAATAAAGTATAAAAGTATTATTTAGTTTGTTTTTATTTACGTTTTAATCCTTACATGTGATTAATGTGATTATTACAGTATGGTATTACCGTGTATTGAAGTCGCCGACAGTGTTGTGATTAAAACAACATTGTTCGCTTGGATGTTTTCACAAGACTTCATTGATAAGTGGATAAACTCAAACTCCTCCTACAGATTAGATGTCACTCACCACCATGCCTTTCCCTTGTACGGTGTGTAAGAAGACAAATTAAAATTCTTTATTTCTCAAAATCGCCACCAACGGTGGTACATGAGCTTTACAATTCAAAGAAAATTTATACAAAAATTCCAAGATGGACAGAAGGAACATATAAACAATATTTATATATATATTTAATGTTGAATAATGTTTTATAAATGTATTGCTAAACAGTCATTGAATTGTTAATACTGTTCACATAAACCTTCTTATAACAAATTAAATGTACAATATATTGACATGCAAGTCGTGTGTCATTTATCTAGTCAGTAGTGTATACAACGTGCAGAGAAACTTTGCAATCGACAAATTGTCTAGCCAGACTGGAGACAATTGCAATGCGATTTGGCAATAGAAAGCTTACATATAATGCTTTGAAGTTTCATCCCCAGGGTTCTACTTGAATCTATGTACAAATAACAGTGTTCAATACACATTGTCTGTTATGTCAGCAGCATTTCCTGTATATTAGCGGTTGTCGTCTCCACTGACACTACCAAATACCACAATTATGTAACGTCGCAGATTGTGATCACATCATTACACGGAGTCAGATACCTTTCAATTAGCATTCAATTAGCATTGCTATGTCCCTGTAATGAAGTCTTTTTGGTGATATTTTCATTTCTACCACATTTTAAATATTTGATTTTTTATAAGTTACGCATAGGGCAAACTGAAAGAAGTCACCAGCTGTAGAAGTCGCCCGAACTTCGGAGACTTTTCACTTCCAGCTGACGCTATAATATCTGCAATAAATGCAAACTGTTTGTTTCCAAATGTTCCTTTTTAATATGTTTTATTTGTATTTTATTTTTATGAATTATTGATAGTTTGATATATTTTTGTTTTATCAAAACTAGCAATTGCGTGAGGTTCAATTAACGGTTTCATGAAATAATTTGGACACTATTACATTTTCTTTGTAACCACTTGTGAAGTTTTAAATGGCCGCGGAAAAAATATGGAAATATGTAGAAATATTACATTATCACATATGACAACAACATTAAGTTAATTAATTATCAGTTTAGCGCTCACATCGTTTATGCAGCAGCATACCTGCGAAAATGATTGCGACATCATTTATTCTAACAAAGTTTGCGGCAGTTGCTGAAATTAAATAGGAAAGCATGCTCTCAATAAATGACAAATTACTTCAAGCAGTTTAACTAGGGATAATGTATTGTTCCTGGACTATTATCCATGTGTTTAAGGATATAAAGAATCAGTTTGGTGAATAGTTTAAACCACTGACGCATGCCAGAACATTTGGGTTGTAGGGTCCGAAGGAAGGTCAATCTTGTCCGAACTGATATACGCAACTTTAACCGTTTTTATTTTCGGTTAATCTTAAGCAATTCTGAAATATCTATGTAAAATCGAGTAAAATTCTTTCTATCCAATATTTTGATTTGCTGAAATTGACATTTTAAAGATTATTATTTATTATACAGTCTTTCATAATATTTGAATCGGATCAGTGTCCAAGCTTCGGTCAGTTTGCGCTACTCTAACCTTTTATGTCTGAAACCTTTTATGGGTGAAATAGGTTTAATGTAGTTAAATATCAGATAAGCGAACCAATTTGATATAATTCTTTTATTTTGCGATACACATATGAGTTTGATATCAATAATAGAAAAGGGAATTGGTCTGCATTGTAATAAATATAAGCTCATATCAGTATATCACTATATCCACATTGGAACTTGGTTCATTATGGGCTAATTATTATTATTATGAACACAACGCAAAAAGGTAAATAACGCTATTATTACGAGCTCGAATTATAGACACTCCGTTTCACCGTTGAGTAAAGCGAAAGAGGGGTCAGACGCGAGAAGATTAGGAGCGCGTAGGATTGCGCAGACAAAACTACGCTGAGTAGAGAGAACGCTAATTGAGATTTCCGGCTCGGGACGCTGTGGTGGTAATTACTCGTGGATCGTTTTAATTATCCCGCACAGACCTCCTTTAAGAAGAAAAGTGACATGTTTATAAAGACTGGTTTTTAAAATAAATTTAACATATATTCCTAATTCAAATCATAATCTGATACAAATTAAAGCAATATATTGCATATAAATATCACAGATACCTTTGTACACATGCCATGAGACATGAGTGCCTTTTTACAAATGAAGCCAATCTTATGTCAGAAAATGTTACTCAGTCTGTTAATGGAAATGGGTGAATGAAATTAGATTGATACATTTGGAATGCAGTGAAAATAAGTACTTGCCTTGGATTAATCAACTGAGAAATCTTGTACTTCTTGGCCTTGTGAACTGTAAAGGTTGGGGAGCTTCCTTCTTCTTGTTAAAAATAGCCACTATGGAGAAAACTTTACTGCAGCAAGACTAAGGAGGCTTCTGATTGGCTAAAATTGGTTGATCTGATCATAATGGCAAAATACTTCTTTATATATTGGTTGTGACAGTTTGTAATATATAAAGGATTTGAATTGACTATGAAGAATATTTGTTTTATCTATCAATTGTAAAACACAAGCAAATGAAAAGCACTAAATACTGAGAATGCTTCTGATTGGCTAAAATTTATTTATCAGATAATAGTGGCAATTATTTGGTTAAATATGACAGTTTGTGATATTTAAGGGATTTGATCATGAAATATTATGAAAAGGTTTGTTTCTATCAATTTATTAAACTAAAAAATGAAAAGGACTCATGAAGTTTAATTTGGTATTTTATTTCCTTCATTACATGAAATTTGTGCCAACTGTGTCAATTGTTGATTAAATCAATTAAAGAATAAATGTAAACTAGATATCAAAGTCTTGACTGTGAAGTACAAGCCAGCAAGTTTACATGAAATACATAATAATACAAACATAAATAAACATTTTGACCAAATGATTTGTTTTAGAACATCTCAGAGCTAATATGTGAGTAAAAAAATTTTTTCATTTGGTATCAATAATCCATTGTGATAAACTGTGATAAATACTTAGGTTATTAATTAGATATACCTTCACAGCCAGTTTACAACTTGAAACAACATTCAATCAAATACACAGCGCCCCTCCACATCACTGCTCAGTTCTTAAACATTCAAATTGGTTAATCTAATGAAATGTATACAGTAATTAAGCTACTTGTTAAGCAATCCATTAGGTGTTTTTAAAATGTATATTTGGTGTCATTCCTGTAATCTGACCATTGGACAGTTATCAATTAATTAAGCTCCACCCATTTCAAGTCTGATGACCAATAGTTTTGCACTTGTTTGTTGTTGCAATTTCTCAGAGGTATACACATTTTAGTGATTGTAAATATGTAAAGACTGCACTTGTTTTATACAACTTTGTCAAGTATTTCAATTGATTGTAATTTAAGGTCAGAGAAAATTAAAATTAAACTTAAATTATTTTTATTTTTATTTCTTTATGATATCTTCACTTTGGCGAAGTGTATAATTATTTATTAAAGAATATTTTTAACTTAAACAATTTTAATGTAGGTTTTGTAATGCATACATACAATAAATATATATTTCATGCAATTTTTATCTTTAATAAAAAATATGGATGATTATTTCAATCGCATATATTGACATGGGATGAATGTTTATATCTCAATTGTGTAAAATTAATATATTTTGAAATACCAATTGAATTAATGAGTTTGATAATTAAATAGAATAGTGATATTTCTACATCACAACCCAAATTGACAATTCAATTTTTATCTTTAATAAAAAATATGGATGATTATTTCAATCACATATATTGACATGGGATGAATGTTTATATCTCAATTGTGTAAAATGAATATATTCTAAATACCAATTGAATTAATGAGTGTGATAGTTACATAGAATAGGCATATTTCTAAATCCCAACCCAAATTCTTTAAAAGATAAAAATGGGCTTTTTTTATATATTTACAAACACTAAGCTCTTGATTTTCAGTCATGTGAAGATATGCCAAAACTTTGTTGACATAAGACTCACATATTCAAATAACATAAAACTGTTAATTAAATTAATGAAAATTAACCTGACGTTTAGTTTAAAAAAAATAATGTTGAATCTTACACCAAATGTATTAAATTGTTTATTTGAAGATAGTAAGTAAAATGTACGAATGTAATATTTATTGTGTAAGCTATCAAATTATGGTCTCTGATATATATATTTACATTGGAACCTGCTCTCTCTCTGTTTAAAGTAATACAAGTAACACCACAGTCATTTAACACGATTTGAAATAACAATAATTTGAGAGATGAATAATTATTTTGCAATCATATTTGACACACCTTTAGAAAAAACATAGTTCTTATCAAAACTAAATGTTTAAACCTTATTTCCTTGCCCATTCATACTGTTATAAACATATTTTTGTATGTTGTGCTTTTCTCAGTATTGCATGAATGAATATTGTGTTAAGTATAATTTTGTACCGAAGACGTATTTAAGATAAGATAAGATAAGATAAGATAATGTCTTTATTGTCCCAAGGGAAATTTGTTTTACATCATATATACAGTTCTCCAGTTTCAAACACACATCGCAAACAAAATATACATGATAATATTATTTTGCATAATAGAATTTGACTAATTAACATGAACATAGGCGTAATGCATCTTTACCAATCCATTAAATTTTAAAAATAAATATTGTTTAAACCAGAAGGATGATGGTGATCAACAAAGTTTTTTTTATAGTCTAAACTCAAATCATAAGCTTTCTTTATCATATCTTAAGTGCTAACATCAATTCAATCTGTTTTCACAATATCAGGACTTGTTTGGTTTTTTTACCAACGATTTTTTACCAATACTTTTAACAGAGGACTTTTCCCTTGAATTTACCACAGAGACTTCATATAATTACAATCTATAAGCAGCCAACTTCACATCGATGCCCATCCGTAGCATTCCCAAAAAGCCAGTTATCTTGTCTTCATTTGTGGCTATGCTGTGGACAACAGGGACTCGGTAGTGGATATGTTACCGTAACATATTCAGATACGTTTGAGGGTCAAACAGCCAATGGATACATCGTTGAAACCAATCCACAAAGGCAGCTATCTTGTGCTCTTTCTTGGCTATACTGTGGATAACCCGGACTCGTCAGTGGATATGTTACCGTAACATATCCAGAAAAGTTTGAGGTTCTTACAGCCAACGGATACATCGTTGAAACCCATCCACATGACCCATCCACACCACGTCCGGATCTGATCCGCTAGCGGCAATGGTAAAATTTTGCTCTAACTACCTGAAAAGATGCTGTGGTGCTACTGTGGATATATTGCCTAAACATATTTTCAGGATATTTTTTTTGTAGGGGATGTCAAAAACAGTGCTCTCCCGTCACCCCGCATCAGCTGGACGGTTGATCAAGTCGCTGATTTGACGATGTTGATTGTCAGAGATGTGAGAATAATTGTTTATACTCTACAAGTTCTTGTGACCACTTATTTGTATAATTATTTATTATTTAGATATCAATGCTGCGATAGTCATTTAAAAGGATATTGTAAAAGTAAAAATGTCTGAAATAATGCTACTTTGAGATGTTGTGATTGACAGCTGACATTGTTTTGGTCACGTTACTTTGGTCATGTGACCAAGTGCAAGTAGTTCCGGCAGCATGCGATGTTATTACACTAAGTGTAATAACACGGTAGATTTATTACACTGCAATATCTTCAACGGGTGATTAATAAAAATGCATCTAAGTACTGTTGACTATGCCGTGGTTCTAGATAACGGGTGTGTTTTTTAAAAGTAAGTTGAAGGTGCAGAGATGCTTGTAAGTCATCTTTATAACAAACTTTTAATTATATTACAAGTAGTAATATTAAATCATCAGGAAACAAACAAGCTATTAATGCCAAGAAACCATGGCGGTCATACTGATAGATCGGTGATAGAACTTTCTCTTTAAGTACTTATGAGTATAACATGGTTATATTTGGGATAACACTACCTTCAATAGTACAAATTCTTGTATTTTTTTGGGCCGAGTCCCATGCGGGATTCGAACCCACGCCCTCAGAGTAAGGAAACTATCGCCAGCATTGACTGTACCAACAGCTTACCACACGACCATTTCGCCTTATAGTTGCCTTACTCTGAGGGCGTGGGATCGAATCCCGCATGAGACTCGGCCCGAAAAAGTACAAGAATTTGTACTATTGAAGGTAGTGTTATCCCAAATATAACCATGTTATATTTCTTCACTATCTAAATGGCAAGTATATCTAATACTTATGAGTAGGTCAAATGTTAGGTAACAGGTTTACAACTGTTTATAGGTTGATGGGTGCTTAATAAGTTTATTTATGGTTTATTTATATAGAAAAGTCCTTCATTACAAGTACCTGGTATGTCAAGTTTAGACAATGGGTGTGTATTTTATAGGTACATCCATTGTGTTGTTAGGGGTCACATATTCCAAACGTTATAAAATGTGAACATTACTTTATCGAGAAGTACCGACAGCTACCGAAAACTACCATTTTGATGATAGTGGAGTAAATTGACAATATGAAGGTAAAAGTAGTGATTTCTGATGGAAAACCGGACAATGCTTTGCGATTGACGCGCGCCAATGAGTCAAACGTAATTTTAGAATCTTATTTACAACAAACAAAATGACAAATTTGGTTTGATAATATTTAATAGGTCAAATAACTACTGTGCATGTAAATGGGACGTGCAGTTTTGGTTTCTGCAAATGCATAATGATGCAGGCTTTCTCCCTGCCATAATACTAGCAGCCGCGATATAAGGGAAAATACTCTTGAAAGCGGCGTTAATTGGAAACTAGTAATTTTGATATATTTGGTGATGGGTGATGAATATGCAAGTTGAGTGAATTTATTTGTACTATAAACAACACATATGGTGAGTTGGAACGTACCAAAGACAAATAAATCTTTTATTAAACACAATGGATGTACCTTTAAGTAAGTTGATGATACAGAGATGTTTGATTATATTACAAGTAGTAATATTAAATCATCACGATACAAACAAGCTATTAAATACTTATGAGTAGGTCAAGTGTCAGGTAACAGTAAGTGTTTATTATTGTACATAGTAGTTTAGTTATACACAGATGTTGTAAGTCATCTATATATCATCTGCTTATTTCTATTACACATGGTAATATCGAATCAGCACTATAAAACCAAGCACACAAGCACTTACAAGAGGGTCAAGTGTTATAATGTAATATTCTTGCTCTAAGAATTAAGGGAAATGGTTCTCTTTGCAATAAAAGTAATATTTATGTCAATACTACTTTTGGAGATCAGTTTACAAAGGAGCTATTATAGCCAGCCATAATATCCTACAGCAGGTTAACCAATGTTGTAGCACCTTATGAGAGAGTTCTATATCAGGATATTTTTCCTGGAAATGGTATTTGAGAGGACATTCCTGTTTACATATATATATATTAATACATGCTTATAATACAATCTATTTGAAACATATTAATGAGGGTAATATATTGATGACTTTATACTCGACATTTTGATAAAGACTAGCACAAGTTCATTAAAAATGAAAACAATGAGAAGTGAGTTAAGCCATTCCTCACCGCTCCGAGTATGGAAAACCTTGCAACGGCATAAACGTGAAATTGTTGTTCATTCTTATGATAAATATTTCATCAATATATGTGTTTTAGAAAAAGATGTAAAATGTTTTTAAAATATAGCGTTTTTCTCATTTCATGTAAGCACAAAAACAATATGCTGGGTATACTGCTCATAGAACTTTGAGGGACACCGCATCGAGGATAAAAATGAGTCTCATCTTTATCTCACTAAGCTGATTAGAGTGTCTGCAAATGAGTTACGCTTCACTTCACTGTCTATATGCAGTAGTTTTTATTACCAATTACGTCAATTGTCTGAAATTCGGTGTCTGTGACTTGTTAGCAGATATGTTAATCAGCATAGGTAGATACACATGATCTGATTTTTATTCTCGATGCAGTGTCCCTTTAAGACTTACAAGGAAAGTACTATAGTAGTTGAAGTTTTCCAGAAGAGTTGCACATTTGCCAACATCAATGCACAATGTTGAATAAAGAGCAGGTGATCTCTGAATAGATGAGCTCATTGTTTTAAGTTAATGACTATTTCAAGCAATCTGTGCTTGTTCCAACTGCATGTTAGCATTCGTTATAGTTAAACTAACATCTAACACCAATAGAGATCTGCTCCCAAGACGGTTGCCAGTTAGCCAACATCAATAGACGAGCTGGGCTGGATGAACAACTGTAAAGTTTTAAAGACAGTCTGGCCATTTGTAGAACATATTGTAGGAGTAACTTAAGACATGTACCCCATGAAGAATAGTTATGCCTCATTTTTTATAACCAGATTTGAATGTAAATAAAAGTAAATGAACCTAAAACGAGAAAAAATATTAGTCAATGAAATTTAAAAAAAATAATAATGTAGTCATTTTTAGATCAGCAGGCCTGAAGGCTCTTATTTTATACAAAGTCATGGAACAAGACTAGATTCTCTGCCAATTTGCTATTAGGCTAACCAGTGTTTTCATATCAGTTTTCAAATCTCTCCAATTTGTTTGGTCAGAAATTTTAAGACAGTGATGCTCACAGTTGAAGTGTTTGATTTAAGAGCTCTAAGGTACACTCATGTAGCCCATGAAGAATACAAGACTGATGCACCAATGTTAACATACATGATATTATATGAACCTCAACCAATTAAATATTACTTTGTGATTGTTCTTTTATGTAAAGTGAACAGTTTGAGATGTGGTGTTCATTTTTGTAATGGGCTCTATCACAATTATAGTACATAAAAAATGTAACCCTTCTTCACAATATTCAACATTAAAAATACAAAATATCGCACCCATTGCTGAATTATCAGGCAAGGCCACTTGTGCCGACGTTCTTTGGAACATCAGCTAGCTGTTGGCTGTGTTTCTGTGGTGGTGAATTCTACGGTTTGCCCCTGTATCACTTACAGCCGATAACGTCTAAACCTCAAAACCTGCTACACTGTTTGAAATCTATGTTCCTTCTTATGACACAATACAGGTATAAGTGTGTTAATGTCACATCATGATTGCCTGGGTCCCGTTCCACGAAGCAAATGTAGAGTTAGATCAATTGTAGCCCATTCTTTAAAGGGACACTGCGTCAAGGATAAAAATGAGTCTCATCTTTATCTCACTAAGCTGATTAGAGTGTCTGCTAACAAGTTACGCTTCACTTCACTGTCTAGATGCAGTAGTTTTTATTACCAATTACGTCAATTGTCTGAAATTGGGTGTCAGTGACTTGTCAGCAGACATGTTAATCAGGTATAGGTAGATACACTTGATCTAATTTTTTTCTCGACGCAGTGTCCCTTTAAACATATGGTAGGGTACAATTGATTGAAGGGCCACCATCAATATTAATGGCTCAACTTGCTGTGATGGCTCCAATTTCCCTGCCCTCTTTAAAAAAAATTCTATGAAGTTTAAATTTTGGGGTTACAGTGAATGATGGTGTATGTAATGTCTCTTGTTGTGGTAATTCTTTCTACAATAACTCATTATTTTCCTCAAAATTTGCTTTGTGCATTTCGCATTGTGCAGCGACATTTCAAGTGTGTTCTGTCCTTTTAATGCTGAGTGTCAAGCACGGAAGCAACAACTCCCATCTTTTAACATCTTTTGGTATGCCGCGGCCGGGAATCGAACCTCGACATTCCACATGGTGAGCGGACACTCTACCAGCTGAGCTATACATCCCCAGTATCTATACTACTATACTATCTACCCATTCAACTGTAGTGTTTGCAGTGTAGGAAGTGAAGCCCATGTGACAACCCTTTTACCTGGTAACATATCTTGCTTTTGCTTAATTTTACCTTGAAAATTGACACAATCATAATTCTGGGCTTGTAACAAATTCAAGACAGTGACAATTGTTGCAGTACAAAACATATATATAAGTAATAGTGGATGAACTTCAGCCAAACTAAATTTATGATCATTCTGTTACCCATTTCTACATTGAGAGACATAATTCAGACATAGGTGCTTATGATAGACAAGTCTCTAAAGTCTCACAACATGGTGAATAAATCTAGATCAGCTATATGCCTTTCTGTTAGTGTTCTTCCTGCATGTCTCCACTGTGCTGTGAGATATATCACGACAACTGCGCTCGTTGTTGAAGGTTTTTCTTCCTGCCTAGATCTCTGCATAAAGACTGGGTGGTTCCTAATTAGATCTACAACACCCATATCATTAGATAAGTGTACATGTTGGCATTTACTTTCAGACAACAAAGCGCTAACATTTCCAGCTAATCTGTCTTGCATGCGTGAAGTCAGGGATCATTATGTTCACTTGTATGAACACCAAGAACACAACAAATGTCAGAACAGACTTTGGCATATTGTCACAATGCTGACAAATTAGTTGAAATAATGTGTTTAGGACTTTGGCTTTATAATTTACATTTTAATCTACTGACCTACATTGGACCTCTTATAGAAACATTTTGACAGGGGAAATGAAAGATTTTATGTGTGTTATTGATAAATAATAAATCCTTAAATAAATTTCTGATATTCATTGTATCAATTTAATCCTGGGCCACAGAATTGCTAGAAATATAAATAAACTCATAGATACAACTCTTAATAGTAATAACATCAGATAAAAAAAAAATTCTAGGAGATATGTGTCTGCAATTTTCTATAAATGTCTATTAATATAACATCCTATCTAACAATACATGTTTCAAATGAACTATTTAAACATAATACTCTGGTCTAGACCTGCTCCTTAAAGAAAATGCGCTGGAGCACATTTTTTATGTATTATTTTTTTTTCAAATTTGCCATTTATTAAAAAAATTCATACAATATACTGTTACTTTTGAGGGTAAAACATCTCATCTCATGACCCAATAAGCCGTATACATAGAAACGGATATCTGTATTGGAAGAAAATGGTGTGAAGCTACACTTTTGTGGAACTTTTCGGTGTGAGAGGTACATTTGTAGGTCTCATGCAATTTTGAGAGTTCAGACAGCAAGATGGTTGACCATTCCATCATTAAAACTTTACTCTGAGTGTCTAGGTATCGCTACATCCGTCAGATCACTTGACCTACCTTTGAGCATCCATTTTAATGTGAACACTTTAGAATGGCTGCTCGATGGAAAGTGGACTGGCATATGGCTTCACCAAACCATGTACATTTGTTTTAGAACTCTCTTTATTAATGATTCAGGGGTATTATGGAGCCAAATTTTATGAGAGCACTTTATTTTTTTTGAGAACGGCGTGCTACAGTCATATAGTGTTCTCAATTAAAATGTCTTGAATAAACTGAACATACAATATGAAATAGCAAGACCAAGAAAATGACATTAGGAAAAGCACTGCATTATTTGTAAATAAGAACATTATGTCATAGACTCTAGCTCTGTTCCATTACCAAAGATGTCATTAATTTTACATTAAACCAGAGGAGCTAAGTATGGGTACCAAAAATATTCCTAAACTTGCAGATAAATGGTTAAGAAAAATGATATTATCAATTTCTTCAGGCAATGTTTTATGATATTGATACACAGAATGTATTGATTTACCCCGTGTAAAATCAGGAAGCGTAGCGCTGATGGCGCAATAACTCAAAGACCGGAGAGATTTATGATATCATCAGATCAAAGTTCAGCGCCAATAGCTCTCCAGTTTGAACAGACTTGTTTCAAATAGCCTCAAATATTGGAGTAGACTCAACAAGAGACAGGACGTAATTATAGCGTAATTCTGTCGGCCTAGAGACCTATCCTGATCAATTAGCTGGTTAACCTGCAGTGTACTGGATTATTTACAGAATGATATATGTTCTCAGTGTATATATGGAGTAAGGCACTTCTGACAGTTGTGTAACTGGCAACCAGTTTGGTAACTGTACTTCAGACTTTAACAATTTTGAGGTATTTGTTTATTTTCGGCATTGAGAATTGACAAAGTAGCACTGTTGGTGTTCATGAATATTTCAAATTCTACACTATTGTGTGCCCTTTTTTTGGCAGTTACAAGAGTCTAACAACAAATTGCCAGCTACTACAGTAATATTCCAGGGCTAAGACTATAGAAACTGGGGGGGGGCATAAGGAGAACAGGAGAAGGTAGAACGCCCTCTGGGTCCACCACCAAAGTCTGATTTCTCACTTTCAAGTTAATAAGGCTGATTAGAAAAGTTTCACACCTATGAATTTGTCAGTTGAATAGTTAATGGGCTAAATAAGCATCATTATGTCTTATCAAATTATTTGAATTTAACATACTGCCTGCAGAAAGACTTGAGCTCATAGACGGATGATATAAGTGCAAGATCGTTCTAAGTGGCCAATTTACAATTTGATAAAGGGAATAATATGGGATTGGTCATTAGTAACAGATAGACCATCCTGAATTGGTCTAGGATCTGTCACTACCTAAATGGTTACGATAGGAGGGTTCATTTGAATAAAAGTTATTAGAACATACAACCATGATATAAATAGACAATAAAAAATAATATTAGCATTAACTGAAATGTGCCAATACAAAAATCAACTAAAATTCTTGTACTTTCGTCCAAGTCTTGGTGGCTGAGTGGTCGGCTCTTGGGACAGTCAGTGGTGGTGATTGACGCTTGACTCTGAGAGTGCGGTTCAAATCACAAATGGACTTGACCTAAAAAAAGTACAAGAATTTGTACTATTGCAGAAAGTGTGATAACAAATGTTACAATGTAAGGAAGGAATTGTTATGCATCCAGATTTTTTCCAAACAACTATTTCAAAGATTTAAATGGACGATTTTAATCTCTTATGTGAAGAAGTTTTGATTGATTAATTACAGGAGTAGAGGGGTATATGTTGCACATAATTAACAGAAGAACATAATTAGGTGTATTAATTTTCTGTAATTGCAAATCATTCCTACTTTACCTGCCACTGGCGTTTTCTAATTGTGAAGTGTTGAAGGATAACATCAGTTACATGATGCCATTTTGTGTTAATCACTTTGATTAAAATGAAGGAAAAAATGAAATGAAAATTGTCTTAAAAGAAACTTGAAAGATAAATTACCTCTTTTATTGAAATTTAAATCTGAACATATTAGATAAATGTCATTTATATTTCTAAATTGCATTTGCCATTAACATTTAACCTTTTCCTGGCTGGCTCTGAAATACTCACAGATGATGAAATTTGTGCCCGGGCATTCTGCCACAATTCCCCAGAATAATTCAGCAGAATACTATTACACAGGCTTATGTTTTTTTAATAAAGACATAGTTATTATTAGAATTATACTTCAACAAGTGAAATATGTCACAGGCTAATATGTATAAACTATAGCCTATTGTATTCGACGTATTAAGTCCTAGGCACTTAGAAAATTGGAAGAAGGGGGCGCTTATTGAAAATGACCTTATTATTCAGTTCAGTAAGTAAAAGTTTTTGATATTTTCAACCTACATACAATAAAAAAAACGATTTTATCAATGTACACATTTCAAATAAAGGTCAGAATCGATTTTACAATATCACTATTTTCAAATATAATGTAACATAATTCACATATCGACATAGTTCATAGGCTTATCATGTTAGGTTGTCTGGGGAGGGGCGCTAAAAAGTTAAAAACGTGGTTGGGGGGTGCTTATAGAAAGAGGGCACTAATTATGTTGTACAGTATATGCAAAACATTGGAGCATGCTTTAAACACGTACCACTTGTACATCAATTTGTACTGACAATTGTTGCACCATCATCCGATCTATTGGTTTATGGTGGTCTCATCAGGTCAAAAGTCACTGTTTGTGTCAAATGTGGATGTCAATGTGTTTGCAAATTACAGAGGTCAAGTGCCTGAACTTCTTTTGGGAATGATGATGTCACAATATTGCAAATTTTGATTGCCTGTAATAATTCATGAATAGCCATACAAGTCAAAATATGTATATATATACATCTGTCAGTTGTTTTGGACAACCTCTACAAGGTCTTCAGAACATGACATATCCCATCAGCCATCTGGACCACATCGACCCCCTCCCATTCTTCCCATCCCCACCCATTCACCCCACCCCCACCCATTCTCCCCACCCCCACCCATTCACCTCACCCCCTCCCATTCTCCCCACCCCCACCCTCCCTCCTTGCTGTAACCCTCTGCTCAGGGGTAGCAATTAACAAGATATCCATAGATTCAGATTCAATTCACAAATGTACAAGTAACTAAACCATCATCAGAAACTACAGATCAATCCACATCAATCATACCACAACAAGAAATTAAGTTATCTATCCACAGAAGTTGTTCTTTAACCCAAGAAAACAATCCCATCTATCCCCAAGCTCTACAATTGATATATGTTTGTTTCCATGAGCAAGCTAGCTCTCTATACAGGGATCCAGGGACTTGTTGATCGACACCGCAACAGGTCCGATGTGCCGATATAACAACCCAGTTGGCAAATATCAGCCCGGTTGGTGCTAGTTATTGATTGGCTAATAGATTCAAGGCGAGATAAACTCTATATCTGTGACTCATGCTAAATCTACATTATAAACAACAGCATCATTTAAAAGAACACTACAGCTGAATTATAGCCATATTCGATCGCTTTTTCTAAGTTAATTATACAAATTGTGTATTGGTTTAGGATTTTCTGTTACGCACTGCCAGGTTAAAATTGAATATACAACTGCAACATTTATCATGAACCTTGATAGAGAGAATGACTCTGCATACAATTTGTCAGTTATTTAATATTATTATATATCATTAATTTAACTAAACTAGACAAAGGAAACATAAGAAATACATGCCATTTTAAAAGCGACCCAATGTCACACTGTTATACCCGGATCACACTATCCACAATAGAACAAATTCTTACAGGATTCGAACCCAACCCCTCAGGGTCAGGCACCAACTGCCAGCACTGAATGTACCAACAGCTATACTCAGTCATCTACTGGAATCTCGACAGAAATGAGGACCAATAACCGAGAGTTATCTAAGCTAATTTTACATTCAGTATGCCACTGATAGATGTAAAGTGACCCAGCTCCTTGAGCTGAGAAATGAAAATGAAGGCTTTGAAATTAGAAAAGCCCCTTCACTTCATCATGCAAATACACAATCACAATGGAGTGTAAGGTACCAGATTATAAGAATCTTTTGACTGCTGAAAGGATCAATCCCCTGTCTCCTCTTAAATAGAAAGAAGAAAACCAACAACAAAAACACCTTTTCTTTATGCTGTTTAATAGTTACTCCATAAAGTGGAATTACTTTGTCACCTTTCTTCCAAGTTCAGCTAGGGTCTTCTTTTTGTTGCAGGCAGTTTAGTTCTGGCAGCTCTTGATATTTGCAGATCATCCGATGGTTTGAATTGATGAAGAGTAGCAAGCCTATAGGTTAACCCTGCTGAATTCCTAGCTGACAAAACAGGTGTACAAAAGAACGAAAACACTTCATACACTTACAATAGTTTAATCATTGTCAAAAAATGATGCAGATATAGTATAACAAAATATTAACTAGAAATTAGGGCTGAGACAAGTTACCCGGATTCCCGGGACGGGGTGGTAGTAATTAGGACCCCAGTACCCATCATATTACCCAGACCCATTATTATCATTATCATAAAACAGTCCATTGTAATTCATTAAATGATTGCAATCTATTTGAACCAGTCTTTAAACCAGAGTGTAATTGTAAATATATGCATATATATTACTATCATAAAATATGTTATCGTAATGCAAACAATTGTAGTGCATTGAGCACGCATTCGTGTGTGGATAACTTGTGAGTTATAAATATCCATTATTATTATTTATTATTAATAAACAATGAGTATGTGAAAGAAAGATTCAAATCTCAAAGTTCAACAATGACTCCAACTTCAAGTTTGGGACAACTTCCACAGACCAAGGAGGGGCCAATCCTGTCTCGTTTCACACATCTTCTCTTATATATTGATCTCAGTCTACTGGATGCAACTTTCGGCAAATTGGACACCGTCGCCGCATTATCTACGCCTCGAGGAATATAAAAATGTCAGTGTGCACCATTTCCTGCTGTTAAATACCACCAACGATTATTTGCAGCATTGAAAAGCTGAAATGGTTTATGAAGAGAATTATGCGTATGTGCTACTTAAGTGGAAGTTTTCGCTAGCTTGGGATATGATTGATGTAGATTGTGATTGATATGGATTTAGATGTACATCCTTTCTCCCATAGCTTCCTTATGAATGCTACTGAGGATATGTGTTTTAGTTCAGTTTGAATGTATTGCTCAAAGGCACAAGTGCGCACTTTAAAAAGTAAAGTTTGATGTATTAAGGTAATAACTCCACTTTTGAGACCTATTATGCAATATAAATTATTATGAATTATAAACACTTGAGAAAGCTGAAATCACTGAAAGACTTTACAAATATCAAGACTTCAGGAGAAACAGTCATGCAAAAATTCTAAAGAGCATTGTAAAGATAATAGCTCAACTATTGTTTGAGGCTGGAAGTATATCTAATTATGCCTTGTTTTTTTAAGGTACAATTGAAAAATGAAAGGATTTCTAAAATTGAGAAGTGACATTTAAGTATTTATTGAGTTCTACCATGTTTGGCCTCAAGATTGCGTTGCAAAAAATTCAGGTTTACTTATATCTGAACTATATGGCATTTAGATGGCCAACAAATGTAGCATACATTAGGTTTAACACTTATCTACTTATACTTTTTTGGTCATCAGAACAGTACAAGAATTTGTACTATTGCAGATAGTGCGATCCCAAATATAATTTATTTTGTATTTAATGCACATATAGCATGATTTATATCAAGTTAAGCGGTGGATCCTGGGCCGGCCCTTATTGGAAAAAAATTCATGTAAATTGAAGAATTTTGTATTAAATACACATTGCATGATTTGAGTTTAGTAGCAGATCCTGGCCCTTTTTTAAATATTTTACATGTAAAATTAATGAAATTAATGGATGACTTGCTCAATTTACCAAGAGATTTAATGAAAATTGATACACGTACTGTTTAAATTAGAGAATACATTAATTTTAAGGATGATCAACTTCTCTATTGTCACAAGGCAATGTTTTGGTAGTATATCATTCATAAAAATCCTTTAGGTGAAGGCCTAGTTACTGTCTAACTTGTCCCCTAATCTGTTTGAGCTTTGTCAAATTAAATATGTTTAAACAAAAAATCCTTTCTTCTCCATACTATAATTTCTAGAAAGCATCTTAAACAATTAATTCAGCTTAAATTTTTGAAGAGTGAAACAAAAATCTGTATGAAACTCCTTAAAATGTTATTAGTCCTAGAGTAATATTTTACCTTAATGGTAATTAAAAAACATTAAAAATACATAAAATATTATTTTTTAAATCTTCAAAAAATCTGCTTGCAGTTAAGTAACACATAGCCAGCTACACTCTTTAAAAATTCACCTCCTCGCTAATGGCTAATATTTCTCCATCCATTTAACACAATGAAAGTGATGGAGCATTATCAAGTGACATTGTCAGAATATTCTATCCAAATATCATGATAAATTGATTTAGTCTGCCAGATTTTTTCTGCGATGATAAAAAAGAAATTTCACAAAATTGATGAGAGTAAATAAACTTAATTACCATCGTCACCATGGCAACAAGTTTTGTCACCCGCCCCCTGCTAGGTAAAACGACAGCTGATTAATAGGGACGTAATGCCTCTTAAGGATTTCACTCAACAAGCATACAAGCATGCCTTTCTCCGCAAACAATGAAAATATTGAACATATAAATTAAAAATCTGGTCATCTTGCATTATTATTTAGTAATTTTGTGGCATAAGTGTTTGCTTGATAAAATCTAGAGTTTTTTTCCAAAAAATTACAAAAAGACAACAAAGTACAAAAGTGGGTCACCAGTTATCAACTAGATGACTTCAAAAATTGAGTAATTATCAGTGGAACTGAACTCAAACTCTCTCATTTCTCCAGGCAATTACTTGATGATTAAAATAATTGAGTGTTGTCAGATGAGATTTTCCAAGATAGCTTCAGAGGGGGGTTACTATGCCTTCCATTAAATGTTTTCCCTCGTCAAGCAGTTGACATAAAAATTGCAGGTCATCAAAGTGAATAATTTCCTAATTTTGTTATCTTGTTTAATGATCTAGTATTAAAAACTGAGATTAAAGGAAAATAATTAATAGTTCACCCAATTGTTTATATCAATGGATTTAATTAACTTGTGATAATGTCCAATGACCCGCTGTAAAGACTGAGATTGAAAAAGAAATAATTAAGAGTTCATTCAATTGTTTATATCAATGGTTTTAATTAACTTGTGATAATGTCCAATGACCCACTGTAAAGATTGAGATTGAAGCAATATAATTAAGAGTTAAATCAATGATTGGTAATGATGTTTAGGCGGGAATAAAAATGTGATTTAAATCAGTTAATGTTTTTTTTCTGATACTTCACATAGATAATGCTTTTGTAAATATGAATATGATGTCATTGAATTTCATGTTTTATTATGTTTATATGTGCATTTACTTAGTTACAAATGTATGATGCATTCTTTGTGTTATTTGAAAACATAGTTGTTTACATTTTATGATGATCAGATGACTGGGGCTAGCTGTTAATCTGAATTTCATATTGATCCAATTTGATTATATTTACATATATATTTGAGTTGTACAATATTTAGCAGCTCCGACTTAGTCGGAGCTGCTATCAGTTTTTGCGCAGTTTCCGTCGCCGGTGCGTTTTGCATTCGCTATAACTTTTTTCCTAGAAGGTTTTGAGAACTCATATACATATAATCTTACTTATGCCCCTGGGGAATTTTTTTGACATGTTCATATTCAAGGTCAAGGTCACGAGTTCTGAAATTGCTAAAAAAATCCTTGTAAACACGATAACTTGAAAAATATTTGTATTATCAGGCTCTTATTTGGTGTACATCAACTATGGAGAAAGGCCAAGATTTGAAAAGGTTTTCGTTAACATCTGTCAAAGGTCAAGGTCACAGCGAGGGCACGACTTAAGCATGCTTTTGCGAAAATGTCTTATTTCAACTATTAACACTTTGAATCATTACATGATTGTTATACACAATGAAAAGTGATCACTGATTGTGTGACCTTGAATTTAAAAGGTCATAGTCACGAAATATGGTCAAGGTCACCAGTTCTGAAATCACTAAATAACTTTTTTCCATGAAGGTATCAACACCTCATATATAAAGCTTCTTTCTTGTACACCTGGGGAAATATTTTGACATGCTCACATTCAAGGTCAAAGGTCAAGGTCATGAGATCTGAAATCACTACAAAAATCCTTGTAAACACGATAACTTCAACAACTTCTGTGCTATCAGGCCCTTACTTGGTATATATCAACTATGGAGAAAGACTGAGATTTGAAAAGCTTTTCGCTAAAATCTGTTCAAGGTCAAGGTCACAGCGAGGTCACAACTTAAGCATGCAGTTGCGAACATTCCTTATTTTAACTATTAACACTTTGAATCATTACCTGATTGTTATACACAATGAAAAGTGATCATTGACTGTGTGACCTTGAAGATCAAAGGTCAAGGTCACGAGATATGGTCATGGTGACCAGTTCTGAAATCTCTAAGTAACTTTTTTCCAAAAAGGTATTAACACCTCATATACATAGCTTCTTTCTTATAAATCTGGTGAATGTTCACATTCAAGGTCAAAGGTCAAGGTCACGAGTTCTTAAATCACTACAATTATCCTTGTAAACACGAGAACTTCAAACATTTTTGTGCTGTCAGGCTCTTATTTGGTATATATCAACTATGGAGAAAGACCAAGATTTGAAAACGTTTTTGCTAAAATTTGTCAAACGTCAAGGTCACAGCAAGGTCACAACTTAAGCGTGCTATTGTGAATATGCCTTATGTTAACAATGAACACTTTGAGTCATTGCATGATTGTTATACACAATGAAAAGTAATCATTGATGGTGTGACCTTGAAGGTCAAAGTTCAAGGTCATGAAATATTGGTTAAGGCCATGTTAATCTTTTGATCCAATTTTGAAATCAGAAATAGGTTTTAAGAACAAAGTTGTGAAAAGTGACCCCAGTGATTATTCAACTTGTTAGAATAACTTGAATAATGAAAGAATTTTTGTCCAAAAAAATTCCCATTTTATTTATGCTGAGGAGAAGGCGGAACAGGGAAAGACGAGACCCAAAGTTTCGGAGCTGCTCTGCTTTTGCGGTGTCCCGCAAATGCTTTTCTAGTTAATTTACAGCATTCACGTCAGTAAGATAAGACCAAATCTGTATTTGTCTTATGATTCAATTGACAGCACTCATGGATATCATTCCGATATGTATTTCTTTTTACGATTGCAAAACAAACTGGAGATAAAACAATATTCCTGTCATGATGGGCAATTGACGCGGGAAATGTGATCAGAAAAACTAATAACCGTCTCCTTGAAGATAATCTGTAGCCAAGCAGAGTGTCTCTCTATTTCACAAACATGTCATATTTGCATGGTAATGTGATTACGGCAGACAATAGGATAGGCTATTCTATTACCGGCTCTGTGTTTCTAGGGTCTACAGTAGAATTAGTAGATAATCACTGATTGACATTTGGAATGACAGAATGCCCAGTATTTGTGACGTGCGAAATTGACATCTGAGGTTTCGCTGATATAAACAAGATTTAATAATGAATATTTGTATTTCTAACAGAGATATTGTTTTATTTTTTGTAAGGTTATTGAGGACAAAGGGTATACATGTTTATGAATTTATGAAGAAAATTCATTTTTTTTCCTTCGAAATGAAATTCACTTTTTGATGATTTTTTAGTCATGTAGAAGTACGCAGTTTGTATTAAATATTTAATCCATATATATACTAGATTAAATCACTTAATATGCTTTTAATGTCTTTATGTTTTAGGGAAAATAATTCAATGTTTTGTTTGTCACCTGTAAATGATTTTGAAAAATATTGTCAGGAAATTTTTGTTTTGATTTTGAGTTATGATATCAAAAAACATGTTATAGACATTTCTTTAGACAATTATGGTATTGGTTATCAATTAGCTGTTCCATTAAGATTTGCATATTATTTCAATGTCATACTTTCATTAATCTCTATATATGAAGGTATGTATTAAAGCATACTGGAAATACAAGGTTCTAAGATCAACATGGAAGATAATGTTATTTTATGAATGCTTCCTTCAATTTCACTTGTCTTTAAGCCTGTACTTCTTGTACACTAAGAAATGCACTCACTCTAGTTAGGTTTAGCGTAATGTATCGTATATTACCAGGTATAAGTCACGAATTTGATACCAGAAATTATTGAGTCAAAGAGGGGGTCAACTTATACAGGGGGTCAATGTTTCAGACCTAAAAATCTAGATGCCATGTGAGTATATCTGCCAGCCCAGAGAGTAAAATAAACAATGTTTACATCGGAAGCAACTCACAAACATCGATGTCAGGTCAATGTTAATTTTAAAAATTTGTGTTATTACTTTGTAGATTTGATAGATATATCACGAAAAATATGAATAAAAACACTTACATTTCAAACGTAAACCCATATTCCAAAGTTCATTTAATAAATTCATATAAAATTCTACACACACTGTTACCTAGCTGTAATCAATTTAGTAATATTTCATTGTAATTTATTTGAGTAAAATTAAAATGTTCTTCCCTTGTAAACAGTATTTCCTTATGTATCAAACGAAACTGAGCTACATGTTGTATTAAACTTTTTTTAAACCTTTTATGTTATTAGATTTGTTCTTTCACCTTGTTTGCTATGGGTGGAAATATATCATTCCTCACCTGACAAGATTCCGTCCATGCATTTTCAACATACAAGTAAACAGTTCTCATTAAATGCCAGTCTCTTATGAAGAGATTTGATTGTTATTTTATGAGTGCTTCGTTTACAAGCAGACAAGGAGAGATATGTTCATATCCTTTCATAAGGCTAAAATTAAAAAATTTAAATGTTTCTCAGGCATTGGCCATCAGTTTTATTTGTGTGTGTGACAAATTTTTATTGTCATTTGAAAAAATGAATTAAGAATTTGTCGCACTCAAACTCCAAAGTCCACCAAATTTATTACATGATAAGTGATGTGAGACTGAGTTTTCTCAGTAAGAGAAAACATGCTCTCATCACTGCAGTTTGATATCACTTCATCAACACAGTGAAAATGTCACAATGAGCATGACATCATATGTACAATGGTATGACGTCACGTTTTCAATCACAGTCGCTAAGTGACAGAGCAACAATGGTATGACGTCGCCAGAAGTCGCTCAATTGAAGCAATTTTGGACATAAACAGCACATTTCCGACCACAGAAGCATATGATAAACAGAATATTTTTACGTCTCGTGACGGGGTAAAGTCGATATATTCACTCGTGGCTGCGCCACTTGTAAAAATATCGGCTTTACCCCGTCACTCGATGAGATATAAGTGATATCACATTGAAAACACAAAATATCCTCTATATATTTGTCTGCAATCCAGGCTATATTTTGATGGATAAAAATAAAATGTTCTCCTCCCACATTATTATTTTATTTAACTCCTACCTATGTGCCGATGAATCATTTAACTTTTTATAGCCTAAGCATTTGCATAAGGCCTGTCATTTACCAACACTAAAGAAAGTGTAACAAAATACAGTTTGGTGTTCATAATCACATGTTCTTTTTAAAACACTAGAATTCAGAAATCTGTACAACTACTAGTACTACACATCGTTTTCCGACACGGACGCCCTGGCTTGGGGGAAATACATATGTTTCATATATAGTTTATATAAGTTAGTATATATTTTAACACATATTTCCCCTGTTGATCGCTATACAAGGAATGGCTGTAAAGTTTAGAATTTTGCATCAGTTTAGTGCAAACAGGGCAAACTCGATATGTCATATCTTTCCACTGCTTTGCAGAGTTCATATCAGGTGCCATTCTGTAACCTGTACGTTCCGTAAACTGAATACATCAGAGGCTCATAATCATGTCACATTATATCAACGATTTCCCAGCCTCGTTGCTAATTGGTTAGAATGAAAGGGGTATGAGACATGACCCCTGCCGAACAGTTGTTAGATGGTACCGAGGTACAAATGTCAAATCTAATTCAAATGAGATTGCAGTAGTCTTTGATTACCAGATACAATGAGCTTGAATGAACTTGAGTCTCTGTTTAAATATCCTACAGATTTGGTTATCTTCTGATGAATATAATACAGAGACACATTATTCTTTGCTATTTCCATGTATGTGAACTACAATAAGTTTTCAGACATACTTACCGGTAATAGTAAAACAATGAATAGATCATGACTTCAAACAGAAATTTTTTAGTATTATGCACAAATATTGTCATAAGACTTATGCTAAATGTGTGTATTTTGATCTCAGATGGTCTCATGGCATGGTCGTCCATCCGTCCGTCCATCTGTCCGTTGCCTGGCTCTAGGGAGCTGAAGTTTGGTGCTCAGACTCCTTTGGGATTCTAAATTGTAGATGTCATGACCTAAAGACCGTAACTGTTTTCATCTTCTTCTTGATTACGTAAAGTAAAAAAGAAAATTTACTTATATAGTTTATTATTTTAAGCCTGAGGAGCTACAGAGCCAAGGGCTCTATTTTCATTATTAAAAGGTGTCGTGTATGTGTTTTCTGATTCACAGTTTAATCATGTCTTCAGAAAAGATATGGTAAACAGTATGATGGGCCTCTTCGTGTCTTTGAAGTGAAGTTTCATTGTTTTATGATGTTACAGCCGACAGTCTGATTAAAATCGACCTTGTTCCGCGGAATACCGTCGGTTTTAATCAGGCTGTTACAGACGAAGAAATTCAAGAAGATAACACTGGTTTCTGTGACAAACTGCACATGTGCAGTTATGATGAACAATTTATCAGTTATGTTTTACCTTCTGTGTAATAATTCACTTGATTTTAGACTAAAATTTAGTCTTTAGAATATGAAATGATTAACACTGTAGTCATTTATTCATTTGAACACAAACATATCATTTCATCTTTTTATTTCTTTCAGTTTGCAATTTCAGAATCAGATGTCTAGACTTGCTAAACATAGGTCTATAAAAGTTTCATACACATTCAACTGATTTACAAGTATGATACACGTTCATGATGAAGACATAGCAGATATGTAATAATTCATTAAACATAAACATACTCTGGTACATAATAAAACTCAATCGTAAAAATATAAATTCTTAAAATTATGTCTATTCTTTGACAATTTAAATGCAATATATTTTAATTAAAGTAAATAAGCAACCAAAGTGGAAGATTTCACCTACCTATTACTTGAGAAACCCAATCAAATATTTATTTATATTTCTTTATATATTTATATCTTATATAAATATTTTTGGAATATTTTTTGGTATTTGTTTTTATTATATGAGACATCAACTTATGTTCTTATTATTTAATTTAAAACATATGAACTCTTGGAATCGTTAGTTTTGTACAATAGAGATTATTCATTATTCATTTGAGTGATATTTTAACACGTATTGCATCATGTTATCGGTAAGGATCGATGAACAAGAATAATGATGATGAACATTTATCGTACACACTGAGTTCAAGTACACTTTCTTTCTCAGATAACTTTAAAATCCTTGATACATGTACTGAAATTTGTCAAGAAATAATTATGTCCTGCAACAAATCTTTTACACTTGAAATCATAGAAACACATTTTGAAATCAATAAAAATGAAATCCTTGAATATAAAAACCGATGAAACAAATATAGAAATACTTAAATCTGTTTGAACACACACTGATATATTGTAATCCTAAAAGCAAATGATAAAATTAAAAAAAAACTTGTTGAGGATAATATTTGAGCCCTTGATCTAATAGTCCCTGAATAGATCAAACCACATACTACACATACATCTACTGGCCTGCCCTTTCAAGGGAATATAACATTAAGGGGGCTGTTCCAATGAATTTGAAAATGAAAACATCAATTTCAAATCGCTGGAAATTAAAACTGATAACATCACATGTCTTCTTGTACATACAAACTGAACACATCACCAGAGATTTGGGTTTCTGTCACATTTAAGTGATAAATCCAACATTGGATTATTCCAGAAAGATTCATTGGAAAAAATAGCATCAGATCATTTGTGTTTTTGTCGCTCGTCTGGAGCTTTATGAGGTTCAAAACAACAGGTTCAGAATCAATCTCAAACCACATGAGTGGATACATATATAAATTAAAAAACTGTTTTGGTCTCCCGACTTTGATAATTCAGGCATTCAATAAATATACATTCAGATGTACAGATCCACAATACATAAATATTTATAAAATATAATTCTAAAATAATGCGAGATACATCTCAGTTTATAAATGAATGTTGAAATAATCCACGAATGTTTGTACCTTTCATCTTTGGTAACAATTTGATTCTCAGTTTCAGATCTGTCCACAGCTTGAAATGCATCTCCAAGACTTGTTATGATCTGTTTCCTAAGGTTCGTAATTGAAACATTGTTTATAGTTCTAGAATGAATCACATTACAAACTTTCTGTTAAGACGAATCCAAGAATCTTTTGTCTAAAACACATTATGATACAATGATTTTGAGAGTTAACCTTCTATCACATTTCATACATGTGTGAGGAATAATCAAAGGACATCATACCCATCAAGGCTCCTTCAACTCCTTGATCCAATAAGTACCTTTTTTCTTCGCGTAACGCATTACACATAACCAACCAATGAACAATAATGGCAGTTACCTGATGACAAGATCAATCAAAGACAAATCAAATTACGACATTTCATTGGCTGACAAAAAACCTGCTATATGTAGCGATGAGTAACCAGCCTTCAGTGATACGAGGCAGAAGGTGGTATTGGTATCAGGGGACTGAAGTGGCTTTGCGGGTACAAAAACCCTGATAGATCAGGATTAACAAATGATTTACGTTTGTGGTTCCTCCTATTATCTCTTCCCTTTCTTATTGTTAATGTCTTTCATGTTCACATAGTCCGCAGCACCATCTGAGCTCGGAGGGTTTGGAACTTTGTGTTTTGATTTTGGGGTTGAAGAAGCACTACTTGAGGAACTATTTTGCTTTGAATGAGCAGGTTTTGTCTTTTTATTCGGAGAATGTTTCTGTTTGGGAGACCCGTTTGATTTACAGTTCTTCATGAGGATGTCAGCCATTAGCTGAGTAGAAGATTTAGGCTTTGAAGGAAGGGGAGATTTTGTCTTAGCCTTTGCTTCTGAGATGTTCTCTGAAGGAAGGGGAGATTTTGTCTTAGCTTTTGCTTCTAGAACATTCTCATAGTCCATCTCATCCTCCTCATCCTCCACACATGCCGCCATGTTTAAGTTGGCATATTTAGGTAACGTTCCAACTGTTCCAGGTTTCATGTTATCACTTTCAGAATTTGTGTTAACATTTTCAGAATTTGTGTTAACATTTTCAGAATTTGGGTTTATTTTTCCAGTACTCGTGTTATCATTCCCAGAATTTGGCACATTAACGTATCCAGGGGGTCCTTTACATGCGGGTGGTTTATAACTTGACGGAAGGGCGTAGTTCATCACGAGTTCATGGGAAGGAAGAGGATCCTGGAGGATAACGTCATCAGGAAGAGGCTTCCCACCTCCATCCATTGCGATGTACAGATCGTCTGTCTCAGGGCTCTGCCAGTGTGAGGGTGCCACGTAATCGCCGTGAATGTCAGGTTCATTTTCCTGATTTTCATAGAAATCATCCCGTAAATCAGGAGGCTCATAAATGAGTGGAACAGGAGGTGCCACAGGAAGACTGTCAGCGGAGCTACCTCCCGTGGGAGACTCTGCTTCACTGCTTGAGGGCTTTAGACTTCCCCGAGCTGCAGTGAACTGGTTGTCTACAAGGTAAGCTGTAGACTGCGACTCTGTGAGGACAACTTGGTTACTCAGATCCGGCAGCATGGGCGGTTTCGTTGCTCGCTGCCTTCGTCGACGTCGTATTCTGTAGCAGATGAAACTATATTAGCCTCTATTGGGATATGATATTGCTCTGTTACGACAGTCTGACTGTGTTTAATATGTTTTAATTATTCCTTATTCTGCCATAGCATACATTGTTATATTAGCCTTACAATTTCCAATTGGCTATCAAGAAAATAAATTTGCAAATTGAAATGTATTTGCTTACATGTATTCTCTTTTATATTATTTTCAAAATATTGGAAATGTCAGAGAGAAAACCGTATAAAGAAAATAGAAATCATTTGTTTGAGAAATATAAGTAAATAATTTTACACTTACACAAGACAGACGACCAGCAGTAGTATTAACCCTGCTCCTGCTACCCCTCCGAGCACGCTGGCAATGATAATTGTCTCTGAATTCCCTGTCGCTGAAAGAGAAAGTGGGTAAATAGTTACATAATTATTATGTTCAACTTCAGAGAAAGTGATCAAAATCATTGATACTTTTATATATTAATGCATTGATAAAGACACAGAGAGAAACATCTGTAGTGTATCTGTATTCACTGGAGCTGATCGCAAGAGAAAGTGGGTATAATATTGAAAGTTTATAGCTGTAAACATAAACAGAATATATCAATGATTGGTAGAGTATGTGTGTTAACTGTTGCTGACAGAGAAAGCGATTAGCGTCATTCACTTTCATAAAGATCTTTATGACGTAAGTTTGACACTGACATATTTTTTTAACTCCTGCAATGATTGATAGTGTATCTGTGTGTATCTACAACTGAATGAGAAATAATGATTTGCATGCAAGTATCGTTTCGTGTAAACTGAGTCACTTCCCGTCACATCTCAACAGAAACAACTACAAGACGAATATATTTTGAATATACGAAAACAAGAACAATGAAGTAGTTTTAATCAAATGTCACTTATTACTTTACTCTCGGCATACGTTGTCCAACATTGAACATTACTTAAGAAATAGAAGACTCGCTGCGTGGCATACAAAGAATAAAACACAGCAGAGAGCATAAAACTTGAAGGATTTTATGCTCTCTGCTATGTTTTATTTAAGAAATAGAAGACTCGTTGTCGTGCTTTATTGTTGAATAAAACATAGCAGGAGGCATAAAACACGAAAGGCGTAGCGTAGCCCTTTGTGTTTTATGCCCCTTGCTATGTTTTATTCAACAATAAAGCACGACAATGAGTCTTCTATTTATTGTGAGATGCCCTTAAAGACTTACTCACTTTTATATAAAAAAACGTTGAGAAATTATTTGTATAAACTATAATGTGAAAATATTTATGCATCCCGTTGTAGAACACATTTACAAGCAATTGAACAATCAAAGTCACAAAAAATATGAAGTCATTTGCTAAGCGATGCTTTAACTGATGTCCTAAATCACGTGCATGTTTTCCATTGATTGTTTTATTGCCTTGGGTACCTTATATATCAAGATAAACATTTCACACGCCTCACATCTAGCTCTCTCCAATACAGGGGAGGAATTATGTCAAATCTTTGTGACGTAATGACAGAATTTATGTATGATTAAGAAGGAGAAGTGCACAATTACTGTCGACGTAATGATTTAGATTTAGAATGCCTCCACCAAAATTAAACGTGGAATAGCTTCCTGGTCACGAATGTCACATAATAGTTTGCAAGAATGAACTAGTTGACAACCTATAGTGATTTGCTGACAACACAGTAATGCATCCTCGTGTTTAAAGTTTATCTATGATTACCTCATACCAGCTGTAGTCCGATACACAAGAAGTCTTATCTCTGTCTTAAATTACAATATTATTCTTTTTTTTAAAATCAGTTTGGAGTATCCTGTCTTTCTGTGCCTCACGGATTTGAAATTGAACTATTTTTGTATTTTGAATGTTAGATCATAGACCCAATGACATATCTTTCATCTTTGTTTGATCTTAAATCCAGTGTGAAATAGAAGATTCAATCTCAGCTCCAATGTTAGATCCTAGACCCATTGTTAGATCATAGACACGATGTTAGGTCTTGGACCCTATAATAGTTCCCTGATCCAATGTTAAATTTTAGACCCAATGTTAGATCCTAAACTCAATGTTAGATCCTAAACTAGATGTTAGATCCTAAACCAAATGTTAGATATTAAACTCAATGTAAGATTATAACCCCAATGTTACATCATAGACCCAATGTTAGATCCTAAACTCAATGTTAGATCCTATACTCAATGTTAGATCCAAAACTCAATGTTAGATCCTAAACTCAATGTTAGATCCTAAACTCAATGTTAGTCACTAGACCTAATGTTAGATCCTAAACTCAATGTTAGATTCTAAACTCAATGTTAGTCACTAGACCTAATGTTAAATCCTAAACTCAATGTTACATCATAGATCCAATGGTAGACCCTAAACTCAATGTTAGTCCCTAGACCCAATGTTAGATCCTTAACTCAATGTTAGTCCCTAGACCTAATGTTAGATCCTAAACTCAATGTTAGATCCTAAACTCAATGTTAGATCCTAAACTCAATGTTAGATCCTAAACTCAATGTTAGTCCCTGGAGCTAATGTTAGATCCTAAACTCAATGTTAGATCCTAAACTCAATGTTAGATCCTAAACTCAATGTTAGATCCTAAACTCAATGTTAGTAACTAGACCCAATGTTAGATCCTAAACTCAATGTTAGATCCTAAACTCAATGTTAGATCCTAAACTCAATGTTAGATCCTAAACTCAATGTTAGTCACTAGACCCAATGTTAGATCCTAAACTCAATGTTAGATCCTAAACTCAATGTTAGATCCTAAACTCAATGTTAGTCACTAGACCTAATGTTAAATCCTAAACTCAATGTTAGTCACTAGACCTAATGTTAAATCCTAAACTCAATGTTACATCATAGATCCAATGTTAGACCCTAAACTCAATGTTAGTCCCTAGACCCAATGTTAGACCCTAATCTCGATGTTAGATTCTATGTATAAAGTAAGATGAGTTCCAATGTTAGATTCTATATTAAATTCCAGATTCTAGATTTTAGACCTTTACTAAATTTGCAACTCCGGTTTAAGTATAATCTTTTGTTTGTTTGATCTTACATGTAGATCGTCGCATTAATTATCCCCTGCCACGAAGTGGAAGGGCTATACAGGTTTGGGCTCCGTCCGTCCGAGATGAAGGGGAAAGCTTTTCTCAGAAACCGTTTAAGATACCAAAAGATACCAAGTTACCAAATTCGGTGTGCTGCTTGAGGGCATACATACCTTGATTGAGTTCGGAAATCAGAAGCGTGCAATTATTTTTTCCGGAGTTATTGCCCTTGTTCTGTATTTTTGGACTTTGTTCATCGTATCTCCAAAGAGGACAGCTTTTCTCAGAAACTATTTAAGATAGGATTACTAAATTTGGTGTGTTGCTTGAGGGTGCACATACCTTGATGGAAATAAAATGAGTAATGCACTATTATTTCTTCTCGAATTATTGCCCTTGTTCATATTTCTTGGGTCTGGCGGGGGATGTTGATGACTATGTCTTCTTGTTTTTGCAGACTTCTGAATAAAGTTTATTATGTTTATGGTTTTTTTTTTTATTAATTAACATGAGTTGTAAACTGCATTTGTGTTATTCCCGATGTCATACATACCCGTTTGTGTTGACCCGTACATTGATGTTGTTGTTGTTGTTGGAGTTGTTGTGGTCGTGCTTGTTGTTGTGGTGGTTAGAAAGACCATTGTAGTTGGCGGTTCAGTGGAGACTGTCGCCTCACTTGATGACATACTGTGAAAGAAAAATATAACATGTTATTCACTGAGAAAAGGAGTAGCAAGTTAGAATATGTCTTCCCTATGGGATTTACGAAGTGTCGTCGGCAACCACTACTAAAGTTTGATTAGTTATAGATGACGTAAAGGCTGAAACACTTTTTGAAAAACGAAATTTGAAAGAAAAGTTTTAAAGATGGAAAACTATTCTTTTGAATGTTTAGATCATGAGATAGGAATTGACACATATACACTTAGATTATAATTTGATTTAGAACCCGACCCGAAGCATTCCTTCAGGTAAAAATGGTAATCTTCATTTTGAATTGTGTTCACGATACACAATATTCGTTTTCTCCTACATTTCTGCAGTGCTTCCCAACACCTTTCCTAATAGAGAACTCTATGTGGTGTGAATTTAAATAAACCAGTAACTATTCCCAATGTGTGTTATCACATCTATGTGCATATCGATGTTGTGATTGAGTCAACAAAATGCACCGAACTCAAGCAAAGTAGAAAAGAAAGTGACCGCTAGACATAGCATGAATATATGCACGTAAATGAATATCAATATATTAATCCTCGAAAATCCATCAAATACGTGACTTCACAAGTGCTTGACACATCAAGTGAACGTTTTCACAATGCCTAGACATCATTCGTTGCATTAGAGTGACTTGATACCCTCGTGTCCATAACATCACATTATCAACATTCCTTGAAAAGTATAAAGGAAAATTCGTGGTGACATGTTTACCACTCCCATCTATCAAAGTATTGTGTTTCAAACTCCAACGCTTTTCAGAATTTTGACTCACCAAAACAGAGGCTGTAATGCCCAAGTGAATCGTGTTAAATTTCACAGGCTCTTTCCTCTGAAAACCATGCCACCATGCATAGATATTACATTCAACCCGGATGTTTTACACATATACACACCAGTATATCGGAGAATCTTCCTGTGACTCAGGATCTACATGTTCACTCTTATTGGTGTGGTCACACTTCAGATATTCATGTCTGATGTAATATATGATATATCGTGAGGCACGGCTTAGCTGTGAATTTGTGGTTGAAAATGTTTATGCTTTTGTCTCTCTTTCTCTAGATACATTACTACTTGTCGGTCTCTGTCTTTCTATCTAACTGTATTACCATATGTATGTCTCTCTATCTATCTATCCATCTTGTCTATCCTATTAAGCTTGTTATTGAAGTTTAAGAGACAATCCAACCGTCTGTCTGGTGTTTGGAGTTAGTCAGTTACTGAAATGTTATGAGTTTAACTCCTAAAATGACTGTGAAAAGTTACTGGAGTGTTGCTCAGAGGTAAACAAATTTTTTTTTTTAAATAACTTAAATAACTTAACAAATTTTTGAATTGCATATGTCTAAATGGTTTGGATAGGACCTCCATGCCCAATGTTAGGTGTAACTGCGTGTCCTGTAATGCAGAGATGTCAGTAAGAGATGTGTCACCCATGTTCAAACATTAGGTGGTGAAATTATAAGTCAAGGTAAGTACGAGTTCATCGTGTCTAAAAATAAGATGGTAACTAAAAGTGCAAATATCTATGGGTTTAAGAGTTAATTAACTCATAATTATTAACCCAAAGTTTTTTCTTACTCTTTCCACATCTCTGTTGTTCAGTGTATAATAAAACAACAAACATCAGATCCATATATATATATATATATATATATATATATATATATATATATATATATATATATCCAACTATTATATCCTCTCTCTCCCTCTCAATCTTGCTTTACTTATCATAGTTATCTTCTCACATTGAAAGAAATGTGACTAAATTATATACACTCGTGTAGCTGTAGCAACAATTTGTTTTTGTTTTATGTAAAGAAGATGTTGGTAAGGATATATGTATCACATATGATAAAGATCTCTAACCTACTGTTAAAATGTGAACTTTATAATTTAGTCCGGTCCACATGTCCATGTACATCCGAGATACAATAGTATACAATCGTCCACATAGCGCCGGAGTATTACAGTTTCAAAAACCTACATCATCCCTTAGATGATAGAAATAAAACATTTTCCAGGCAGTTAAGTACAAAAAGATTATTGCTATTATAAGTTGTACAAATTTCTGTGTTATCGTATAATAATGAGGTAGAATGTGTTTTCTTAAACCGTCATAACATAGACATTGTAAGCAGTAATGATAGTCGCTGTCAACAATTGAAATTACCATGAAGGACAGGGTCTGTCAGATCTTAAATATTTTAACTACTGGAATGTGCAAATTGATCACTTCAGTGGAACTTAACTACTGTACTGGAAGAACGTCGTTTAGACATGTCAGTACAACCATGTTGGATTAAAGCCTTTGCTTAATGAAGAATAGCCTTATAAAAGTCTTTGTAATGAAAACTTCAAAAGGTCCTAAAATTAAATAGAAAATAGAGTATATTATAACATCTCTCAATTTTAAAAGTTTATATTCCATTCTAGACTTGCACGAGTTCAATGACTTGCTTCCGCCATAATGTGATATCAGGATGTAGACAACAGATTAGTGAGTTCGACATGCTGCATAATGACAGGTTTGCCAGGAATTAATATGTATTCAGTTGATAAAACGCAATTGTTAGTGTGAGTCCCTGGGTGTCAGTGAATCATAGCATACATGTACAGGAAATAGTTATGCCATTGTTGACTATGATAATGATATTATTTTTGTATACACATTAGCCCATGCACATTCCCATGAATGAGAGTAAAGTTGTTTTGCAAATAACGCATCTGAATCATATTTTTAATCTTTCACAAATACCTAAAAAATATCCTAAACGCAATGAAAGTACAAATTATCCGCCTCGTCTGATTCACAGTCCCCTGTGCAATATTAATTTCCCTTTAAAATGGTAGCTTAAAAAAAGAGGATATATGTTAAAAGGTTTTTCTGAAGCATCTATGCCGGGATGAAATAACATTTTATTGAAAACAGAATGAAGACATCTTTCCCTGACATTCTAGAAATAGGGGTGATGGAGAATGAAAACATTAATATGGACATACAACCTTCATAGTATATGTATAGGCGAAGCTTCAACTTGAATTTTAAAGTCGTTGTCAAGCTTGATTATTCCTCTGATAGCTGTTACTTCCTCTCTCGTCACACAGTAACAATAAGATTTATCTTTTTTTTTGGGGGGGGGGGGGGGGGGGGGGGGGGGGGGGGGGGGGGTAAAGGTACACTCAAGAATATAAAGTCAAACATTGATACTTCATCTATATTAATATTAATCATCAATACGTGTTTAGATGTATGACATTATAATGTCCGTAGCTACATCATAAAACCCAAGTTTTCCCAAGTACGACTCTGGCAATAATGTGGAGTCAGCTATTTAGCTTGATAATTATTGAATAATAAATATACTCGATTCGTCCCCAAGGATGGATACAAGTGTTATCAAACAATATGTATAACTGTAAACAACTGTTTAACAATAGCTGTATTACAAGTACGAGACTTCATGACTACTTCTGTGAAGTGTCCGCTTGTGGAAAGACGGACTTCCTCCTTCGAGCAACTTGTACAGATAATGAGGATTAACAACTGGATAATGAGACATCCCAGGACTGCTAGGGGGTCTGACTGGACACAAGCCTTTGTAGCTCGGTGTTCTAACAATATGTGGGATGACCTTTGAATCTTAGGATAATTATGCGAATCTTATGATGTTCTAATAGCATGCGATTTCACCATGGATGACTCAGGGGGTGTTACATGAACGACAGCAACTTACCCATCAATGCATTACTCGCACCAGTCTCCATCACTGGCTAATTTAAGCCTTGCTGCTTTTCGTTAACATTTCTTTTCTAGCGAACTGCACGCATTACGAATTGCAGGTGTATTTCGGGGAAGGTTAGAATAACATTAGAAAATAAATAAAGCGAAATATATTTTGGACCCTAGAAATGTTGTAATTGAAAAACGGAAAATGTTAACATTGTGCTGAACATGTCTTTCTTCTTGTAGATCGCTTATGAGTATACACACTGCACTCGGGACCTTGGTCTGAATAAGACATATTTTAATAGCAATTGCATAACACATATACCTGACATTGTCAGTCCAACTCATCCTTGTTTATAAAAGCAATGAATAACTCATAATAAAGCAACGATTGACTAACTCGTTCTCATGAATAGAACAAACGACTAAACATTCATTGACAAATTTAAATAATTTATCTGTGGTCGTCTATAGATCTGTGTGTTACATATTTGAGATTTTAGTGGACTTTAAATCACTTAGGTTTGCCGAATTAATACAGCTGTAGGTTATTAAGAATAAGAAGAGAATGTGGTAAAATCTGTATTTGTATTTATATGACCAGACGGAATCACTATACAACGTTATATTTCTACAAGTAAGTTGCTGCTAATGAAACACTTACTGTATTCCTAACACTATATAGCACAAGTGTTATCCATAGTGTGTTAGAGGAGACTTACTTTAATATATCCAAGTTCATTTAAATATTAGTTCAGTATCTAGAACTTGTTATATTCTGCTTCATTTCAATCCTTGTTAAACATTTAGAACTACGTGTATTTTACTTTTTATTTCAATCCTTGTTAAACATTTAGAACTACGTGTATTTTACTTCATTTCAATGCTTGTTAAACATTTAGAACTACGTGTATTTTACTTCATTTCAATGCTTGTTAAACATTTAGAACTTCGTGTATTTTACTTCATTTCAATGCTTGTTAAACATTTAGAACTACGTGTATTTTACTTCATGTCAATGCTTGTTAAACATTTAGAACTACGTGTATTTTACTTCATTTCAATGCTTGTTAAACATTTAGAACTTCGTGTATTTTACTTCATTTCAATGCTTGTTAAACATTTAGAACTACGTGTATTTTACTTTATTTCAATCCTTGTTAAACATTTAGAACTACGTGTATTTTACTTCATTCCAATGCTTGTTAAACATTTAGAACTACGTGTATTTTACTTCATTTCAATGCTTGTTAAACATTTAGAACTTCGTGTATTTTACTTCATTTCAATGCTTGTTAAACATTTAGAACTACGTGTATTTTACTTCATTCCAATGCTTGTTAAACATTTAGAACTACGTGTATTTTACTTCATTTCAATGCTTGTTAAACATTTAGAACTTCGTGTATTTTACTTCATTTCAATGCTTGTTAAACATTTAGAACTACGTGTATTTTACTTCATTCCAATGCTTGTTAAACATTTAGAACTACGTGTATTTTACTTCATTTCAATGCTTGTTAAACATTTAGAACTACGTGTATTTTACTTCATTTCAATGCTTGTTAAACATTTAGAATTACGTGTATTTTACTTCATTCCAATGCTTGTTATACATTTACAAATTGGTATTTTTCACTCAGAAATGACGCCATAAGAAGTTTTGTCAGCTATACCAGTCGTTAGAACGTCTACTTGCATCACGTTACAGTGTTTTATTAGACGTAAATCTAAACCCTCTTGTTATAACTGTTTACCTTGAATTCATGTTAGACTCTTTACACAAAGCATTCCCAGATCAACACTGGTAACAAGGATACATTTAATGATGTTCAATTGCTTTATGTATTATTTCTTTTCACTAAAAAGTAAATATTTACGTCTGAAACCTCTAAAATATCGTGCATTGTTAGTGTTTACTGAATGATAATGTGTGTCAAGTTGATCTCGAGATGTATTCGTGATTACGAGAGAGTAAAATGAAGTCCGCTTGGGGAAACATTTGTATTTAGTTTGCAAAGACTCTATATAAATAGGACATCGTTATCAAGCCTACAATTGTGTTATATGCTGATCAAGCTTCACCCCATTATAACGCTGATAACGGTATACAGATTCATACCTCGTTGTACATGTAAGCAGACAGGGAAGCTATTTCAAATCATCAGCGGAAATCACTCTTTAGTATGTAATGATTATACGTGAACTAGATTCAGTACATGTACATAAACGTGTAGAGTAATAAGTCAATCTTTTCCGTTTGATTTTATTGAACTAAATATGAAATATATGTATTTAAATCAGTGACACTAAACGACATGTTTAGTGTAACAGAATGTTGTCGAAGTATGAAACAGAAAATTATCAACATTCAGGAGAATTCAATAGGTTATTAACACATATGAATTACACAATTTCTATTTATTCTGTTCCAGTCTCATTAAAATCATATTGTAATTAAGTTCCACAACGTTACACATATATTGTGTAATGTTGTGGAGCTTAATAACGGTCTGATTTTAGTTAGACTGATTTTGCTCCGCCTTGTATGATAAGATGACATTACTCAAAATGCCTCCTCGTATTTACATGTTAACCAAAACCAATTTGCAATACTTGTTTGCGCTCTGTATAATATTCATGAAACAATTAACATCGGCTCCAATATTATATCAAATATTGTTTTTTCAAATTTCAAGTACACCCTTTTTTACGTATATGAACGATAACGCACAATTTCAAGTAATTCGTTTAGAAAAATATTATAACATTTTGCTACATGTACTTCAGGATAAATTGAAGAAATAAAAATAGTATTATGACAATTTAGTTCCATATCAAACCAAGAAGTTGATGTTACTCAAACGTAACGTTGTAATTACTACATGTATTGTGAGAGCCTCTGGTAACTCTCAGAAGGTACAATAACGAATATACACCCTTGCTGAATTAGTTACCTGAAAACCGTGGTCCCGAAATCTGATCCCGGTTGACCGCAGTCTGACTGCATTCTGATCGCGGTCAACCGGGATCAGAATGCAGTCTCATCGCGGTCAACTGCGTTCAGAATGCAATCTGATCGCGGTAGGTACCGGTAACGATATATACAACCGTCTGTATATAAACAAAAAAGTATAACTTGTTGCTATTATTCCCAACGAAAGTGAAATTTAATAATACCTGCTTGTGGATAAGGATAGTTATATGGGATCATTTCAAACGTAATGCGGAGATTTAGAAAGTAGAATTATATCATCCTTAACCATTTGTCAAAACATAGATCACTAACATTAGTATTACCATTTTGCAGTAGTCTAATTTAAACGTATCTTAATGAAAACAATAACATTATAGTCAATGACTATCATTAAAAAGAAACACTTATAAATACTTATGACAATAATTTCATGGCTTTATGATAGCATTCCAAACATAACTGAGCGAAACTTGTTAAACGTTTAAATACTGATATTCTGGTATCTTTTCCAACGTTACAGAAAGCTACTTAAAAGAAGAATAGTACGACACTTAACTATTAAGCATGCACAGCTAGAAAAAAAACTTCTTTTTTTTTTAAATAGATAAGAAAAACGTGACCCTCCTGTATCCCTCCAAACGTAACTGACCATGTCTTTCAAATCTAATAAAGGTAGTAACATTTCAACAAGTTTTCAAAACTTTAAAAAAGAAATATTAGATAACAAAACATTATCGTTTACTGCATGCCACAACGTCTCAAAATCAATATCGTGTCTGGTCTAGGTCAAATACAGGTTATCTGTCTGATCATATATCATGGAAGTCGGTTATTGCTCATCGTGGTTTTATTGACGTATTGTTCCTGCGCAGTACGAGTAAAGCAACCCTCAGTTATCTGACCCCCATTGTTATTGCTATGACAGACATGGCAAACTATAGTTATTGTCCTAGTTGGCTGTGAAACTAAACCGCAAAGAGTATTTTACTGGTATTTCTGAAATAATCCCTCCATTATATAGGACTGTTTTATAGTTTTGTCTCATACATTCAATCCCATTTATTCAGGGAAATCAAGAATCTCGAAATGTTCATTTCATTCCACAGATATTATTTTTAATTAAAAATGATTAGATCCTTATTTCAATACAAGTTTGTTTATCTACCGATATCCTTGTGGGGAAACGTACACATTGTTTATTTCAATTCAAAATATTTTCTCCACATAATTGATCAATATGAACAATATATACGAAAGACATTATATGAATACCTATTCACTCATGTGTATAAATAAATGGACACTATATATTATATTGATTACTCATGCAGGTAGTATTACTTGTTTATTACTTCTTTAGTTCTTGTTATTTCCTTGGCTTGATAAGAGATACTGGTTGTTTCCCCTACTATAATCATGAAGTGTCTGGCTAAGTGGGTTGTTGAAAAAAACTGAATATAATATATTCAAATTTTATATTGTTGAAAATGATAAATATATCACTTTACATTTGAAATGTAAATAAAGCGTTTTCGTAATATCATTTAAAAAGATTAGCCAATTATTTAAGAAAAACTCATACATCATTTCCTACAATGTTGCCATTTTGAGAGAACGATTAACAAAATTTAAATTCAGTTGTGGTTATCATAACTTGTGAAATGGATGTTTTGAAAACACATTCAAGGATCACCCACAATGTACATGTAAATGTCAAAATCATGGAGAATATTTTAAAATTTTCAAAATAAAAAGTGCTGACTTCACATTATGCATCACCGATCACTTCTTTGACAACTAGATCTATTTTGATGATAGGTGAACAAGTTTAAGAATTTGTTCGTGGCGTCACTATAGCATCAGTCGCAAAATACATGGGTCCTTTTCTGAATATTATTTATGCGATTCAAGTAGAATAGAATGGTTAATAAAGAAAGTATTAAACTCAAATGTGTACCATATCACTTTTACGAAACTTATGCAACATGTCTATTAACCTCGCTCTAGCTCGAGGAATACAAACATTTGCATTTGATTCGTTAAATGCATATTTCAACCTTTATCGGATGCTTATCTCATGTCAAAGCGACCGATAAGGTTCACAATGAACATGTTGGGATTTGTTTGTATATATGTGATAATTTACTTTGTTGTAACAATTCCTATCCTCATTCCGATGAAACACAACTTAAAAATGCAACGTGAAATATAACAAGATAACAAAGATAAGAATATATATATATATATATATATATATATATATATATATATATATATATATATATATATATATTTAAGAAATTACGATGATTTAATCAGATTCACAAGCTTGCTTTCGACCATTACGGGTCTCATCAGGTGAATCGATTAAATCATCGTAATTTCTTCGAACATTTTGAGACTAAGCACGGGTTTTGCTGGAGGTCTTCAGTGTGTTATTTCCCTTGATATAAGAATTCATAGTTCAACACTCAAAAGGTAATGCTATGATTGAGTTATAAATGTGACAGAAATTGTCCCAATACATCAACCATATGCGTATATGATACGCAGATAAATTACATTGACACATACAAACACTGACACCCATGCACATGTGAATACACACCCACATATAATCATATCACTTTATATCATAACTCCGCCATGCGCACGATTTTCAAGTGGAAAACAAGTGTTAACACATTATACTCATTTAGCCTAACCCCGTGTTTCTACACCGCACGATAGTGTTTTAAATCCTCTCTATATATGCACTTCTACACATTATACACATATTATGATTCGCATATCGTCAGACGAGTGTCTGCTGGGATTGGCAACTCACGAGTAATCGTTTGTGTGAGAGTGTGTATACATTGTACACATTCTGATATGTAGTATACATTGTACAAATTCTGATATGTAGTATACACTGTACACTTTCTGATATGTAGTATACACTGTACATATTCTGATATGTAGTATACACTGTACACATTCTGATATGTAGTATACATTGTACACATTCTGATATGTAGTATACATTGTACACATTCTGATATGTAGTATACACTGTACACATTCTGATATGTAGTATACATTGTACACATTCTGATATGTAGTATACACTGTACACATTCTGATATGTAGTATACATTGTACACATTCTGATATGTAGTATACAATATTCACATTCTGATATGTAGTATACATTGTACACATTCTGATATGTAGTATACCTTGTACACATTCTGATATGTAGTATACCTTGTACACATTCTGATATGTAGTATACATTGTACACATTCTGATATGTAGTATACATTGTACACATTCTGATATGTAGTATACACTGTACACATTCTGATATGTAGTATACATTGTACACATTCTGATATGTAGTATACATTGTACACATTCTGATATGTAGTATACAATATTCACATTCTGATATGTAGTATACATTGTACACATTCTGATATGTAGTATACCTTGTACACATTCTGATATGTAGTATACACTGTACACATTCTGATATGTAGTATACATTGTACATATTCTGATATGTAGTATACATTGTACACATTCTGATATGTAGTATACACTGTACATATTCTGATATGTAGTATACATTGTACACATTCTGATATGTAGTATACACTGTACACATTCTGATATGTAGTATACCTTGTACACATTCTGATATGTAGTATACATTGTACACATTCTGATATGTAGTATACAATATTCACATTCTGATATGTAGTATACATTGTACACATTCTGATATGTAGTATACCTTGTACACATTCTGATATGTAGTATACACTGTACACATTCTGATATGTAGTATACACTGTACACATTCTGATATGTAGTATACATTGTACACATTCTGATATGTAGTATACACTGTACATATTCTGATATGTAGTATACATTGTACACATTCTGATATGTAGTATACATTGTACATATTCTGATATGTAGTATACATTGTATACATTCTGATATGTAGTATACATTGTACACATTCTGATATGTAGTATACACTGTACACATTCTGATATGTAGTATACATTGTACACATTCTGATATGTAGTATACACTGTACATATTCTGATATGTAGTATACATTGTACACATTCTGATATGTAGTATACATTGTACACATTCTGATATGTAGTATACATTGTACACATTCTGATATGTAGTATACACTGTACACATTCTGATATGTAGTATACATTGTACACATTCTGATATGTAGTATACATTGTACACATTATGATATGTAGTATACATTGTACATATTCTGATATGTAGTATACATTGTACACAGTCTGATATGTAGTATACCTTGTACACATTCTGATATGTAGTATACACTGTACACATTCTGATATGTAGTATACACTGTACACATTCTGATATGTAGTATACCTTGTACACATTCTGATATGTAGTATACATTGTACACATTATGATATGTAGTATACATTGTACACATTCTGATATGTAGTATACATTGTACACATTCTGATATGTAGTATACATTGTACACATGATATGTAGTATACATTGTACACATTCTGATATGTAGTATACACTGTACATATTCTGATATGTAGTATACATTGTACACATTCTGATATGTAGTATACATTGTACATATTCTGATATGTAGTATACATTGTACATATTCTGATATGTAGTATATATTGTACATATTCTGATATGTAGTATACATTGTACACATGATATGTAGTATACATTGTACACATTCTGATATGTAGTATACACTGTACATATTCTGATATGTAGTATACATTGTACATATTCTGATATGTAGTATACATTGTACACATGATATGTAGTATACATTGTACACATCCTGATATGTAGTATACATTGTACACATTCTGATATGTAGTATACATTGTACACATTCTGATATGTAGTATACCTTGTACACATCCTGATATGTAGTATACATTGTACACATTCTGATATGTAGTATACATTGTACACATTCTGATATGTAGTATACCTTGTACACATCCTGATATGTAGTATACATTGTACACATTATGATATGTAGTATACATTGTACACATTCTGATATGTAGTATACATTGTACACATCCTGATATGTAGTATACATTGTACACATTCTGATATGTAGTATACATTGTACACATTCTGATATGTAGTATACCTTGTACACATCCTGATATGTAGTATACATTGTACACATTCTTATATGTAGTATACATTGTACACATTCTGATATGTAGTATACCTTGTACACATCCTGATATGTAGTATACATTGTACACATTCTGATATGTAGTATACATTGTACACATTCTGATATGTAGTATACATTGTACACATTCTGATATGTAGTATACATTGTACACATTCTGATATGTAGTATACATTGTACACATTGTGATATGTAGTATACATTGTACACATTCTGATGTGTAGTATACATTGTACACATTCTGATATGTAGTATACATTGTACATATTCTGATATGTAGTATACATTGTACACATTCTGATATGTAGTATACATTGTACATATTCTGATATGTAGTATACATTGTACACATTCTGATATGTAGTATACCTTGTACATATTCTGATATATCGTATACCTTGTACATATTCTGATATGTAGTATACATTGTACACATTCTGAAATGTAGTATACATTGTTCACATTATGATATGTAGTATACATTGTACACATTCTGATATGTAGTATATACGTTGTACACATTCTGATATGTAGTATACATTGTACACATTCTGATATGTAGTATACCTTGTACATATTCTGATATGTAGTATACATTGTACATATTCTGATATGTAGTATACATTGTACACATTCTGATATGTAGTATATCTTGTACAAATTCTGATATGTAGTATACATTGTACACATTCTGATATGTAGTATACCTTGTACATATTCTGATATGTAGTATACAATGTACATATTCTGATATGTAGTATACATTGTACACATTCTGATATGTATTATACCTTTTACACATTCTGATATGTAGTATACATTGTACATATTCTGATATGTAGTATACAATGTACATATTCTGATATGTAGTATACATTGTACACATTCTGATATGTAGTATACATTGTACACATTCTGATATGTAGTATACATTGTACACATTATGATATGTAGTATACCTTGTACATATTCTGATATGTAGTATACAATGTACATATTCTGATATGTAGTATACATTGTACACATTCTGCAATGTAGTATACCTTGTACACATTCTGATATGTAGTATACATTGTACACATTCTGATATGTAGTATACATTGTACACATTCTGATATGTAGTATACATTGTACACATTCTGATATGTATTATACCTTGTACACATTCTGATATGTAGTATACCTTGTACACATTCTGATATGTAGTATACCTTTTACACATTCTGATATGTAGTATACATTGTACACATTCTGATATGTAGTATTCCTTGTACACATTCTGATATATAGTATACATTGTACACATTCTGATATGTAGTATACATTGTACACATTCTGATATGTAGTATACATTGTACATATTCTGATATATAGTATACATTGTACACATTCTGATTTGTAGTATACACTGTACACATTCTGATATGTAGTATACATTGTACATATTCTGATATGTAGTATACATTGTACACATTCTGATATGTAGTATACATTGTACACATTCTGATATGTAGTATACATTGTACACATTCTGATATGTAGTATACATTGTACACATTCTGATATGTAGTATACATTGTACACATTCTGATATGTAGTATACCTTGTACACATTCTGATATGTAGTATACCTTTTACACATTCTGATATGTAGTATACATTGTACACATTCTGATATGTAGTATTCCTTGTACACATTCTGATATATAGTATACATTGTACACATTCTGATATGCAGTATACATTGTACACATTCTGATATGTAGTATACCTTTTACACATTCTGATATGTAGTATACATTGTACACATTCTGATATGTAGTATACCTTGTACACATTCTGATATGTAGTATACCTTTTACACATTCTGATATGTAGTATACATTGTACACATTCTGATATGTAGTATTCCTTGTACACATTCTGATATGTAGTATACATTGTACACATTCTGATATATAGTATACATTGTACACATTCTGATATGTAGTATATCTTGTACACATTCTGATATGTAGTATATAAATAAATTCTAATGATTAATAATGTGAATTCATTACATCTATATATATTCACGTGTACATATATTGTGTATAGTGTATAGCTGTACTATTGTGTGTATGTACATGATATATCTTAGTATGTTTAAATGTATCACTAAGGATGTATATATGTGGGATGTATTTCTTTACATACAAAATGTTTATGCTTTTTATGTTGACATTTCGAGATAATAAGCCGACATTTTAATATTATAAACTGACATTGTAAGATAATAAGTTGACATTTCAAGATAATACTTTGAATTTTGAAAGTATGAAGTGTGTAGTATTCAGCGTAAGATTGTTTTGCTGTGTGTAAGTCAGTTTTATACAGGAGAGAAGTCTTCCGGTTACAATGTCCCTACATATCAACAAGGAAGCTTATAGAAACGTGTGTATACTGTACACAAACATGCAAATGTGATGAATACATTTTAAAACTTTTGAAAAAAACATAATGATATTTTTATATCTTGCCTACAACAAGACTGCAGAGTTTCTGTTTCTGAAAATGAACACATCTCAGAGGCTACTTTTCAAATTGTTCGAAATTTTACAAAATATTCATTTCAGAGTCTAACTGTTAGACTATGCATGTGTATGTATGCATGGACGACAGGTGTGTGTATGTGTATGTATGATATGAATGTACAAGTATACACATATGTACACACAATGTGCCGGGGGATATGTACATATGTGTATGTTATATTTATCACAGGGGCGTGTATCGCTTAGAAACCGCGTTTGGAAGACATATACCTATATAGACCCTACCCTATTTAAGCAATAGAAGACGAGTTGGCGTGCTTAATCGTTGAATAAAACATAGCAGGGAGCATAAAACACGAAGGGCGCAGCCCTGAGTGTTTTATGCTCTCTGCTATGTTTTATTCTATGATAAAGCACAAAGACGAGTCTTCTATTTCTTATATGAGATGCCCTTAAATAGTTACTCGCTTTTCTATAATAACCGTGAAGATATTATGTTGTTTGTATAAACTATATTTTGAATATATAAATGCCTCCCGTCGTAGAACACATTCTCTAGCACTGAACAATCAAAGTGACGTAAAATATGACGTCATTTGCTAAGCGACGCCCTAACTGGAGTCTAATATCACGAGCATGTTTTATTGTCTCATAAAGCACGCTGTCGGTCCCATTGACCGCCTGTGTTTTATTGCCGTCGGTATCTAATATTACTATATAAAAGGAAGGGGATGTAACGAGGAAACCACCCCATGCTCATTCAAATTCATATTTCGCATCAAAAACTATTTGTATGGCACAGTCGGTGACCCCCAACAACAAACAATGGATATACCTTTAATACCTTGAAAATTCAACTCTAATTCAATTTCAATTTCGTATCTTAAAAATTAAACTTCCTATCTTGAAATTTCAAGGAAATATATGTTCATGCTTAAGTTAGTCTTTAATTATAAATAATATATTATTAATAAATACATAAACTCGTACCTTGGTACGGACGTTAGGATTGAATCATTCCATTCCTAAAAATGGGTACATATTTACTGCTGCTTTCACTTCAATCAAATTTCATTTCTAACATATTTTCTGATGTTGCTATTTCAAACTTATCCTTGTATTCTATTCAGCATTCCTCTAAACTATACCCGTTTTTGGGGTAAAGCAAATGAATGAATGTTTACTTTTAAACTCTGAGCAACGGTGGTGCTGAATTTGTTTAGATTTGATACATACACATTCTTTTATCACTTAGTGTGAAGATATACTACGTATATAGTTTCATCCGGGTTACGATACACCGATTACTCAGCTCTTCCATTATTATTTTTTCTGGTATGAATAATTCGTAAGCTAGATTTTTTAACCTTTAGAGTGCCAAAGGATCTTTCATGTGCCTTTGTCGCGAGTGTCCTATTGGCTCTCTATTGGCAACACGTCTTTCTATTATTTGTTAACAGTAGCAGAAGAACGACCTTTGAGCATATTGTGACTATATTATATCCCCAAAGTGATCTGATGGTTGGTTATTCCATTCATTAGTTCAGAGCCATAGTGATTAACTATTGTGACAAGACATGTATTATCTGCTTCTTTGTAAACAGTGAATGAAGGTTAACCCCTAGTCTGTTAAAACATTTATTTGATATGTCGTGGGCGAGGTTTGAAGATAATAGTTATCTATTCAATCCCTTATTGCAAAGATATAATAACCTTACACTTTGACGGTAATGTTTTGTTGTAAACGGTAAATGAAAGTTAACCCGTGTAACGCCATAAGACCAAAAATGGCTCATGCCTAAGTGGTTATATTTATTGTATTCCGTAGTTCACAATTTGACATCCCTAATCTATTCTTATTGGGTATATATTAGTCAAGTAGGTTAACCCGTGCGATGTCGTATAACCACTTTTTATTACCCATATGGGTTAAAATAACCGAGTTAATATTATTGATATGATCACATAGCAACCATTTTTTCACCGCGATTTCGTGTATTTGTCGCTTGTGACGTCATAATACGATTGTTCGTGACGTCACTGTAGCCTGCCGTCGCAATATAAGTTGACTTTTTCCTGACTTATTTTACGCGAATAAAATGGATTAGTACGGGTAATAAAGAAATAATAACACTCGAAAGTGTGCCATATGACTTTTACGTAACTCGTGCAAATTTATCTTAAACCCTCGCTCTTGCTTGGACAATAAACAAAATTCACACCAGGTTCTTAAAAGTCATATATGACACACTTTCTTCGAATAATAATCTCTATTTATGTTTCGGTGAGATCTGATCCAGTCACTTGTCATATTTGTTTATTGATATATATATTTCATATTCTCATGTACTACCGTTAGTTGGTTGAGAAATAAAATGTTCTGTCTGTCTGTCTAGCAATATATTGTCAATCTCAACCCGTTCTCCACGGAGCATATTCAATCATATCTTAATCTATGATATCGGTGGAGAACACTAGAATCATGTGTGTCATAAGAGAGATATGATATTGATGCCCTATAATTCATTTCGTCGCGCATAGCCATGCATGCTCAGTAAATTTGTTTTAAACAGTAAATGAATATTAATCCCTCAATGACAATGGACTAGTGTGTCCCCAATGAGGCAAATGTGTGTTCAACGGTAACTTTAGGACTATGGGTTGGTGAGGTCACTGAAACATGCGTGCTTCATTCAAGACTGGTAGTTCACTGTCGTGTTTAATCAGGTGTGACCAGGTAAATAGATTCCGGGTATGCACTACTTGAATGATGTTCATTAATACATAATTAACATGAAGGAAGTTATACAGGGGAGTTTATATAAACTTCCCTCTGAATGAGCGAATTATTAGTACATTCATACAGGTTTAACTCAAACAATGACCTACACCTGTTTGACAGCGGTAAGTGGGTCAAACCATGACAGCAACACGTGAATATGTTTTAACAAAGGACTTAGCATATATGTACTCGTAGCTGTCAAGTTGAAAATGACAATGGCGTACTTCATATTCTCGTATCTTATAATGGGCTCTTTCAATAAAAGGGACCAGTGAGACCAACTGTTTGATCCTAGTTGTACAGTGTTCCCATGACGATTAAGGGGGTAGATGGCAGGGTCCATGTTAATCTTAAAATAGCTTTTGGGTCATACGTTTGACAAATATTCTGTAATGTATTCGTTCAGTGAGTAAACACTGGCCAAGATATCTATATTAGATCTACAGTAGACCAACAACCTATCACACACGATTACCTGACACATGACGAGGCAAATATGAGCCAAGTTCAAGAGTTAGTAAAATAGGTTAACCTTTCACATGTGTTTAAAAGATTCAGTCCAGTACAGCCTTTACGTTTAAGCCCATGTGATACGTTCACACTTCCACTCGAATCCATGCTTCACTGTTCACACCAGTTAAGTTCTACAGGCATCCTGACTGATAGCCACTGGATACACTCACAACACAAGGTGTCATGTTCACAACTTGTATATCTTACCTTGCATTTGACATGGTCCCAGATTTTCTTCGTACGTTCAACACATTCGATCCATACCAGTACCGTCCGACTCGTATCCTTTAACCATTCAGGTGTCAACTCTGGTCGTTCAAATGTTACAGTCCATTTCTGTCTACCCGAACTATCAAATCCTACTCTTGTTGTACTCGATGTACTTCTATCTTCAATTAAGTTGGATTCAGTCCATTTCTGTCCGATTCATACGTCCGAAACGTATCCTTACAGCAGCATAAACCTTGATTCCTTAAAATGTCACAATGTATTTCATTTCAAATCAATTCTAAAAGCGTATCCTTGAAGAAGCAAGACCTTAACTGGGTACTTGCCACGGGCGGGTGAGATTGTCGAGAGAGCAGGCCGCAGTCAGGGTGCTGCGCTCCAACCAGGAAGTATATCAGCGTGTAAGTAAAGTGCTCACGGGATGACAGGACGCGACGTATTCTGTGTCACCAGATAGCTGTACACTCAACTTCCTGGGGTTCTCGATCCACTGTCACTTCAACACTTACTGAGAGAAGCTTATTGCAACTTCGTGAATAATTGTGTATGTACTGTAAATATATAAGATAGTGTGATGTATAATATGAAGTTGGTGTTGCTGCTTTGCGTTAAAGGGGTAGCCTTTCACAATGTCGTTTGTGAACTTGCTGTCTTAATATTTGTTATTACTCAAAATTACTGTTGAGAAGAAATTGTTTAATTATAAATAATGAATAATGTGACATGGATATATCAGGTGATGTGATGTGATGTGATTTAGTATATATAATATATTCAGTAGGTTTTATTTTTGTAAAGTGAAATGTTTTGAATAATCCTATATTTAATGTTATTATTGTAAAATATAGGATGTGTATATGTTTCTTAGTTAACATGTAGTAGTTATAACCTTTTGATGTATTTCTCTTAAAAAATAATTGACAAACTTATTCCGACCTAAATAACGAAAACAATGAAATACTGATGTTCATGGTTCTGTATAGCGCGATTATAACATGGACAAACATACATGCTATGTGTACAAATTCATGTTTAACTATATATTTTGGGCAATTGTCTGATACTTAAATAAAATATACCTGTCCTCCTGTCTATAAGATGATATATTTGGTATGTATATCATCAATAAGGTGCTGGTTTCTACTCCCTCGAGTAAAGTTTGCTTATCTGAGATCGTGATCGTGTTTTTAACATAAATAGATACGTTTGAAATACCATACCCTACATATTAATGCAGGCTTCATGTGTTGATTTGTGAGAAGAATCTCACAACACACATGTTTTTTCATGTATACGGCTATAGGTTTTTGAACAGTACTTTATTTAATGCTTTCCGACTTTCACGCCATGACACATCGCCACATGCTTTATCCGTTTGTAAATTAATTATAAATACATTTCTACATCGGTCCATAAGTGTAAAGCGATGATACACATTCTTCAACATACCATCACCTCTCCGTGATGACATCACCTGATGATGTATGCCTGTCTACAGCGTCACAATTTGCTTAAAATAATAACCATCTATGGTTCGTATTGTGAAATGAATGCGTAATTATGAATCCACATGATGCAGGCAGACCAAGGGACCAATGTGTCATGATAAAACACCACAGTTCCATTAAACATGATACAAAAGTTTGGCGAAGTAGGATACAAAATACCAAATTTCAAGACATTGTTAAATTTGGTATCATTTTGTAGAAAGTGTGCCCTGAATCTAATAGAAAGTGTGCCCTGAAACTAATTAAATAAAATATGTAAAATATAAAATATGTTCAACAATTGACGCTCCCTTGTAGCACTGAGTACTTAACGCAAGGTCGATAAAAATGCTCTCTAAAGGAAATTGTTTTCTCAATTAATCAGCCTGTGTTTGTTTATAAAGATATTTCGTTATTGATATATGGCATCAAACAGAAAAAAATCAAGGCAATATGTAATAATCACGCATTAATTAACATGTTGATTCATCAGTCGTAGAGAGTTTCTATAAAAGCAATATATTTTTAATGACATAGATTAGAGTAATTTAAACATTAAATTGAAATTGAACATTAGAGGTTATAGAACAAAATGGAAATGTCATCGTAACACACCCAATCAATGCGCACAATCATAATACAATCTAAAAGACGGGGATACTTTTGTTTGATCAACTTCTTATTTGTATGCTCAATATACGATTACGGTATTACGGTATAACGGTATAACGATTTATACCGAAACGCCGCCATTGTAAATTTAAAAAAGTTAATCATCCATAAACTATCCTTGTTTTTCCATTACACCAACTTCTAGAGTGCACCTTAAACAGTTCACAATACACTCGTATTCCTATAGATAACAAAACTAGCAAAGTTAAATGGACAGAACAATGTTAAAATCGTGGACTCAAAGACTACAAGGCCATGCCAATATTTTTAAAAATTTAGCCATTGGCTCTGTAATTTTAAAACTACATAATGCAAGGTTCAAAATGCAAATTTTCCAGACGAACTTAACAAGGGCTGATAAATATTGTGTGGTTTTCCCACTGGGGATAATTAAATAAAACATTTTTTTTAAATGTTTGACCCCTGTGACCCTTATTTTGGGGAACAAGGTCGACAAATCTACAATTGATAATATCCATTGGTCAAGGAGTCGGTACACAACATTTAAACTTTCTAGGGCCTTTCGTAATGGAGAAGATGAAATAGGTTTTAGGTCATGGCCTGTGAGGCGCTTATTTTGGGCCAAAGCGTAACCAAGGATAGGTCAGGAACACAAGATGGAAGTACTGTTTTAGACTATCGGGCTCGTGAGAGTTCAGTGACGACTTGAAACAGAACAGAAACGATTATATTATAATTTATATTTCTCTCATGTCGGGCACACATTGAAAATCGTGAGTGATTTCTAGCCGTTCAATTAGCATTGTCACAGGTACTGTTAACGTTTTCAACTGGGATGTTTTTTGTTTGTATTTGTTTATTTGGCAAACTTTTTATATCAAAATTGACCTCAACATATTCCATATGACATGTTATTTGCTGCATGATTTGTGACATATTTATTGTATTAAATAATTAGATTGGTAAACAAGCAGCAATAGCTTATCTGAACACGAATTCATAATATGAGTGATAATCACATAAGCAAATACTCACTCTCTGATTTCCCATCGTCACTGAGGAATGAATTGCTTACTACACTTGCAGTACCAATTTGTAATATGCCGGTAATGGTTTATGCCATGTCAGCAAATTTCACTGTTTGATCCTACCACGTCATTCCGTGAGTAAACTAGAATGATACATGAATGAATGGCCTGTACAGCGAGGAAGGTGCCTGCCGCCAACACTGACCGACTGTATTAGCCAATCAAATTCGTTGAAAGCAGCTGATGAAACATGAATTCAAGTAGTTTATCTAGACATTTTAACAATACAAGATAACAATACATCTTGTCAGCATTTGAAATTATGTGTTACGTTTGGTGTTCTATTGAAACATTGACCGAGTCTTCAAAACTTCTTGGAATGAAAACATGATTTCCACTTATCATTATTAGATAAAAGGCACAAATTGTCATATATATTTTGAGACATAAGGACAATACATAGTACTTGATAATGGCGTTATTTCGTATGTACACTGTAACAGTGTTATATTTGCAATAGTACACTTTTTTTCTTTTTCTCCTGGACCCGCACCCTCGGATTTAGGCACCAGTACCACAAGTACTGGCAGTACCAACAGCATAGATGGATGTAAAGTGCAACAGCGCGCAATGTTGAATGCATTACATGTCATTAAGGTAGTGAACAAACGTAACATTGTTATATTTAAACTGTGTACGTAAACTGTTGATTAACAATGATGATCAAAGAATTAACCGATCGTCTCACGCATAACATATTTAATTTTTTTTGGTCAAATTGTATTACGTTTACTCTGCAAATCATCATTGTATACCCAGTCATGTTTTAATCATCATTGTATACCCACTCTTGTTTATAATTCTCATTCTAAACCTTCCTCATGTTTTTTTAATTTCTCGATTTTCTCACTATTGCGAACATTCTGTATAAATATATCATACCTTGTAATATACCCCAACATTTCACCTGATGTAGGAGTGAGCATGTACTCCAAAAAGTCGTGTATCTATGCAATATATAAGTTGTTATTCAGAAATGTTTTTTTTTATGTATTCCATTTCTAAATGCCCCCCTCAAAGACATGATAAGTCCTCAAAGACAAGATAAGTCCTCGAAGTCCTCAAAGACAAGATAAGTCCTCAAAGTCCTCAAAGACAAGATAAGTCCTCAAAGTCCTCAAAGACAAGATAAGTCCTCAAAGACAAGATAAGTCCTCAAAGTCCTCAAAGACAAGATAAGTCCTCAAAGTCCTCAAAGACAAGATAAGTCCTCAAAGACAAGATAAGTCCTCAAAGACAAGATAAGTCCTCAAAGTCCTCAAAGACAAGATAAGTCCTCAAAGTCCTCAAAGACAAGATAAGTCCTCAAAGACAAGATAAGTCCTCAAAGTCCTCATAGACAAGATACGTCCTCAAAGACGATATACTTCTACCCGATGAAGGAGTACATATATACACGTTGTGTATGTTTACAATAAAGAGGTTGTTATCCAGGAAACCATAATTTCTTCATATCATTTGGATAAAATTTATCAGAAAATCATTTAACAGAACTGATGTGAAAGCAACAGCAGGTTGAGATGTAAACACCCAGATGATGAAATGACTTAATCAGCTAATTGCTGGAGACATTGTCATCTGAAAGAGGATCCGTATGCTGTGGAGTTCTAACATATTCTACATGATTCATGATTTCCATGATTAAGATATGATAGTTTGCTCTTGAGTAGAAAATTATCAACATTTAGTGAGGTTCTTATAAACGATCGCCGCTGATGTCTTCTATATCGTCAACTCGGAGTTAACAGAAATTCACTCACTCTCTTAAAAACGAACGACGTACGACAATAAATTTAAATTATATATATATATATATATATATATATATATATATATATATATATATATATATAAAATGATACCCGTAATGGTCGAAAGCATGCTTGTGCTTGTGAATCTGATTAAATCATCGTAGTTTCTTCGAACATTTTATTTTTTCTGGGAGTTGGAAGATGTTTTAAATATTTATATATGACGTACGACAATAAATTTAAATTATATATATATATAATTTAAATTTATTGTCGTACATATATATATAATTTAAATTGATTGCCGTACGTCGTTCGTTTATTATTATACTGCTTTCGTGTGGTGTTATACTTAGACCGTATTCTATTATTATGACAGCATTGTTATTGCACATAATAAATGTACATTGTACTATTGACCTTATATTCTCTTTCCGCAGAGGTTACTCCCTTCGGAAATATGAAGGGAGTAACCTCTGTGGGAAGAGAATGTTGACATTTGGGTCATATATAATAATAACATTATTTTGCTCTTTCATTTGAAATGTGCTGTAACAATATGATGAATAAAGTAAATGAATAGAACATAGGATAAATATTTACCAAAGTGCTACTTGTCAATTCAGTATACCGCCTGGGTTTGTTGTCCTCTTAAACAGAATTAATGTTCTGTTGGCGTGCGTAGCTGTCATAAGATATAAAAGCAACGATGCTACTCAAATAAGTTTTGTCGTTTTCCTGAAAATCATGAGTAAGTTTCTATATATTACGCAAGATGAACTTTGAAATGCTTGATAACCATACCGGATATCAGGCGACATGTGTAGCCATATAGGGTTCCTTCGTTTTATTAAAGCTGCAACTGTGTGTAGATGATATCAAACTCAAACTAGTAGAGCTGCATCCCGCAAGTTTGTTCACCTACTTGCGTATCTTATTACAAAGTATCATGTAAATTGACGTTCATTTTAAAGTCAATGAAATTACATCAGATACCTTTACATTGAATCATTATATATCCCATTCTCTTCCCATAGAAGTCATTCCCTTCATCTTTACGATCGGAAATCTGAAAGGAGTAACCTCTGTGGGAAGAGAATGTATAATATATCCATGTGTAAAATGATAATGCTCAAACGTATCCTGTGATCGCCATGTCAGTGGTGCATGTTTTCAACATTTGGGATAATGTAACGGACAGAAGGGGCAATCTGAAAATTCAAATTTCATTAATTTTCAATACAAGTTTCATATCGATTAAATGAAAAAAAATCCATCACAAAAGTATTGAATGGTTGTAAGAGGAAACACATTATGTATGTTTGACCCAGTTGATCACTTACTGGATACTTCACAGAAGAAAATAAAAACTGTATATTTGAAAGATTGACCCTTGGTCACTTCAAAGACCTGTAACTAATGTATTTGTTTTAGTGTAACATTTGATTATGTACTTTAACATTCAACTGTCTTCTTGTTATGCGAAAATGCAAAATGTTTATTCTGGTTTTCGCGTTGATACGATGCTTCAAAGACATCCCAAAATTACATGTTATTTGCAATAAACTACACACAGGTGAACAAACCTTCGGGATGCAGCTGTTCAAATATACGTTTATAACCAGCACAAAGAGATCAAATAATATAACCAGGAAGTAAAATCTCTCAACAAGTGTAAACCGAGTGATCATCTTAACCAAGAACACGCCATTATTGAAAATAAGATAAATGATACAACAATTTCCAAAAAAGAAAAACTATTAGGCAAGGGTGTCTTAGCTCATTAGGTAATGCATTATTCGTTATCTCTAAGATTGAGGCAAATGTTATGATAGTAATTATATAAGATGTTGTCCGAATGGGCCAGCCTATAAATCCTTGTCTTACCACATTATTGCAGTTCTCAGGAAAAAAACTTTTACAGGATTATATTCAATATGTATAATAAAATGGTGATTTTTTTTACGAATATATACTTTATCAGAGTCTTGGTGTAAGACTATTTAACCCGAACATTTACTAGTTCTTGAAAAGCAAGTAAATCCTCATTTCTCTTAGAATTAAATAATGAAAATTTATATTCGTTTATCTACCGTGTGCAAGTCTAGGGGGTTGCTGCTACCATGTCCTTTCACACTGCAATGGGTACAATTCTTTCCGCCAGTTTTCTTTATCTGTGGGTGAATATACAGACGTTTTATTGGCTTGAGTGAAGTATACATTGAATATCGTAAATTGGATTTTCATTAGTTAGTTATGAAGTTTTTAATTAGATTTAAAAAATGAATATCCGAGACCTTACGATATATTAAAATACAAACAAAGGTGTAACATTCAGAATCATTATCAGTCAGTTTCTATGGAGAAATGCTGTTCTTTTAGCATAACACAGCCCTTCGATCTTGCAAATAGTTACGTCATAGCATTGTGACGTCAGGATATTTATTTTTCATGAGTCATAGCATTATCACATAATCAGTCTTTCGATGTCAATGCATTGAAAGTTATATACATGATGACGTTAAAACCCTATGATGTCATATAATTTCATTTCGTTACACACACGCTCCAATAAAGTTAGCTAATATCATGAATATGTTTTAAGAAGCATATTGCATAAACTAAACCATACACTTGTATATATTTCCTCTCTCAATTAAACGAATTTGAATCAAGTTTATTCAAGATGAGTCTCCCAATCACTTCAACAAAATAAAACGTCATTTAAAAAATTCACAATAAGATTGGGAGAGAAATTAAGGCTCTCCAGAGTTAGGGTACACCAAAACGGCCATGCAATCTGGTGACGAATCGTGTGAGGTGATGTAATTGGGTTCGGGTCGTCTCCAAATTCGACATTATTTTGTTATTACGTTTCTACATGTAGACACGGTATAATCGAAGTTCGTATGAAGTTAGTCAACTTCTGTTTATGTCGTTACGGTTCCCTGGTCACGAGTTCACATAAGTAGCCTGGTTCCCGGCTTGTTTTGCGCAATCGTTAGCGCAACGTAACAAGGGAAGGAAACCATATGTATCTATAATGAGCCTTCCTGTACGTCATAACCTGGGTTTTTGAACTTCCTTTGTTCATTATCGTTCATGTGGACAGGAAAATTCACAACAGATTATACAGCTTGAGTTGATCGATGCATGTGTACTTGCATATCTGAATTGTCAGTTTCCTACGACAAGGGGTCAATGTGTATGTGTGTATATCGGTCAAATTCTGTGCGAATTTCACTGTCATAAAAATGACAAAACTATGATAATTGAAATACAGTTTTAGCTCATCAGGCTAGAACCATTGGCTCTAGAAAGCTGAAATGTTGTGTACAGACTCATTGGCCACACGGGAGTCTAAATTGTTGATTTGGCAACCCTGTGATCCCAAATATTAGTCACAGGGGTCATGACCTACAAATTAAGCTATTTGCATTATCTTCTCCAGTGCGAAAAGCCATTAAAAGCTGAAAAGTTGTGCACATACTCCTTAGTAAGTGGAGATTCTAAATGGTAGATTTGGTGAACATATATGACCCAAAACATGGGTCACAGGGGTCATGACCTGAAGAAAAAAATATGTCCATCTTGGTTTTCAACCTTCGACAGAGGCATGTTTCCTGAAGAGTTTTCTGGTTTTACAACAATACTTCTCTATGGTGTTACTTCAACAGTACTACCTCTTGACATTATAACTCCATCAATTGCTAATCTTCATACTCAATGAAAAGAAATTACTTGATTTTGGGGCAGCTTCTGTTTTTAAATTCAATTTAAAACTATGCTGAAAGTTGAACTTTAAATAGATAGATAATCGGTTCACATCCCATTACCCTATAACTCTGTCCTACAACCAAATATAAATAGAAGTGTTTGATCATTTAGTAAGATTCGAACAAAATTGTAATGTCACATACATACACAATAGGTTAAAGGTAAATCTATTTGTTTTGAAATTTGCATAGAAAATATATCAGATATCAACTTAATCTATTCCATTTTATCATTTTTCTTACATATTACCTTGTCACAAAGGACAGAATTTCTTGATAGATTTTAAATAAAATACAATCATACTCTAAACCGAAAAAACGTCACCACATTTTCTACAGTGTAAACAAACGAAATACTGCTGCCGGAGAAAGTGGGTTTTGAATGCTATTTACAGGGACCGAGGATAAAATAAAATACAATTTTATATCTCTTCTAGAACACTTAGGATATTGAAATAGCTTTTTCAAAATGGTGTTTGGCCAGAAACTTTGGCATTTAATTTTAAAATTCATGAAGTGTAGAAATTTAATTAAAAAAGGATGTTTGTCGACAAAAATAGTCTTTACTATAATCATAGTAGGATGTCATAAAACAAGCCAAACGCCCTTGTGGCGCTCCTATCTCGCCCAGATAAGGATATGTCATACGATGATTTCTTTAAATGTGTGTTTCTCAGAAATGTGAACAGATAATGTTTTGATATGTCAAATTTATTTTAGTTGTCTTCTGAAGACATGATGTATCTCTACTTCAGGAATAATTATCATGTGATGTTGAGACATGAAATGCCATTGTAGGGTGTAGGGTGTTCTATTGAAACATTGACCGAGTCTTCAAAACTTCTTGGAATGAAAACATGATTTCCACTTATCATTATTAGATAAAAGGCACAAATTGTCATATATATTTTGAGACATAAGGACAATACATAGTACTTGATAATGGCGTTATTTCGTATGTACACTGTAACAGTGTTATATTTGCAATAGTACACTTTTTTTCTTTTTCTCCTGGACCCGCACCCTCGGATTTAGGCACCAGTACCACAAGTACTGGCAGTACCAACAGCATAGATGGATGTAAAGTGCAACAGCGCGCAATGTTGAATGCATTACATGTCATTAAGGTAGTGAACAAACGTAACATTGTTATATTTAAACTGTGTACGTAAACTGTTGATTAACAATGATGATCAAAGAATTAACCGATCGTCTCACGCATAACATATTTAATTTTTTTTGGTCAAATTGTATTACGTTTACTCTGCAAATCATCATTGTATACCCAGTCATGTTTTAATCATCATTGTATACCCACTCTTGTTTATAATTCTCATTCTAAACCTTCCTCATGTTTTTTTAATTTCTCGATTTTCTCACTATTGCGAACATTCTGTATAAATATATCATACCTTGTAATATACCCCAACATTTCACCTGATGTAGGAGTGAGCATGTACTCCAAAAAGTCGTGTATCTATGCAATATATAAGTTGTTATTCAGAAATGTTTTTTTTTATGTATTCCATTTCTAAATGCCCCCCTCAAAGACATGATAAGTCCTCAAAGACAAGATAAGTCCTCGAAGTCCTCAAAGACAAGATAAGTCCTCAAAGTCCTCAAAGACAAGATAAGTCCTCAAAGTCCTCAAAGACAAGATAAGTCCTCAAAGACAAGATAAGTCCTCAAAGTCCTCAAAGACAAGATAAGTCCTCAAAGTCCTCAAAGACAAGATAAGTCCTCAAAGACAAGATAAGTCCTCAAAGACAAGATAAGTCCTCAAAGTCCTCAAAGACAAGATAAGTCCTCAAAGTCCTCAAAGACAAGATAAGTCCTCAAAGACAAGATAAGTCCTCAAAGTCCTCATAGACAAGATACGTCCTCAAAGACGATATACTTCTACCCGATGAAGGAGTACATATATACACGTTGTGTATGTTTACAATAAAGAGGTTGTTATCCAGGAAACCATAATTTCTTCATATCATTTGGATAAAATTTATCAGAAAATCATTTAACAGAACTGATGTGAAAGCAACAGCAGGTTGAGATGTAAACACCCAGATGATGAAATGACTTAATCAGCTAATTGCTGGAGACATTGTCATCTGAAAGAGGATCCGTATGCTGTGGAGTTCTAACATATTCTACATGATTCATGATTTCCATGATTAAGATATGATAGTTTGCTCTTGAGTAGAAAATTATCAACATTTAGTGAGGTTCTTATAAACGATCGCCGCTGATGTCTTCTATATCGTCAACTCGGAGTTAACAGAAATTCACTCACTCTCTTAAAAACGAACGACGTACGACAATAAATTTAAATTATATATATATATATATATATATATATATATATATATATATATATATATATATATAAAATGATACCCGTAATGGTCGAAAGCATGCTTGTGCTTGTGAATCTGATTAAATCATCGTAGTTTCTTCGAACATTTTATTTTTTCTGGGAGTTGGAAGATGTTTTAAATATTTATATATGACGTACGACAATAAATTTAAATTATATATATATATAATTTAAATTTATTGTCGTACATATATATATAATTTAAATTGATTGCCGTACGTCGTTCGTTTATTATTATACTGCTTTCGTGTGGTGTTATACTTAGACCGTATTCTATTATTATGACAGCATTGTTATTGCACATAATAAATGTACATTGTACTATTGACCTTATATTCTCTTTCCGCAGAGGTTACTCCCTTCGGAAATATGAAGGGAGTAACCTCTGTGGGAAGAGAATGTTGACATTTGGGTCATATATAATAATAACATTATTTTGCTCTTTCATTTGAAATGTGCTGTAACAATATGATGAATAAAGTAAATGAATAGAACATAGGATAAATATTTACCAAAGTGCTACTTGTCAATTCAGTATACCGCCTGGGTTTGTTGTCCTCTTAAACAGAATTAATGTTCTGTTGGCGTGCGTAGCTGTCATAAGATATAAAAGCAACGATGCTACTCAAATAAGTTTTGTCGTTTTCCTGAAAATCATGAGTAAGTTTCTATATATTACGCAAGATGAACTTTGAAATGCTTGATAACCATACCGGATATCAGGCGACATGTGTAGCCATATAGGGTTCCTTCGTTTTATTAAAGCTGCAACTGTGTGTAGATGATATCAAACTCAAACTAGTAGAGCTGCATCCCGCAAGTTTGTTCACCTACTTGCGTATCTTATTACAAAGTATCATGTAAATTGACGTTCATTTTAAAGTCAATGAAATTACATCAGATACCTTTACATTGAATCATTATATATCCCATTCTCTTCCCATAGAAGTCATTCCCTTCATCTTTACGATCGGAAATCTGAAAGGAGTAACCTCTGTGGGAAGAGAATGTATAATATATCCATGTGTAAAATGATAATGCTCAAACGTATCCTGTGATCGCCATGTCAGTGGTGCATGTTTTCAACATTTGGGATAATGTAACGGACAGAAGGGGCAATCTGAAAATTCAAATTTCATTAATTTTCAATACAAGTTTCATATCGATTAAATGAAAAAAAATCCATCACAAAAGTATTGAATGGTTGTAAGAGGAAACACATTATGTATGTTTGACCCAGTTGATCACTTACTGGATACTTCACAGAAGAAAATAAAAACTGTATATTTGAAAGATTGACCCTTGGTCACTTCAAAGACCTGTAACTAATGTATTTGTTTTAGTGTAACATTTGATTATGTACTTTAACATTCAACTGTCTTCTTGTTATGCGAAAATGCAAAATGTTTATTCTGGTTTTCGCGTTGATACGATGCTTCAAAGACATCCCAAAATTACATGTTATTTGCAATAAACTACACACAGGTGAACAAACCTTCGGGATGCAGCTGTTCAAATATACGTTTATAACCAGCACAAAGAGATCAAATAATATAACCAGGAAGTAAAATCTCTCAACAAGTGTAAACCGAGTGATCATCTTAACCAAGAACACGCCATTATTGAAAATAAGATAAATGATACAACAATTTCCAAAAAAGAAAAACTATTAGGCAAGGGTGTCTTAGCTCATTAGGTAATGCATTATTCGTTATCTCTAAGATTGAGGCAAATGTTATGATAGTAATTATATAAGATGTTGTCCGAATGGGCCAGCCTATAAATCCTTGTCTTACCACATTATTGCAGTTCTCAGGAAAAAACTTTTTACAGGATTATATTCAATATGTATAATAAAATGGTGATTTTTTTTTACGAATATATACTTTATCAGAGTCTTGGTGTAAGACTATTTAACCCGAACATTTACTAGTTCTTGAAAAGCAAGTAAATCCTCATTTCTCTTAGAATTAAATAATGAAAATTTATATTCGTTTATCTACCGTGTGCAAGTCTAGGGGGTTGCTGCTACCATGTCCTTTCACACTGCAATGGGTACAATTCTTTCCGCCAGTTTTCTTTATCTGTGGGTGAATATACAGACGTTTTATTGGCTTGAGTGAAGTATACATTGAATATCGTAAATTGGATTTTCATTAGTTAGTTATGAAGTTTTTAATTAGATTTAAAAAATGAATATCCGAGACCTTACGATATATTAAAATACAAACAAAGGTGTAACATTCAGAATCATTATCAGTCAGTTTCTATGGAGAAATGCTGTTCTTTTAGCATAACACAGCCCTTCGATCTTGCAAATAGTTACGTCATAGCATTGTGACGTCAGGATATTTATTTTTCATGAGTCATAGCATTATCACATAATCAGTCTTTCGATGTCAATGCATTGAAAGTTATATACATGATGACGTTAAAACCCTATGATGTCATATAATTTCATTTCGTTACACACACGCTCCAATAAAGTTAGCTAATATCATGAATATGTTTTAAGAAGCATATTGCATAAACTAAACCATACACTTGTATATATTTCCTCTCTCAATTAAACGAATTTGAATCAAGTTTATTCAAGATGAGTCTCCCAATCACTTCAACAAAATAAAACGTCATTTAAAAAATTCACAATAAGATTGGGAGAGAAATTAAGGCTCTCCAGAGTTAGGGTACACCAAAACGGCCATGCAATCTGGTGACGAATCGTGTGAGGTGATGTAATTGGGTTCGGGTCGTCTCCAAATTCGACATTATTTTGTTATTACGTTTCTACATGTAGACACGGTATAATCGAAGTTCGTATGAAGTTAGTCAACTTCTGTTTATGTCGTTACGGTTCCCTGGTCACGAGTTCACATAAGTAGCCTGGTTCCCGGCTTGTTTTGCGCAATCGTTAGCGCAACGTATCAAGGGAAGGAAACCATATGTATCTATAATGAGCCTTCCTGTACGTCATAACCTGGGTTTTTGAACTTCCTTTGTTCATTATCGTTCATGTGGACAGGAAAATTCACAACAGATTATACAGCTTGAGTTGATCGATGCATGTGTACTTGCATATCTGAATTGTCAGTTTCCTACGACAAGGGGTCAATGTGTATGTGTGTATATCGGTCAAATTCTGTGCGAATTTCACTGTCATAAAAATGACAAAACTATGATAATTGAAATACAGTTTTAGCTCATCAGGCTAGAACCATTGGCTCTAGAAAGCTGAAATGTTGTGTACAGACTCATTGGCCACACGGGAGTCTAAATTGTTGATTTGGCAACCCTGTGATCCCAAATATTAGTCACAGGGGTCATGACCTACAAATTAAGCTATTTGCATTATCTTCTCCAGTGCGAAAAGCCATTAAAAGCTGAAAAGTTGTGCACATACTCCTTAGTAAGTGGAGATTCTAAATGGTAGATTTGGTGAACATATATGACCCAAAACATGGGTCACAGGGGTCATGACCTGAAGAAAAAAATATGTCCATCTTGGTTTTCAACCTTCGACAGAGGCATGTTTCCTGAAGAGTTTTCTGGTTTTACAACAATACTTCTCTATGGTGTTACTTCAACAGTACTACCTCTTGACATTATAACTCCATCAATTGCTAATCTTCATACTCAATGAAAAGAAATTACTTGATTTTGGGGCAGCTTCTGTTTTTAAATTCAATTTAAAACTATGCTGAAAGTTGAACTTTAAATAGATAGATAATCGGTTCACATCCCATTACCCTATAACTCTGTCCTACAACCAAATATAAATAGAAGTGTTTGATCATTTAGTAAGATTCGAACAAAATTGTAATGTCACATACATACACAATAGGTTAAAGGTAAATCTATTTGTTTTGAAATTTGCATAGAAAATATATCAGATATCAACTTAATCTATTCCATTTTATCATTTTTCTTACATATTACCTTGTCACAAAGGACAGAATTTCTTGATAGATTTTAAATAAAATACAATCATACTCTAAACCGAAAAAACGTCACCACATTTTCTACAGTGTAAACAAACGAAATACTGCTGCCGGAGAAAGTGGGTTTTGAATGCTATTTACAGGGACCGAGGATAAAATAAAATACAATTTTATATCTCTTCTAGAACACTTAGGATATTGAAATAGCTTTTTCAAAATGGTGTTTGGCCAGAAACTTTGGCATTTAATTTTAAAATTCATGAAGTGTAGAAATTTAATTAAAAAAGGATGTTTGTCGACAAAAATAGTCTTTACTATAGTGATAGTAGGATGTCATAAAACAAGCCAAACGCCCCTGTGGCGCTCCTATCTCGCCCAGATAAGGATATGTCATACGATGATTTCTTTAAATGTGTGTTTCTCAGAAATGTGAACAGATAATGTTTTGATATGTCAAATTTATTTTAGTTGTCTTCTGAAGACATGATGTATCTCTACTTCAGGAATAATTATCATGTGATGTTGAGACATGAAATGCCATTGTAGGGCTACACTTACAGATGAAACTTCCATCTTGAAATGACAACCGCATAAGTTCGTGACTGAAATATACATCTAAAATTAAATAAAATTTTACAGGGATGTTATTCGTGTCGTTATCTTTATTTATTCTGAATGGTTGAGTTCGGCATAATATAGATGAACCGTGTATGCTTAGATATTGCATATGACTAACAGTTCTGTTTAAAGATGAACAACAATTTCTGATTGGTGCACGATATTATTCTCATATTCATCAGGCTTTGTTCATCATATGACACTGTATATTATTAAACACACGTGAGTATGCGCGTATATCACTCATTCTCAATGTAAGTACACAAATTACTAAAAATGACGTCGTCTCCATCTAAAACTTCAGTATTTCCCGGGAAAGTCTTTATTCAAATATCACACTATATCAGTTATTCAATTCATATCTAAATTAGTAAAGCAAAAGTTTATTAAATGCTTTTACTGCTTGAAAAGAACATGCTGAAATATGAAATGGTTGAACACGAAAATAACATGACATATTTAATTCTAAAGATATTAACCATGTTTCTAACGACAGCCCGATATCCTTTCAGACAAGTTTTAAGAGTTAACGACATGGGCCGTCGTTCGGCGTCCGTCCGATGTCCGTCCGGTGTCCGCCCGGCGTCCGTCCGGTGTCCGTAAACGTTTCATATTTTAACTATGTACTGTATGGTATCTGCACTTTCCTATATATCTTCAAAAACCGCTGCATCCCCGTTGAAATGTTGTGGGGGTATCTTGCATCTGGAGATTTGCACATTTGGAACATTGGGAAACTGACATTTTCAGAATGCCGTCTCTGAAACAAGCAGATTAAATATCATAATCGTAATCATTTTTATGCCCCCGAATCGGAGTATATTTTGTTTTTCACCTGTCCGTCTGTCTGCCTGTCCGTCCGTCCGTCTGTCCGTCTGTCTGTCCGTCTGTGTGTTTGTCCAAAAACACTTTAACCTTGGCCATAACTTTGGATTGCTCAGAGCTAGGGCTTTCACACTTGGCATGTGCATACCTTGTGATGAGACCTTTCAGGTGAGGTCATCATATTTGACCTTGTGACCTTGACCTTGCCGCAAAGAACATTTTCAGAAAACTTTAACCTTGGCCATAACTTTTGATTGTTAAGAGGTACGGCTTCCATACTTGGCATTTGTATACCTTGTGATGAGACTTTTAAATGAGGTCATCATATTTGTCATTGTGACCTTGACCGTTACCTTGCCGCAGTGGACATCTTCAGTAAACTTTAACCTTGGCCATAACTTTAGATTGCTCAGAGCTACGGCTTTCATACTTGGCATGTGCATACCTGGTGATGAGACCTTTCAATTGACCTTGTGACCTTTCAGATGAGGTCATCATATTTGACCTTGTGACCTTGACCTTGCCGCAGTGGACAATATTCAGAAAACTTTAACCTTGGCCATAACTTTGCTACATCCGGGGGCATCCGTGTTTAACAAACACATCTTGTTTTAGTTAAATTTGGTGCATGGACAAGGCTTTATTATTCTATATGATAGTCTGTATCTTAGAGATAATCGACAATGTAATACCTAGTGAGCTACAGAGTCAATGGCTTCATTGTTCAACGAAAAGTATAACGTTTCTTTTTAAGTTTCTCGCTGTTCTTAAGTTAACAACTTTCTATTGAGACGTAACCAGTCAAATTAAGAATATTACAAATGCGACAAACCATGTTAGTGGCTGATTAAGTGCTGGTGATAACAGAAAATGGCAAAACATGCATTAAACTGCAAAATATATATATATAGAAATCATCGTCTTGATTGTATTATGTTGCTTTGGCAGTGGCGTTGTATGACAAACTACATGTATATACATTAGTGGGATATATTGAATGACAAACTACATGTATATACATTAGTGGGATATATTGAATGACAAACTACATGTATATACATTAGTGGGATATATTGAATGACAAACTACATGTATATACATTAGTGGGATATATTGAATGACAAACTACATGTATATACATTAGTGGGATATATTGAATGACAAACTACATGTATATACATTAGTGGGATATATTGAATGACAAACTACATGTATATACATTAGTGGGATATATTGAATGACAAACTACATGTATATACATTAGTGGGATATATTGAATGACAAACTACATGTATATACATTAGTGGGATATATTGAATGACAAACTACATGTATATACATTAGTGGGATATATTGAATGACAAACTACATGTATATACATTAGTGGGATATATTGAATGACAAACTACATGTATATACATTAGTGGGATATATTGAATGACAAACTACATGTATATACATTAGTGGGATATATTGAATGACAAACTACATGTATATACATTAGTGGGATATATTGAATGACAAACTACATGTATATACATTAGTGGGATATATTGTATGACAAACTACATGTATATGCATTAGTGGGATATATTGTATGACAAACTACATGTATATGCATTAGTGGGATATATTGTATGACAAACTACATGTATATGCATTAGTGGGATATATTGAATGACAAACTACATGTATATACATTAGTGGGATATATTGAATGACAAACTACATGTATATACATTAGTGGGATATATTGAATGACAAACTACATGTATATACATTAGTGGGATATATTGAATGACAAACTACATGTATATACATTAGTGGGATATATTGAATGACAAACTACATGTATATACATTAGTGGGATATATTGAATGACAAACTACATGTATATACATTAGTGGGATATATTGAATGACAAACTACATGTATATACATTAGTGGGATATATTGAATGACAAACTACATGTATATGCATTAGTGGGATATATTGAATGACAAACTACATGTATATACATTAGTGGGATATATTGAATGACAAACTACATGTATATACATTAGTGGGATATATTGAATGACAAACTACATGTATATACATTAGTGGGATATATTGAATGACAAACTACATGTATATGCATTAGTGGGATATATTGAATGACAAACTACATGTATATACATTAGTGGGATATATTGAATGACAAACTACATGTATATACATTAGTGGGATATATTGAATGACAAACTACATGTATATACATTAGTGGGATATATTGAATGACAAACTACATGTATATGCATTAGTGGGATATATTGTATGACAAACTACATGTATATGCATTAGTGGGATATATTGTATGACAAACTACATGTATATACATTATTGGGATATATTGTATGACAAACTACATGTATATACATTAGTGAGATATATTGTATGACAAACTACAATATACATTAGTGGGATATATTGTATGACAAACTACAATATACATTAGTGGGATATATTGTATGACAAACTACAATATACATTAGTGGGATATATTGAATGACAAACTACAATATACATTAGTGGGATATATTGTATGACAAACTACAATATACATTAGTGGGATATATTGTATGACAAACTACAATATACATTAGTGGGATATATTGTATGAAGAACTACAATATACATTAGTGGGATATATTGTATGAAGAACTACAATATACATTAGTGGGATATATTGTACCACAAACTACAATATACATTAGTGGGATATATTGTATGAAGAACTACAATATACATTAGTGGGATATATTGTACCACAAACTACAATATACATTAGTGGGATATATTGTATGACAAACTACAATATACATTAGTGGGATATATTGTATGAAGAACTACAATATACATTAGTGGGATATATTGTATGAAGAACTACAATATACATTAGTGGGATATATTGTACCACAAACTACAATATACATTAGTGGGATATATTGTACCACAAACTACAATATACATTAGTGGGATATATTGTATGACAAACTACAATATACATTAGTGGGATATATTGTATGACAAACTACAATATACATTAGTGGGATATATTGTATGAAGAACTACAATATACATTAGTGGGATATATTGTATGAAGAACTACAATATACATTAGTGGGATATATTGTATGAAGAACTACAATATACATTAGTGGGATATATTGTACCACAAACTACAATATACATTAGTGGGATATATTGTACCACAAACTACAATATACATTAGTGGGATATATTGTATGACAAACTACAATATACATTAGTGGGATATATTGTATGAAGAACTACAATATACATTAGTGGGATATATTGTACCACAAACTACAATATACATTAGTGGGATATATTGTACCACAAACTACAATATACATTAGTGGGATATATTGTATGAAGAACTACAATATACATTAGTGGGATATATTGTACCACAAACTACAATATACATTAGTGGGATATATTGTACCACAAACTACAATATACATTAGTGGGATATATTGTATGAAGAACTACAATATACATTAGTGGGATATATTGTATGAAGAACTACAATATACATTAGTGGGATATATTGTACCACAAACTACAATATACATTAGTGGGATATATTGTACCACAAACTACAATATACATTAGTGGGATATATTGTACCACAAACTACAATATACATTAGTGGGATATATTGTATGACAAACTACAATATACATTAGTGGGATATATTGTATGACAAACTACAATATACATTAGTGGGATATATTGTATGGGATGAATACACGTCAAGGTGTCGGAATAACGACAGGCCAATATAACCTAGTCTAACACTTAGACTCTGAAATGAATATTTTTAAAATATTGAAAAGCAGCCCCTCTTTACAGAATAACTAATTGACTGTGACTGGCACCAAATCCGGATATCATAAGACTTGAAAATTCTATTTCTTACAGTCTCCTTTTCAATATTTGATAAAATGGTGATGTTTTCAGAACTAATACCTTTTTCAGAGTGTAAGACTATGTTAAACCATGATATAATATTACTTGAAGCGCATATTCGAGGAAATCTGTAAAAGTGGTTCAATTATGTAATGACATTTTTCCGTTACTGATAATGTATATTGTTTTTTAGACCTGATATAGGTGGATTTATTGAACAAAGATTTGTCTCTTGTGAGGCCGTCTGGTTCTGTCACAACAGAAATGTTACCACAACGTAAACTTCAATCGAACCTGCTTTATTTCCTCAGTATTTAAACGTTGCCTTCAATATTGAACACATTAATTCTTATATTCAAAGGTACATCCATTGTGTTGTTGGGGGTCACATATTCCAAACAGTATAAATTGTGTTTCTTTATCGAGAAGTACCGACTGTTACCGAAAACTACAACTTAGATGATAGTCGACTTAGTATATTGACGAAATGAAGTTAAATGTAGTGATTGCTGATCGAAGACCGGATAATGCGTCGCGATTGACGCGCGCCAATGAGTCAAACGTAATTGTGGAATAATATTTATTATATAATAATATTGTTATATTAACAGACAGAATTCCAAATTTGAGTATATAATGTTTAATAGGTCATATAACTACTGTGCATGTAAATAGGACGTGCAGTTTCGATGTCTGAACATGCATAATGATGTTACTGATGTTTTAATTGGAAACTAGTAATTATGATATATTTGACGATTGGGGATGAATACGCAAACTGGGTGAATTTATTTGTATTGTAAACAGCACATATGGTGAGTTGGAAAAAGCCAAATAAAATTTTATGAAACACAATGGATGCATTTTTAAGGGTATACGGATATATTACCTTGATTAAAGAACACTACGATTTGGATTGTACGTTGTTATTGTTATTTCTACTACTGTTATGAAATATGCTATCATATCTTAAATGGCCATATCTGGACAATTAGAACAAGAAATCAGACTTAACGGTGCCGTAGCACGCCGTTCTTACCACAGGCGCCAGACCCTAAATATACACCTACGTATATATATCTACCTATATATAACATATAAAGAAGGTATGACACTGTCCGCCATTTTGAATCCTGGCATTGGACCGGAACTGGTTTGCTGGCTCAAATACGCTTTGTAACATTCGTAGACTGATCCAAGTTTACAATTCCGGTCCTATGCCAGGATTCAAGACAGTGTCATGCCTTCTTTATAGTTACATAGGTTGGTAGATATATATATACCATAGGTGTATATTTAGGGTCTTGCGCCTGTGGTTCTAACTGAAATAACGTACTCTCACAGAAAGGTAAATAAGTGTTACCAATGGCTAAATAATACTCCTGAATCAAAAAAAAAGAATTCTAAAACGAATGTACATGGTTCGGTTAAGCCATGCGAGTTCATTTCCCATCGAGCGACCATTTTAAGATGTTCACATTAAAATGGCCACTCGAAGGTAGTTCAAGCGATCAGACTGATGTAGCTTTACATAAACACTCACAATAGTTTAAATATGGCACACTGATGACATAGTCAACCATCGAAACTCTCAACATCGCATGACACCGACAAATGTACCTCTCACACTAAAGAGTTCCATTGTCGCACCATATTCTTCCAATACGGATAACCGTTTTCTATGGACACGGCCTATCGTATACGGTCGTCTTATGAGGATTTTTACCATCTAAGTTAACAATTTGTATAAACGTAAATGATAAATGGCAAATTCGAGGAAAACAATATGAAAGAAACGTGCTACGGCGCCTTTAAACCATATAGTTTTAAAGTATGAATGTGAATATACCATGAACCTGACCACGGCAGTATTCAAGCAACACAGTCTCATTACAACTTTCGATGTTTTTTTAAAATTATTTATTTGCAAGCGTGTATATTACTTTAGAGAGAGTGTATAACTGTTGCACAACAAGAGGCGAGAGAAACTGAATCGCGCTGTGGACACCTTTCAACGTGACGAGCAAAAGGTCTTTTTTCCTTTTTTGTTTGTTTGTAAAGTAACTTAAAACTGTGGTCGGTAAAGAGGTCCCGGATGTATACACCCACACTTACTGAAGTAGACTCTAGGGATGATGTTACTGAGATAGCGGATCCACAGAGCTAGAGAGATGGGGAGGGAAGGAACTCCCTTGGTGTACACCCCCTCCCGTAAATGACTCCCCCGCACACTTATGAAAGTCATGGGTCATCCTATATTTGTAATGCGTCATTTACTGATTCATTTCCTTTTTTATGTATACTTTCATCTATGTGATTTTATTTCTTTAGTTTTTGTATGCAGTTGAGATTCCACTGATAGGCTGAATTAACGGTTTGTATGTTACACGCTGTCATGATTCTGAACACGACTACTGTACTACTATAGGGACCCGTCAGACGATATAAACCATGTATTTTATGGTCCCTGTAGAGGAGCAGTACTTGTAAGTAGTAGTGTAAGGCAGACTGGACAATATTAGATCGAAGCGTACCTAAAATGTAGTCTTGCAACACATAGGATTTCTTTATGTCATTGTCCCCCTCGCCTCTCCTGTCTGCCTGCCTGTCTGTCTGTCTGCCTGTCTATATATCTGTCTCTTTCTAGTCTATGTCTGCCTCCCTTTGTCCCTCTCTCTCCCTCTTTCTCACCCCAATATTGACGTTCATCTCTGCTCCAACATGGCGTTAGTTGAAATCAGGTACACTACACCAAAGACGTATATCACATTCCTTGACTACAGGCACTATCTTACCAGTATGTTGGGTTGTTTATATAAATTAATTAAAATATGTACAATAATAAATGCAGGATCTTTCTTAATTACAACTTTATTGTGAGCATCAAGGCGTTTCGGAATCTCAATCGCTCTATGTTATGCATTAATGTATTTTCATTTCCAACAATCCACTTAATGAAGGAGTGTGTAAATACTCCGAACTCAACAACTCATCAACTTTACAATACTCTATGGTAATATCACAATATACAACTCTAGATGTGACTTGACAATAAACAGATGTACCCTTCTATAATAATCTTTTTTTTTGTTCTTGACATTTTTAGCTCACCAGGCCTGAAAGGCCCGATGGCCTTTGGCATGGCATGGTGTCCGGCATCCGTCCGTCCGTCCGTCCATCCGTCCGTCTGTAAAATGTTCGCTTTTTCGACTTCTTCTCCAGAACCAATAACTCTAGAGAACTGAAATTTCATGTGCAGACTCCTTGGCCTATGGGGATTTTATATTGTAGATTTCCTGACCCCGTGATCCCAAATAAGGTCACCGGGGTCACAACTCGAAAACCTTTTTTCATCCTCTTCTCCAGTTCCAAAAAGTCTAGAAAGCTGAAAAGTTGAGTGCAGACTCCTTGGCCAATGGGGATTCTAAATTTTAGATTTTAGATTTCGTGACCTCATGACCCCAAATAGGGTCACAAGGGTCACGACCGTAATAAACCTATTTTCATTTTCTTCTCCAGTTCCAAAAGGTCTAGAGAGCTGCAATGTTGTGTAGAGACTCTTTAGGCGATGAAGATTCTAAATTGAAGAATCTATGTTTGTAAGAAAAGCTCTAGAACTAGCTGAGATCAAATTATTTCGGTTTTGCAAACAATCCACACCCTGATGAGCTACAGAGTCGATGGCTCTATTTTTAGGAGTGATATTGGAAGTCGGTGAACTGTGTAGACTAGGAAAAGTTCTGTGCATACCCCTTGGCCAATGGGGATTCTAAATTGTAGATTTGGTGACCCCATGACACCAAATAGGGTCACAAGGGTCACGACCGTAAAATCCTATTTTCATTTTCTTCTCCAGTTCCAAAAGGTCTAGATAGCTGCAATGTTGTGTAGAGACTCTTTAGACGATGAAGATTCTAAATTGTAGAACCTATTGTTTACTTATTTCCCAGTAGGAAAAGCTCTAGAACTAGCTGAGTACAAATTATTTCGGTTTTGCAACCAATATACACCCTGATGAGCTACAGAACCCATGGCTCTATTTTTAGGAGTGATATTGGAAGTCGGTGAACTGTGTAGACTAAGAAAGTATATATATGAATCTGATCTTTCTGTAGGATCACACCAATAACCTTGCCACTGCTCAGTCTCCGAAAATAACGTGTTGTTTTTATTCCTGCAGAAGAAAGAGACTATTTTATTGAATATTGAAAGGAATATATACACTGAGAAATGGGAATTACACATGGATTGCAGGGGTCGTGTCTACAGCTGCGTACGAAAAGTTTTTTCATCTACATGTGTTTCTTAGTGCACATATCATGTAAATTGACGTTCATTGTAACAAACAAACAAACAATGACAATGACTCATCATACACCCATGAGTAAAATAATCATTCTTAAAAGTATCCTGTGATCGCCAAGCCAGTGGTGCATGTTTTTGTAATTTGGCATAATGAAATAGACAGAAGAGGTCAAATTTTGAAAATTCAAATTTCATGAATGTTCGAAAAAATGCTTTAACATCGACTTAGTGAGAACAATTTCATCAAAAAATACATTGAATGAGTATGAGAGGAAATAAATATTGTCTGTTTGAGCCAGTTGATCACTTTTTTAATATTTTACAGAAGAAGATAAAAACTGTAGTTTTGAAAAGCTTGAACCCCGGTCCCTTCAAGTGCTGCCAAAACTGTAACTGTTTATTATGAGATATCAAATCAGATTATGTTATGGAACACTCAACTGTCTTCTTATTATGGAAAATGCAAAGTGATCGGTTTAGTTTTCACGTTGATACGATGCTTCAAAGACATGACACATTACATGACATTTGCACTGAAATGCAGAAGTAGGTGAACAAACTTTCGGTATGCAGCTGTAGTGACCTTTCACTCAATCCAATCAGCGACGAGGCCAGGAACTCTTCGGTATATCTTCAATATATTCCATATGAATGCAGACTTGTGACTGGTTGATTGCAAGGAAGGTGAAAGGTCATGAGACATGACTCCTGCGGAACAGTACTCAGATCGAAACATAGCAAGATACGAGTGTTACGTTCTATCTGATTTAAATGAGATTTCATGAGTTGTCGAATGGTTTTAGATTGTTCGTAATTGGGTGAAATTTAGCGTGTCTCAAAATACTATATTAATCATTATGATCTAATTATGAAGTGTCATTAAATCGCTAATAGTCGAAGTTCTGTTCGGTTCAAATAGACGAGGACATGTGTTTGTGCAGAAGCATTATTGAGCGTACTTTTATTACTTTAGCAAGTCATTGGATATATCTATCTGAAGTTGAAAGCTCCAAAACTAAGGTGAAAGTTTTAAGTAACGCACTTTTCATAAGAAAGTTGAATATATTATTGCGTACATGTTTATTTACTTTACATACCAATTTACTTACTGAAATCGGTACTATACTGTGATATCTGCAGTTGTTGTCCATAAACCTGAAGTACTTTTATTGGCTACATGGGGTGAAATGGCCTTTTTATAAACTTAAAAAGTGAAAGGACAATGATCTGTAACAATAAGAAGACAGTTGGGAAGAATCATTGCAGTATTTCCTGGTACTGCTACTTTCGTCTTCTGGGTTATGCTCTTAGTTTCAAATTGTTGCGACATCGTAGTTCTTTAGAACAAGAACGTCCATTCGTTACCAAGGCCTCGTGGCGAAAAGTACAACATTTTGTTTACACAAGTTCCGAACACATGAACATTAAAGTGATTACTAAATTTAGGTACCGATTACTTCCATAGGCAGGTTCCGCTTAAAAATAGCAAGACATTCAACAATCGAAACAATTTAACAGTCTGAGAAAATATTAACAAATTGAAACTTTCCATCGGTCCAATAGGTATACAAATATCTACTATATCTACAATGTCTAACTATAACAATATATTTTCTCCTTTTATCATAGCATGTCCATACTCGGACAACTTCGTTTTGTATACTTGAGTACAGTATGCAGTTTAAGATTCGTACATCTGTATATAGTACCTAGTACCTTTCTGTACAAAATGTACAACTCTAGTTCCAGAAAACGTTTGTAAGCACAATAAGTATGACGATACAGTGAAGGACTTAATTTTGTTTTTGCTTTGCAAGTATTTTTTAACTTATTTAAAATATTACATAAAACATGATATGTCACCAGTATCGGGGAAATTCGTAGTTATTCGGTAATTCATTACAATCAATCTTTATTCTTAGTACTAAAAATGCAACAGGCCTGTAGTAATTTTAAAGGACATATATGAGAAGTAAGTCATAACAGATTCTTTTCAATAACAATCTGTTTTCTTAAATCCATAGCGAAATATATGTACATGCAATATTCTATAGTGATAATGTGTTCAACTTAGTATCTGTTAACACTGATATTAATTTTCCTTCACTTGAATGTTTATAAAAGGAAATTCATGTCACTCATTCCATTTTAATTTACAAAAGAAAACGATTCCGCAGACCAAATTGAAGTCTTAGACTGTAACACTTTGACTCTGAAACAAATATTTCTTATGAAGATATATCACAATTTAATTAAATATTGAAATGGCGCCTCTGTTTTTTTAAAAAATCTTTTCTGATATAGTCTCCATTTCATTATTTGATAAAATGGTGATAGCTTGAGAATAGATATGTTGTTCAGGTTCTGAATGTTAGACTATTGAAGTCTCATTGAGTAACATACATGATACATGACGACAGCGAGGTGATGTAACCTGTCTCAGGACTGGTTCTTATGTAAGTTGTGTGACGGTAACAAGGCTCCACCAATCAACAGTGTAATGGTGACGGGTCAGTAATCCAGTGGTGACTAACTGCGTCTTTAAAATGATTAACAACACCTCGCCTGGACCAGAGAACAGTCCTCAAACACGTAATTGTAGAATCAAATAAGTTATTCTAAAATACTTCGAGTTTTAATATTTTCATTTATCTATCACTTTGAATAAACTTAACTAAATTTTATAACTGATATCAATAGTGAAGTGTAGAATGAACGTAACGTGACATTTGAACATTGTTGTAGATGTAAAGGTAAACCATGTAAAATCGCGATGACATTTGAACATTTAATGTAAGTGAAATGAAATCATTTTAATATAACAATGAAAAAACTTTGGCATTAGAACAATATGTGTTTATTCAATCCGCCATCAAGTTGATATGTCCAACTTTCAATATATGTTATACAGGTATAGGTAGTCGCGATCGCCTACACCTTTCAGAAAAAATCTACATCTTTTCATTGCCACGTACCTATATGTTGTTACCTCCTCTGGTAGAAAATATATCGTTATTTATTTACAAATTTAGTTTTCGTTTCTAAAAGTATTTTTCGATCAAAATCCCGGCGAACGTATGCTTTCACATTCTCTTCCACAGAGGACTGTCTTCAAGTTTTCTATCAAAACTATTATCGCATGCATAATCCCCTGTCAACACTGGTAACGTTCTTATATTTGTCCAACTAAATATCGTTTATATATGCAGCCGAATTCCGTATTGTAAACAATATGTGCGCATCGCATAGATGAAACAACTCTAGTCATTTCGATAGTTACAGAATGCTCAGTTTGGAACAACGTCGCTGATTGCACAACTAACTTCTAAAGCAAACAATCAGGATCGTAGCTTGAAAGTGCTTGATATATAACAGAGGTTACGATATAACATCTAAAGCGAGTAATCTCTGTGGAAAGAGAATGGTGCTTTCAATGCTTGACATAACCAGTCCATTCGAGTCTCTGTTCAGTGTTAATTTGATGATTATCAAGAGTGTTGGTTCAAAAACAGGCGTTTCAATTATTGAATGTCAGTAAAAATACCCGGATGACTCTGTCTATTTGATAATAGTTTATCAGAACTATTCGGTGTGTTTCTTTTAAAAACTGCGAATAGATGCTACGGGTAACTTTCCCCACAAGTCTCATCCCTGGCGAATTCAAGCCTTGCTACACTTCGTTAAGTTTTCTGTGCTAGTAGCGTAGCAGCTCGCACTATGAAGTTCAGTTGCAGCGCGCTGCTGCGCGAGCATAGAAACGTTAACGAAATGCAGCAAGGCTTAAACAAACCAGTGGCGCAGCTATAGTTATAGGAATTTATGTTACGGGATGCTCCAAACATTTGTTCGTGACTTTTTAAATGTTCAGTGATCGCTTCGGATCGATCAATATATTCTTTTCTATTTAGATATTCTAATAACTGATAACACAATTCAAAATATGCAATCAGTCACTGAAGAAACTTGGCAACAATCAGTTATATACTGACACTTCATATCCGATGATCTGCATGTAGGTGTTACCAAGATTCAAGATCAAGATCGGAGCCTTCCATAGTCTAGAAAAATGACAAAGCTAGGCAGACTCAATTAAATTCATCATATATGTTCCATGAAATATTAGATATCAAATCTAAGTTCTAAAACATGAGACAAGTATATATCGAGAGTACTAACGCCTACATATAAAGAGACTTTAAATACATAAGATAACATTGAAAGTGAAAATCTGCTCCGATGATTTGTTACTTTATTTCTACGTGTATTCGTCTACCTTCCAGTGATGTCATGACATTTAACATGAATGTAAGCTCAAGTTTGTAAAATGTCACTTACAGAAGTATTGACAACACAAATAATTTAAAATTGTTAACATCGTCATTTCCCGAGTATATAACATTGATATTGTCTTTCAAATAACATTTAACATGAATACAAGACGTAGGTGGTAAGATGCTTCGTATGCGCTTAAGGTTCAAACTGAAATGTCTTCGTTGTCGTTTTTCGTCGATAAATCAAATTACGACATTTAACATCTGAACAATAATATAAGGAAAGTTAGCAAGCTTCTAACTGCTTCTAAAAGACACAATATATACTCGTTCTACTCATGACGATCGTGACCATTTGAGACAATGATAGATAGGTCAATTATAACATATATAATGATTGTCGAAAGCCAGAGGACGTTTGACACACCTGTCAATCATTGTGACGTCATCAAGGTGCATTCAACAGGTGAGGAGGTAAATCCATTGTCTTTCAACGCTGGCCAGCGAGAGGAAAGGTCTGTACTAGTGTCCTCCCAGGGACAACGATAAACATCACAACCACACCGTTGTCAACATGAAGGCAACAGCAATTTGTATCTTTCTGGCAGCCATCTTGGTTTATGCTAACGCTGCAGGTAAGAATACCTTTATCTATACAGAAATGTTAATCAAAGGTACAGTATCTTTATTTAGTTTGAAAATTTTGAATAGTGAAGCTACCTTTGTTTTAAACCTTTATGATTTTAATTTCTTCAAATATTTATTACCCAAAATGTGATTTTAGTTAAAATTTCAATCAAACTTTATTTTCGTTTTCTTAAGAACAGACAGTCAAATTTGAGTTTAATGTCATCACTTTCTTGAAGTTTCTTATAATTGCAGTGTTATTTTTGTAATCCAATGTCAGTTTTTGACTCTGTTGTAAGTTTATGGTTACTTATGTTATATTTGATCAAATGACATAAATACTTTTAGACTATGCCTGAACATTTGAGTTTCCTATCAATCACCATAAGTACTCTAACTCTATATTAGGATACCAAACCGGGGACCTCGATTAAACAAATAAACTGATTCTACCTGGTATATGATACTGTATTTTACGTAAATTATTAACTTTATTTGCTTCAATCTTGGTTGGAAGTTTTTTTTACTTAAGTCAATTACGCCACAAAGATATTCTGTCAAATGAACTCAAAAGAAATAGTTCATCAACTGGTTTTGAGTTATACAGGATAATGTTGAGAAGTCTGTATAAAAATCATAGATATTTCAATTTTCTTAAAGCCATGCCATCTTTTCTAATCTGTTTTGTAATAGTAAATTTCAACCTATCTTACCGTAACGTGCCTGCAAATCAAAACAAAAAACATGTTATATTATCGCATGATATCTACTGAGATTACGTGTTCAAATTGTTGAATTCTGTCTAATACGTGACTTTATTCATCAATCTGACGGAGGGTTCAAAATGTAATTAACCCTCGTGATCCATGCGATTTTCAATTATTTATATTAAGTCCAAAAAATTGATTATTTACAATATCAAAATATCAGTCTGCATTGAAATGAAAGTTTAAATTGATTATTTCTTCCCAGTACATGAATGGCATTATCCAACTTGGTGGTGTAAGTTATTAATGTAGTTTAACTGTTTAAAACCTTTATAATGTTTAGTGGCTTGTTTCAAATCAACAAAATATATATTCATAATAATATTAGATAAATCTTATATAAGAGTGTAAATTAAAAAACATGATATATCATGTAAAATATTTTAAAAAATATTTTACATACTTGATGATAGTTTTCCATGTAATTTCTTTTATTAAGATGATCATATATTCAAACTGAAATGAAAGTGCACATCATCTGGTGTGTCAAGTACAGGACATTGTTCTATAATGTGACGTATTTCCCTGATATGTCTAGTAATATTTGCCCAGAGGCTATTTAATGATGTATCTCCGAAGCCTCTGTCAAGAAACACCTATATTTTAATGTAAATGATGAAGTAGTTTTGACTTAAATGTGCAACGTATTTATATGACAGCTCTGTCACTCTTGAATCCACACATTTATAATGTTAGCTTATTGAACGTTGAAAAAGTATCACTTCATTCTTCATGAATATTAAAGTTAAACATGAAGTTCAGATGGTAGGGTATCATTGTCGTACAATAAATAAATTCTTTTTTAAAAATGCCTCTCGAATTTTTTTGGGACAATTGGTTACTTAAATATGGTGTTGAAAAGGTTCATATATTGTTTGTCAAATATGAATTTTCGATAATAAAATAACTTTTCATTGAAATCTGTTTGTAAAGATTTTTTTTCAAATTTAATCGTATTCTAAATGATCACGCACTATCAATCATATAAAAAGGAAATGTCCGTGAACCAACAATCGTCGAACTTTGTAAACACACTAAAGATGCAATTTGTTATATCGTTCACACAATTCAATGATGCACGGAACATGTAGGTGTATGTACTTATTATTGAATTCACTATCTGTGATACCTTTTGTTTTACCAATTTCAAAATAGACCAGATAAAAAGTAATAAAATCACTATTTTTATAAAATAATGCAAACATTTTATTTGAAATTTGTCATTGAATGATATATATTTCGAACGTTGTACGTGTTCAATCTCCTACAGTAATAGGCCTACTGATGTACGTTATACGTTAAAATGGATACAGTCAACCCAGTGCTGATTTGCAATGTGATCTTCCAATTCGTTATTTAATTGAAACTTTATTTTGCAAATTATACACAATTAAATTTCTAAAACTGCATTTCGCCTAGTACCTGATTGCATGCACACATTAACTAGACACAAGGTCAAATGTAAAACAAAGACATGATTTTCTCGCCCAAGGGCAGACAATTCGTCACATTTGGAACCAACTAATCACCTGTATATCCTCCTTGATTAATGACGTCTCCCTCCTGTCTAAAGGTGTGGTAACAACAATTATTCACCTATACCTGCTTGTTCAGTTGTACTTAAAGGATGTCAGTCTTATAGTTTATGAATGTATGTGTGATTTGAAGGACGGATACGACATTATGTGTTCAATCAGGGGCTCTCTAGTTAAAGTATATAGAGTCCCTGGTTCAATCAACTACATGAATAAGTAGACAGAAACGTTTGTCCCCGAGTGCGAGCCTCTAGTCCTCCGTGACTGTGTATTATTAAGAGCCTTTAATACAGTCTAGATTTTTATTCAGCAAGTCTAGATAAACTGCATACACATGGAACTGGAAGTATAAAAATTATGTAATCAAATGGATGAAGGTGCAGTAATTATAAAAATTCCAAAGACTAAATTTTAGTCTAGCGAGCCTCATACTAACTACTATCCAATAGGGTTGCAGGTAGAGCCTTTCGACCTACTATATAGATACACATTGTTAGATCTTGATGGGCATTAAGAAGTTGGCAGGTAATATAATGTGAAGTATACAAATACAAATGGCTAACCGTGCCTCTTCATTGGGTACGTGAAAAATACAGCCAAAGCAAGGCAATATATCGTATATGTCAATTGTATCAGCAGTAGTACAAATTCTTGTACTTTTTCGAGATGAGTCCTGTGCGGGATTCGAACCCTAGGCCTAGAACCTTAGGCAGGCACGAATCCCACACATACTGTCCCAAAAGCTTATCCATTCAGCTCGGTCCATTTTTTAATAAGAATTGTTGCAAATAACTCCAATCATGCACACATAAACATAAACAAATGATGCTGAAACAATATCAAGCATTTTGCATTGATAATCACAATGCTAACAATGTATGGTTCATAGCATTGTCATACCAAAACTGATTTATTAAGTTCTTACTAATTAAAGTACTAGAAGCAGGCAATTTTACATATTTGTATGTTAAATGTTATAGATACATGTCTTTCTTTATCTGTCAACATCAAATCACATATATTTTAGATTGCGCAATATCTGCTTACACATATGATAATGTACACAAATATATAGATTTGATATGAAAAACAATATGGTATTATACGTTAACTTAAATTCTTAATTATATATTTTTTCAAAACTAATAATAATCAACGTCAGATTGTAGGATATTTGAAGTTGCTGCATCGATTAAGACAGGACACTGTTTGAATGTTTCTCAAGCTGATACGCTGTTTCAGGTACCTTCAAGAAAACAGCATGTTTCAAGCGACGAGAGCCAACCACCCCAGCGCCGACCCTATATCGACCTGGATCAAATGGCTACTACAACCCGAGCGACTTCCTGAGGAACCGAGGATTCAACATGGAGGCTGATGAGGAACTCGAGGACGAGGACTTTGCCGGCTACCAAGGAAACCGAAGACATGATCTGTTAAACAAAGGCAGATACCAAGAACCTGACGAAGAAGATGAATACGAAAACGAGGGAGAAGAAGATGAAGAGGAGGACGAGGACGAGGAGGAGGGGGGACGAGGACAAATGCTCGCCAACTGGGGAAGGGGAGGTAATCAAGGCAACACCTGGGGCGGAAGTCAGGACTCTTGGTCAAATCTGAAGCAAGGAATTCCAGGAAGAATGGACCTTGCTGCCTGGAGGAAGCGAATGGGAGGAAGAGGCGAGGAAGATGAGGAGGAAGAAGAGGATGACAGGAAGAAGAGGCAGGTCCCGGTTATATCCGGGTCGGTGTCCTGTGACCTTGGTAAGCTGGAGAAGATCCGGATCATCAAGGTCACGGTTGGTTACTCTCACGACAGGATCTGCGAGAGTAGACAGCAGCGGTGCCGAAAGGATGCGACCTTTGATCCCCAGGTGGCTCGGTGCAATGGCGACGGGTCATGTGACCTTAGCTTCGAGGTGTCGATGTTTGGGATCTGTCCTCTGCCAATCAACTTTGTCAACGTGGAGTATGAGTGTCTTCCAGGTAGGTGAACGTTCCTGCTGACATGTTGATGGTCTTGATAATATTATGAATGATCTTCTCATATTATATCAGCGTTTCAATTTTCTTTTAAATGTTTAACATCTGTAATGTTCGACAGACCAATGAAGTATTCTGCACAGCGTACCATTTCACTACGCTCACGTTTATGACGTTGGACTCAACTGTTTTTTGTCAGTGTTTAACAGTCCTGATGGGTGTTGAAAATTGTTGTTCTGTACATGATGACATCTGTATTTCCATTCAAAGCATACAGGATACACACGTTTATTCTCTGTTTAGGTGTTAAATTTTATGAAGGTGACGAAATGACATATGCAATTATACTTGTTGCATTTGCCTTGTTGCTTTATCAAATTTGCATATGTAATTTTCAGCTTATATATTTAAATCAAACATATCTATTTCTGTTCACAGAGGATTCAACCTACAGCGTGTGCGACTGGACAGACGCAGGCAAGATTGGGCCAGCTATAATTACCTCCCCTGGCTACCCAGGTGGCGCTATAGGGCGTGAAGGAACGTTTGTGACGTGCGAGTGTTTGCTCACCACGGACTCCTCCTCGTCCATCACGATGACGTCAATGTACAGCACCATGTCCGGAAACAAGACCAGGTGTCTGGACGACATGCTCCTCGTTGAACGTAAGGACCCGGCAGACAGCAAGAAGTTCAAGGTCATCGAGGAGCTCTGTGGGAAGATGAGGCGTGAGGAGAAGACGCTAGGGAGTAACGTGGTCAGGCTGACATACCTCACCCAGATCTCGGCTGTGCCTGAGGCAAAGGGATTCCAGTCTGTCTTCCAGGGTAGGTGTATACTTCTCCTTCCAATACAGCGCCTGAGTAGAGTGTATATATGCACTAGCGGATATAGACAATATAAGTTATAACATTCAGTGGAGGTTTACATCGTGAATTATAAGACCCGCATTATTTTTTATTCTACGAGCCGGAGACGAGTTGAATAAAAAATAATAAGGGTCTTATAATTCACGATGTAAACCTCCACTGAATGTTATAACGTTTTTATCCTACCGAATGTCTCAAAATATTATTAAAAACAAACAGAAATGCTCGAACATCGTTTACTCAAAGAAGCAACAAATCTGGGTTAGAGTCAAAATAAACTGTATCACGTGACATGGACTGACTGACGTGGACGCACGCTTTATTTCGGTAGCGGGGTATAAGGCTTTTATCACCCTCGGTGACATTTATCCACCTGGGTGAGGGTGAATATGGTTATTTGTTCAGGGTCACGTGGACCAATCATAGATCGACATTCTTACATGAGGTAGGATAATGAAGCTTTAACCGTCGAATAGTTTATGTACCTTAATTATCAAAGTTGTGAAAAGAAGCCCATGAGTACTATATAAATGACCAAACAAATGAGCAATTGGTTTTGTATCTCACCAGGCTTTGATTTATATCTTAGGTTTACTTACATATCAAATAATAGTTTCTGGTTGCAACGGATCATCGTCATACATACAATGTTAATCTGCCGGACAAATATGTCTACACTGAGATACAGCAGTATGTGCTTTAGTTCATTCGAAGAAAACAACAGTTTTAAAGGGTGATTCTTGATGAACAAGACATTGTGACTCAATTCCATACATTTGCTCTTAAATATCATACAGGACACTGTACAAAATGCTTCTAAAACGTCAAATGACATTTAAAATATCTAAGTACCTGCCAGAATATCAGTTTATTTCCATATGATATTGACCTTTGCGTGGGACGCATTTTTGGAATATTTAAACATAGCCATAGCTTCTGGCTAGTGATATAACTGCACCCCTTGTCATCAGATCATTCAGATGTAGACCATTCAGATGTGGTCATACTTTAAAAGCTGAACAAACACAGCTAATCTTAAATGCAGACTAAGATCTGATCCTTTGTATATTACATTTACATTTAGCATATTCTTTTGAGAAGATGGTTTGCAAATCGATAGGGCACATTGTAGGGATATTGTAGTCTCAGAGCACTCTTGTCTAGTTTATTTTCGTAAATAGTTGTTCCCGAATCAGCTCAAATGTTTCGCGTGAATTCCAAACTTAAATACTTATCTTATGCAGCCTTTACTTTGTATTAAACTCTCTTCACAATTGTGATACAGCACTGAGGGGTCCAAGTGACGTCAGCAACCTGCGCGTGCGGTGCCGTGACCTCAGCCAGGGTCCCCAGGGAGCACTTCCGGGAGACGTTCCCGCCATCGGAGTCGCTGTTCCTAGGTACGTTTTAGAAATCTGGTATTTATTCAGATATTTTCTTATTGCCACTGATTTACTACCGGCGGAGTCAATGACGGTAATAAAGTTTATGCAAATGGTCACTTTGACTGTAGTAGTGGAGAGTGAATAATGTAGAGTTTTCGGAACGTTTTCAATCGAAGTTTGATGATGCCGTTAAGATTTAGGGAGAGACTACATTCACCATGAACATTTTTTCCAGCGTTAAGGAGACAACGCTTGCGCCCAAGACGACAACAGTGCTTGGGAGCGCGGCAGGCGCCGGTGCCGTCTTCGGAGAGGAGGGCAAGAGTGAAGGGGACAACAAGATGGCCTCGGCTAGCTCTCAATCAGGTATGATGTATACCAGATCACATTTATATATATGTGGCAGGGTGAGATGAAAGTGTTTCTACTTGCTTCGGCTATTTTGGATATCCATTCAGCTTAACTGGTAGAGTGCAGGTTCGCTTCCCATTAAGTGGAGTTCTAAATTAAGTGTTTTATTGTTATAATCAGGTAATAACCATTTACAGTACTGTTACACAGTAATTACAGTTGAAACGCGAGTTGCTCGAGATTATTATAGTATTTCTTGCTCAGTCTATCTCTAGTTTAGTTTAAACCCTCTTAGTTTAATGAATCGATATTTGGAATGAATCACTTCTGTTGTGTATCTCACTTCCTTGTGGGGTGTGGAAGGATATTGAAGAATAATGGAATAGTTTAACCTTTCTTTCGGATCAATTGGAAACTGGCATAAGCGAAAACTTAACAAACTATGCCATTTAAGATGGCTTGACGATGCTGCGTCGTTATCTTGATTTAAATGTAACTTCTTTCCTTTTGCCACAAAATATGAATTTCAAGTGTGTGTTATCTTCCAGGGGGTGTGTTATCAGCTGTAGTTGCCTCCCTTGCTTCCATCATCATCATCATGGGCAGTCTCACTGCATACTTCCTGTACAGAAGGTAGGTCACGTGACTTGGTTTCAAGTCTTTGGGCATGTTGGGATCGAAGCATGCGTTAAATTAAAACAAAATACGAGCATTTAGTGAGAAGGTAACGAGCTAAAATTGTTATTATTGCAAAAAACGAATATTATATGAAGTCCTAGATAAGTGTGCGTATTGGAAATTGATACCATTTCAGATTATAAGCATGATATTACGATATCTATATCTAATTAAAATGAGAAATTAGTTCAATGCGTTTTGATATCGGCATTAGGCCTATTATTTAATTTTATTTAATAAGACGCTGAAGACAGTACGGCCTTGGTCATAACGTTGGTAACGTCAAACGTCAAATGCCGTTATAAGCTGAGTTGACGTCTTTCACAGAAAATAATCGGAGCTAATATATCCCCTCGATATATCCTTACAGATCACAGAACAGGAAGATGAAGCGTTTCCAGCAGCAGTCTATCCGCTCTACCGGAACTGACGTCTCCTGGTACAACGACCCCGTCTACATTGATCCCGACATGAACCAATCAGAGAAGGCGGTACAACCAGCGAAAACTCTCGTTGACAGCGCCACCTATACTTCAAATCAGGAGGTTGTTACAGAAGCGCCCGTAAAATCTGCTCCCCCACCGCCCCCGTCTCGCCCTTCCGCTCCCCCGAGGAAAGGGAAGAAGCCGACGGATGAAACTGTTTATGACAACGCTGCCGTGGAAGTTGACGAAGTATACGCTAGTATATCGGATGTGTACGACAATGCGTAACAATCGGAATGTCGTGTTTGTACGTGTGGTTATGAAATTCCTGTTCACAGTTAATAAAAGAGGATTTAAAAAAATGAAAGATTGAATCTTTTGTAGGATATATTTTACGTTTTAACTCATCAGGCCTGAAAGGCCCAGTGGGCTTATGCCAAGGCATTGTGTCCGGCGTCCGTACGTCCGTACATCCGTTCGTCTGTAAACTTTACGCTGAAATGTTGCGTACAGACGCCTTGGCCAATGGCGATTCTCAATTTGGTGATCCAGTGGCCAAAAATAAGGGCCTGACAGGCCATAACATAAAACATATTTTCATCTTCTTCTCCAGAACGTAAAAACCTTGAGAAGTAATCTAGTAATTATATAACCACTTAGCTATTTTGTGAAAAGATCTTATTTCTACTACAATGTTTCCTGGAGAGATATTTAAATATTTATCGTACTCAAGAGCTCAGATATTCAAATCACTTAAATGGTTTCTGAAACAAGGTATTGTTTCGGATAATTTTATTTTTACCTTTGAGAAACATTGAAATATTAAACATTACACAAAGGTGGGAGATTCGTCATTGTGAATTAAACAATAACTTAATTGTCACGACGGTAACAAAGGTTCATTTCATCGGCATAAAGAACTGCCATAAACGTCTCGTAAAGACTTTGGAGCAAATTATTTATCAAGGCAGTCATCACGTGGATAAAAAGTTTAATGTAAGACAACAAAAGGTGATATTCACAAATCATTCATAATGTTCGGCACGTAGCTTAATCATATGTAGACAATGAGTCCTCGCATAGTTCATTCATAGTTTTCAGGTATTCCATTGTTCGATAAAGGTATGATTACATCCTTAAATGTCCTATAATCATTATCGTTGGGAAATATATCCAAATACCACAATAAATTCAATAGATGATTACCCTCTTGTTTTAGCATCTTAGTTATTTATCATATGAGCTTCTCAAAAAGTGTGCTTAGAAAAAAATGTTGATCCATGATTCAAGGCTCCCGGAGACTTCTTAAATGTTCACGTTGGTTTTCTGTGATCTGTATGTTTAGTGAGCATATCTTGCAAGGGTAAGTTTATTGGAATATTCTGAGATTAAGATGTTGAAATGACTGTTACTTCAGTCGTCAACAATCATGTATGTTTTATCAGCTTGCGGTTTCTGGGTACAAGACGACTTTGTGCGCGGTGATGGACAGACTCCATTCATTAGCTTCTGTCGCGGTTTATTGTATTAACGGCCACCGATATGAATAATTGATACAGGAAGCGGTTGATGAAATTAGCGAGAGAGCATTGTGGTATTTCGTAGTGGTTGAAGCAGATTGTGGGACAATGTCGTCAGAAATTAGTAATGAACATGGCTCAAAATGTCAACCTTGCACGATCCCTTTGTCGTTTTGCCGGTCCGTGTAGTAATACAAATCCGTGTCACAAGAGATATCTGGTATGAATATAAAACAATGAAAAGTCTACGAATTTATAGAACGTTAGACTTTGCCATTGAACTTGACGACAGAAAATATAAAGATAAGAAGTCATAAGGGCATTATTGAAATAACGCTGATTGTGTGACTTCAGTTTAGTTCAGAGGGTAAACCTGACAGCAACAGATCATAGTCCAATTTTGTTAATTTAACTTCATTTATGTTAAAATGAACACACAAAGCTCTAAAGAAACAAAAATCCAAAATGACATCAATAAAACATTTAATCAATAAACTGAAGTGACACAATCATAGTTATTTCAATAACAACAACAACAAGTATAAAAACTTCTGAACAAATACAAATTTTTCCCAAATATCACTTAAGATGAATTTAAACATTAATATAGATATTACAATTTTTTTAAATTACTCTAAATGTGTCCCTTCACATGTAAATAGTCATTAGTTTCACAACATGGTATTGTTACAGACATTTCACATTCACTCAATATACTTCCAGATGGCTTAACCATTTAGATAATAAACATACCATATAATCCATAATATATAATATTTCAGATACCTCTAAAATTTAAACATATATATAGAATATATATATAAAATAAAATTAGAAACATTAAAATGTCTGAGTCGTAACATACTGTTACAGGAGACATTATTATTTTGTTAATGACTAAGAATTCCATATTGATAACACTAAAGTTGATTTTGTTTTCTACGTAAATATTATTAAGGCAAATTGCATGAAGGGTCAAAATTCTTTCGGATTACTTAATTTTTTACAAAAACATAAATAGTGGAACCTTACTATATAATTTGAATAAATAAACAAATCAAGTCGTATCGTGTTATTTCAGATGACCTTGAAGTCAACATACAAATTCACACCATTAACTCCAAATGACTGTAAACATTTATATAAACATATATCAAGAACAAAACAAGGATATAAAGTATTCTGAACAAAAAAACAACAAATAAAGTCACACCATATTACTTCGGTCCACTTTGAATTCAACATCAACATTCACACCATATTATTTCAAACGACTCTTAACATTTAGATAAATATATGTCACGTAATCACGCAAAGACAATGTACATCGCCCGGGGCTTGCTGGCAAGGAGGTGTGACAGTATGGAGTTTGTGCACAATAGAAAGTTATCTGTTTCTGGGATTAACTGTAGCAAGTGGTGTGGAAAGCTTTCACACTTTCTGCTTGTCGTCATTTCCCTTAATCACATTGGGGCAAGCCGGCGGCAAAATTGATTTATATGTTAATTAAGGGACGATTCCAATTAGATAATCCCAAGCGAACTTCAAACAAAACATAATTGGGTAAAGAAACGTCATTTTGTGGTGTTACGCGCTGTGTAAACAATTTTGGAAATTCACAGTTCAGTCTATCACTTGAGAGGGGAGACAACTCAAATGATATTTGCATGTCTCGCCATGATCATGTATAAGTTAGGCTTAGTATAACATGGAGGGGGAAGCGTTATGATGTTTATGATTCTGGAACAGATTATAGGCTTATGGTTATGATATTCGTCCACCATCAAGACAAGAGACAACTCATATAAATTTTCATGACCGAATCGCCTATACGATATAGGGATAGAGGATAAAATTATGTCGTTGTTGTTGATGATGTTGATGTTGATGAGCATATAGATGAGGATGTGAATAATAATAATAATGACGATGTTAATGCTAATAATACCGATAATGATAATATTATTGATTTTGTTGTTGTTGATGATGATGATGATGACGAAGATGATGATTATATTCGTCAATCATCAAAACAATAAATAACTCAATTGAATTTGTAGTAAGGCTCATTAAAATAGATAATTTTACACATATAATGTTTGAAACCTAAACATAACATCAGGTATATTGAATGTCGCATAAGGTCGTCTTTCATTACTTGAATTCAGTTCGTTCAGCTTGAAATGGAAACTAGAATATCCCAAAAAAAATTAAGTTATATATGAAACCACAATCATCCCACGAAACAATTAGCGAATAATCTTATCAATAGTCCACAATTGGTGTAGCATACAAAGCCAATCTATATTTGAAAAATAATGCAGTGTGAAATCTATATCGCATGACGATCGCTAAAACTCGATTAACGCATGGATGAAATAAAAGTTCTCATGTTTAAGATAAGAATTTTTTTCAACTATATGCTTTTGCCGTGTTAACACATTTCGTTCGTTTACCCCATGTACAAAAATATAAGGTAGAGATAAGACGTCAAAGAACACATTTTTTGGTTCATTCTTTCACTATAAGTGATGAGATCTTTGGGAACATATTAAATATGTAAACCCCTGCCCGCTGACATTTCAAACCTTACACGTTGAGCGTTAATTTCAATATGATCACCAAGGAGAGAAAGAGATAAAATCTGTTTTCAGTCCTTCACAATCAATAATCCAATGTTGAAGAATTCTTGAGGCGAATGTGATATAACCGATTTTAGAGTATCGCAGTTTCCTTCAATTCGATCGAAGAAGTTTTGTGTTTTAATATCTTTACATGAATATAATATTTCGTATGAGTTATAATTAGGTAAGGTTAGTTTTAAGTAATAAGGTTATAATTTCTTTTTAAAATAGACACTCTTCTCATTTTATTGCCTTTTAAAAATAGTTTCACAAATATATTACAAATGCATAATTTTCAGTGTGGGTTGATGCTAGGTATTGCTAGTCCTGTTTTTTAGCCTTGTGTTTAAAATATGATATTCCAAAGGAGAAATATAAACTGAGGTGCAAAAGAAAGTATATCACTCAGTTGTTTTCCATTAATTCGATATTTTAAAGAAATTAGATGCATTTGATTATGGCACGATACAATAACACCTTTCGGTAGTAGTTTGAATGACGTAATGAGTGACTGTTTAATTTTTTAACTTAAATATAATTATTTAAAGTAGACAGGGGTAAGAAATGAAATTTACACCAACATGACCCCTACCATGTTCAACATGTTGTAAATGTGTGCAGGACGAGGCACATTTATTGATTTTCACACAGAGTATGTGTTATATGTCGATGAACAGTTGTGTTTTGTCAAAATTAATTTGGGGGAATTTCAAAATTTATTTTTTTTAATTTTAAATTTTAAAAAAAAATGCGTAGAGGTATTCTTTGACTGATCTTATGTTTTGGACTAATTTGCCAAACTAGTCGGTTTTTGAATACGACGTCGAAAACTCGAGATATGTGACTTTGAAAATTATACATATGATAAATACAACTGAGTGATATACTTTCTTTTGCACCTCAGTTTAGAACAGATGGATACATTTATATTTCAAGGTAAAACATCTTATTTTAGTCACATTCATTGTGTTTTGAAAAGCTTTTGATTGATATAATGTTACAAACTAGTAATTAACATAATTATCTTTGTAGATTGAACCTTTCTAATCATTGTCAGACAACTGTCACTTTTGTGTTTGATTTTTTTAGATAGTTAATAGTATATTAGTATTACAAAGTAGTAATAAAATGAAGTAGAGCAAAATATGAAATGCTTGAACAAATATGTGATGCACATAACTATTTTTCTATAGTTTTCTTAAAACCGTGGAGATAAAACACACTTCTAATTTCTAACGTGTAATTTTAAACGTGAAAAAATACATTCCTCTTTGAAAAGAATTCCATTTTTAAAAGATTCATTTGCATACAAGTGATAGTAAAGGCGGGAAAGTGCGCGTCCAGCTTACGCAGCAATCTTTTTGTAAGTGATGAAATGTCTTCTCTCTTAATCGCCGCTAGTAATGAAGGTTTTCATACATGATATACTCTCAATGGGAGGTAATTAACATGTGTAATGATGCCGTAATAAAAAAAAGTTAAGTATACAATGTCGTAACATTGATTTCGGTAATGGTGCAGAGAAAATGTGTTTCACCTGTCCTTTCTATCTAGCGTCTCTTTAAAGTTCTGATTAGGGGGTCCCTGGCGATTCCAGCCCCTCCTGTTAACACCCTCCCCCAAATTACCCCAGTTCTCTGCAAACTCCCTGAAATTACCCTACAAGATAAATGGAACCTCTAAGTTGGGCACATACGCGATATTCTGCTGCAGAGCCTGTGGTGAATTGACGTTTCATCTGGAAGATAGAGTTACTGTTTTAACAGGTAATTCAGGTGTTAAAACTCTGGTTTCTATAGGTTGGGTGTTGAGGATGTCTCCTATTGACAGGGTGTATTGTTTGTAAAGTTCACGCGCCCTATCCTACAGACTCGTGCCCAGGGCGAAAGTGGCTTTGTGCGCCATGCGCTCTGCAGCTGCGAGCTATCCTTACGCTGATTGGCTGAACATCTCGTAGACCAACCAACCGTAACCCGCTTAGCCACAGCGGGAGAGATTATATTTCAACGACAGATGTCTTTGGAGAATTGTTTTAGAAGTGGCTAGCCGTCGTTCAAGAACTCAGGTAGATTTAGAAGGCAGTTTGGCGGATTATTTCTCGTACTCAAAACTGTTATCACCCGCACACCGTCACTTGACAACACAAGATATCCAGGAACAGTTGTGCGCTACTGACTAGCAGACGATATCCGGTTTTGAAGCAGACGACGCAGTGATTAGTATACACAGGATACGGATGCTGTTTTAGAATCTAACATCGGAAATGTCGACAACAGATCTTGCACGTGCTGTGCGTTTCCTCTGCCTCGTGTTAACATCCAGCGTCCTGGCTCAAGGTAAGGATCAGATTCATTTCGCATTTAGTTTAACTCATACTTGGTCTTTACCAATTTATCTAGTCCCCCGAAGAGGTTGCAGTTTCGGGAATCATATTGGTTCTACACTGATGTTTTGGTTACATACATTAAATGGGTTTACCTTGTATTATTTACATCGTTTGACATTCGTCCGAGTGATTGTCGTCTGATACTGTCAAGGTCCTTAAATTATTTATTCGAGTTTCGAGTTCTGACATCATGTTTACAACGATAAATGACTTGCTAGATTTGTTAAATTTGTTTTGAAAACGCACTTATTCCACTGAACACTTTTGGAATATTATTTTCTTTCAAATAAATATATCAGACATAACGTCATCAAAAGCATTTTATGAATACAAATCTTTCTAATACAGGAAAACACTCAGATTTAATAAATCCTAGCAAAGTTCTAGTTTGTTTCTGTGTGTGTAACTAAAATTTTCAAAATCAAAGAAAGTATTAGAGTTGGTGCATATGGTAATAGTTGTAGCTTCTCGACAATTTCTTTAATTAATAGACTTTAATTTAGTCTATGAAATATATATTGTTAAAATAAGGCTAATGCTAAATGATTTTTATAAATTGTATAAAAAGTCTCTTGTTATAGACAGTAACCAGGCAAAACTGTTTCGCATGGTAAATTAAGATCAGAAAATGTTTAGGAAGCCCAGATCGACATTTTCACACGGTGCAGTATGCACTTCGGTTTTCTGGAAACTTTAGTTGACAACAGCTGATTGACAACTTATAGCAAAGGTTATCAGAACCCATACTTAACTATGACAATCTTTTTATACGTATTATCATTCGTTTAGATATGAGATATAGCTTTGTAATATCCCTCTGCTATACGAAAATACCGATGGTTTGTCAGTTATACCAAGGACCTATATTCCTTGAATGAACAATCCACTCGATTGAAATTGTAGCACATGGTTTGAGAGCCGTGTTCAGATGATACATCTGCTTTGGAAAGTATATAAATTTATACCGAGTCTAGTGTCTTGTATGTAAACATATTGACATCAAATCCCCATTACACAAAAAGCATGGAGTTATTCAACATTTATCAGTACACTATCATTCATTCCACATGACATTAACAGTAGCACACGATCCAAAAGCTTTTTTCACACGCCATCTTCCTTGAACCTACATTCTGTGTTTCTATGAGCGTGTTTTGTACCTTTATAAACAGTGCAGTGTATGAGGTGACACTTTGCGTGAGAGGATTGAAGACGATCAGTAGGTAGTGACCTCTGACCTTATTGCCTCAGTGACTCTCCTGGGAGCTTCTTTGTAGCTGTCACCATCTGTCCACCCTTGACTTTCTCACAGTCTTCAGTTCTATTTATTCTGTAGAACAGCAATATTTTCTGAATAATAACTGTGATTTTCGTGTATTTTCACATTAAAGAAGTTGTCATCCAGAAAATCTTTCTGTCCCTATATATGCAACTTCTAAATGTCTTTAAAAAAACCTATATATTCTATAATTGACTACAATCATCCTTAATATCTCATTCTAACTATAACAAAATCAACTCAATGTTCCCAAGAAGGTGATTAATTTCAGACACTGTTTTTGCTCACTTAAAATAATATTTCTCAAATGTAGACATTTTCAATATTGAATTGAATGACATGTTTTTATCACGTGTTAATAATTCGTTAACTCGTTTACCCTATAAGTTTCAGTTTATCATTCAGATTATCCCTATCCCTGTACATATGTATGATCATATTTACATATTTTAAACTCCTATATACGGTTTATATTTCTGAAGCAGCAACCTCAACATATACGACATTACTCTGATATTATTTACAAGAGCCCGTGTGTAAGTCTAGGTCTCCTTGGATTATCCTCCCGTCGCCCCGATATCTGGCGACACCCCCAGTACGCTGTATTGCCCAAGACGTAAAGAATTATCAGTCTGAGGTCGTTATGTACGAGGAGATTCTTACCACCTGTCGTGCGTTAAAGGGACACTCCAATGGTGTTCCATTTTGTGAAAACAAAACACAATTTTTCAAAGCAATACAACGTAAAATACAAAGTATGTTTTTACAAAAATTGTTTTATCAATTATCAACATGGGAACTCGACAATTATTACCTTAATATGTCAACATCTTAAGTTAAACCACGTATATTTCCGACAGGTTAGGTTTGTGCCAAAGAACAAATCAGCTTTGCAGAATAGTTTCCAAATGACATACTACGTATAAAGTTCGCTATATTTAAAAAGACATATCATAAATTATACATCAAAGAGTTTCTGTGAAATTAAAACTAAGGTGGTTTTGTCTGTTTTCTATGTATACCAAATAAGTAGGAGTAACCCATAGGCGTGAGATTTTTCCCACACCCCAATTTGCATCACCTTCAGAAATCGCCTTTAGCTTCATAACCTTTCATATCTATTGAAACATAATCTCCCTATGTCACATTGACGCTGATGTGATGAACTATGAAGCCGTGCCGACAGTACATGGATTTGATACAGAAGCGCTTACTCTCAACATGTGAATAATGCATAATACATCCACCAGACCGTGCCATCGATCAGAATCCCACGGAGACGAGAGCTTACAATGTAGACTAGTAAGTACACTGGTCCCTACGTACGTTCAATTAGCCTGTCTCATGGGTCTCTAATCACAACTTTCTGTCTCATCTTGGCATATAACGATTAGAAAGTAGGGGTATATGCGTTGACCTTCCTTTACAATGTAATTGTGGTCCTAATAGTTTCATAGTTATTGTCATACCCGCATTGTCCACCATATCACTAAATTCCTTTGAACCCTAACCTCCATGATTCAGGAGTCCGGTTTCAACGAATCGTCTCTTCTTGGCGTATAAAGATTAGAAAGTGGGTCTATACTAATGTGATCTACCTTTACAATGCCATTGTGGTTCCTTCCTATAGCTTCATAGTTATTGTCATTCTAGCAATGCCATTGTGGTTCCTTCCTATAGCTTCATAGTTATTGTCATTCTAGCATTGTCATTGTGGTTCCTTCCTATAGCTTCATAGTTATTGTCATTCTAGCATTGTCCACTATTTTCCGTTGAGTTTTTACCTCATGATTGAAGATCAAGTTACAACGAACTTTCTGTTGAAATGCCCAAAAGTAAATTCTGATCAAAAGCTCTCAAACATTTGTATATAATAGACAGAGATTTGGTCTCACAGATATGTTTCTCCCCTCATTCCATCCTACATGACGCATTATAATCGTATATGAACGACAAGTCTAGGTCTTGCAGGTTCATTTCCTCTAGTTAACGATATTGAGTTATATAAGGAACATATTTAATATTTGATGATAATAATACAAGATATAAGAGTCTAAGGGACTGGTCTAGTATCAGTATAGATTCAATCTATTCATTTCACTCACTGATGCATTAAAGGGCACTAAGTTCTCATGTACAACTGCAGACACGGGGACGTGATACTGGCAGGGAACACCCACGATAAAGCATTACCTTTCCCACAGATAGATAGCACTAGAGAATGACAAACTGACTACACACGTGTCGGTAAAGATCAAAGGGTAGGTAAGACGTTAGGAGGAGGATGGAGACAGATGCTTTAAGTGCTGATTAATGGATGGCAGGGACGACATGAAAGTGTTAAAGGCTTAAAAGGTTAAGTAACCGAACTGAAATTACATGGAACGTCTGTGTTGAAGAACAAATACGTCTTTGGGTGGGGAAAAGTGGTGAGATAATTGATAGCGAGAATTCATGTGGCGCGAGGTAAATGCATCTTCACTCCAACGACCCCAATTCACATTTTCAAATTTCAAATAATATCATATACAAACATGGTTCTTAATACTACAACCTTCTTGGTCTAAGTCAAGCTACTGCTTATTTATAATATCTGAATATGCATTGAGTTCACATGGTATGTCAACTGAAAACCAGAAAACCAAATCACATATTTTCCAACCAGATGCCATGAGATATGGTTTCACGTTTGTTCCCCACTTCCTGTTCAAGTCATTAGACTCGAGACAAGGCGTCCATTTACTCCAAGTGGTGGCATCGCCTTGATAAACAAATTTAATTAAATTCTCACAATCGTCTTTGTCTACGTCTCTATTATCACGAGTAATCTCCTGGCATGGTGAGGGTTCCTAACTAACGTCACACAGATACACGGAAGTACGATCCCTATCTTTGACACTTGCAATTGACCTTTGATCACTTGGTTTGACCTTTTGTCTGTCAGTTGCACTTTCGTCAACACCCAAAGGGTCAACCAAAACAAGCTGCTTACATTTGCACATGCATAAACACCCCAAGGGATAACCAAACACGGTGCCTTCAGTTTCACATATGTCAACCCCGGAAGGGACGATCGCTACACGCTGCCATCACTGGATTAGCGGATTAAAAGATCAGGTCGCCGATGCCCTTGGGAATTTAGTCTCTACGACACGTGTCCACAATTTCAGCAATTATTGTTTGAACTGAATGTTGTTTGTTTGACTATAATGGTGTCACGACTGACTAATCTTGATTACTCTTTTGCAACTTAAAGATTTATGTACACAGATAAATATTGACGGAAGTAAAGAAAAGTATCGTATGATGGAAATTTACGTGTAGTAAATTATATGGATCTCATCGCTCTTTAAGAGTACAGTCGTCGATAAGACTTTTTAAGAATATTAAAGATCCCTTGAGTATATTAATAATCATACCGGAAAATTGTTAAAAATCTCTCATTAGCTTTTTCCGGTGTGACATCTTTTGAATCTAAAAACCTCAGCCATTGCTTCCTTTCATACAAAATATAGATTCTTGGTGTAAACATGATTTTCATGATCATTTATCATCTTAACTTCAAAGACCAGAAAACACTGAACTTCTGGTACTGGATACTTCAAAAAAACTATTTGGCTTCAATGGGGAGCATTGATTATTTCAGTTTCATAACGTCTATATATAGCTGACCCCGAAACCTAGTCTCCCTGGCACCAGATGATAACCCTACCCCCAGGCGTCCCTACACTGATCACAGCTAGGGCGGATGTAGGGGGAGGAAACATCAAACCCTAGCTCAGACCTCGTTCATTCAGACTCCGTGTGAATGGAAGCTCCTAGTTCTCCCCCAGTCCCCTGTAACAATATTTCCTTTTTTCTCAGTGTTGTATTAAATGTTTGGTTGCCATTTTGAAGTTATAAAACCTTAAAGAAGAGACAGACATCGTATATATTATATTATCATTGTATGCAGATAATTTTGTTAGTCTGCTATCCAGACTCTGGAGCAACGTATTATATTGTCGACCAGCCCAGTCTTTAAAATAATAGCAAATCTAGATTCCTCATTTCTAGGAAACAAGGCATTTTAGGAGTCCAAACTATTTGAATTGAATTGAATACTTTTGATGATGTTGAAAAACAGTATTTCTGTTAGTCTACGAATTTAGTATGAACATACATAATTATATTGTTGACGTTGTATATATGTTCATACTCGGTAAAGCTTCATACACGTATTGAGACTCGATTAGCAAACTGATAGGCCTTTGTTTCTTTCTATTTAACTGAGGTTGCTTACTGATGTCCATATGTTTGCACTGCCATCAATTCTTACGTTGAGAGAAAGGATGGGTTCTTCTTTTAACAATCATCTTTATAAATTCAGATCTTTTAAACCTTTCGAACTCTTTTATTGATTGGCCGTGAGTTGTACCCTGTAAACTCATTTCAATACATTCAAGTAAACGCGGGAAACTGGCTCCATCACCGCTAGTACACTTCTGTTCTCGCATAACACGGTCAAATGACTTCATTGATACTGACCGACAAAGAATGGGTGTCAAAAAGTACTAATTGTTGTTCGGCCAACATGTCCGCTATTGTCGACCCTCCTCTCTACAGCAGATGTAAAGTCCATGAAGCATGTCCCCTAAAATTCACAGCGCTAATTGAGGCACGCTTCTGCATCTGTTGCAAGTTCAATGAGGCAAAACTGACCACTTGAGGCAGTAAAAGTGTCCAGCAAAGGTGTTGGGCGTGAGAATTGAGCCATCTGGCTGGCCACACTGACCCTTTGGTCCAGTTTGACCATTACTGATCAGAATAAGCTCAATAACCTTTGGCGGACACACTTTCTAACGCTTTGACCACAATAACCTCGGCGGTCACAAACTTCCATACACGATTCCATTCATCACCGGATACCGATTGCCCTCGCATCAAAGGCGCGGCTCTATCAAAGATGTTTTGGATTACACTTTGTCTCCTCTTACAAGCTTGTAGGTCTGGCCCTTCTCATTACTTCCAGCCCTTTAGTCTGACCAGGGGCACACCCCAGCATCACAGGGGGTGCGCTAGCTGTCCAGATTCAATTTATTTCCATCCCACATTCCTTTCATTTAACTTGCTGTGAAATTTCACATAGACACTATTTTGTGTTTGGACGTTTGAACTGACAGCCAGCCATAGTTTATCTCGAGTAATCTTTTTTCCAATTCGTCTGTTCCTCCCTCCTCGTTAGCTAGTAAAAACGCCCCTGGATTAGAAACACCCCATTTACAGTATCCTCCGTTTTATTAGAACTTTGAATATTTTAATGGATTTATTTGAGACCTGCCGCCAAATGATAATGATAGGAGGAAACATTCGTTAATTGAATGTCAAAATGAACTCCTTCTGTAAGCTTCTCTTGTGTTGTTATGTTCTGCGCATGTGATGTATATGTTGTGGTCAATGTACTGAATAAACTTACAAATAAATCTGTAAACGATGTCTGTATAAAAAAAATTAACGAGTGTCCACTGCCATTACTTTTACACATGAAAAGTGTTGTTTAGAACATTGCACATCCTTCGTAAATGTTTTATACTCTACAGATAAACGAACCATACCAATTCAAAATTAAAGAAAGTCATGAATAAAACTGATCTTCGCATTTAAAGGCCACTTAAAATGTCACATATGGCTCGTAAATGACAACTTCTGTTCTAAGCATAAAACGTCAATATTCTTTTCTCTTCTGAGTTTTGTCATGACGCTTGCAGTTTTCTTTTACCGAGTGCAATTAGTCCATGCTATATTGAAAGCACCATTCTCTTAATGACCCCACAACCACTCAGCCAAGTTGTGAGGCAGCGCTGATCGACATTCTTCTATTCTCTATTCATTAAAAAATAATGCGCAAGACAAAAGATGGTGGTTAACAATGAAGTCAAACCAGCATATTTCGCCATCGCCCTGGCTGACACCTTCCCCATTCAATCTATTGATTTTGTTTCTAAGAATTGTTCAACTTATTCTTGAGATAATGAACTTGAGTCAATGTATTAAAACATATTTGGAAAACATGTTTGCAATTGTAGGCTAATGTTTATTGCATCATCTTAAATGAAATGCATGGAAAGTTTGTAGTGAAGTAACATAACGAAACCTCAAATTTAACCATCCTCACGAACTAACCCTGAAGGAGTCTGTTTTTTATAAACAAGGGATCGGAACTTAAGCCATTGGCGTTCGAGTACAGTATTGTTGTACAAACATGTGTACGTATAGGCATGTTGCTATCTTCTCACAGATTGCGTGACTGTAAGATGTCGTGTGTTTGACGTAAATGTATTAAACAAAATCGTGGTTCCAATAGATGTTAATCATTTATTTCTTTAACAACATTAGAATTTGAATACATGAATCTATGCCTGTCGCCCTCGCAGAATAAAGGAGTTGTACTGGAAATAAATTGTCGCCATTCTTCAAAATCTGCTGGGTGTCTTTTAAAAGATTGGTTGATATAGGTCGTTGGTTAAAAAAGCCTTGTAATTTCATATTTGTTATCGTGCTTGAACCAGTATCGAAGTACATCGTCATGGCGGACGTCTGCCAGCTGACCTAGGCGCCTCTGGGCAGTGAGGGGTTAACACATGCATGCATGTTATTGTTTACACGCACGCTCACCACGTGTTTACTGTTATTGGCGCGTGCAAGCTCGTGCAGCTCACGCGTGGCAAGCGAGAGGTAGCAGGTGCACGAGGTTATGGAGAGGTCAATGGTTTCTCTCGTAATTTGACCCCTCTGGGCACGAGCCGTTGTCATGGTAACAGGAGAACCATGTGGCTGAAGGAATTTTAATTTGTAGACAGACAGACAGATTAGACAGATAATTTATTAAAGTCTCACCTCACATGACAAGCAATACAATAAAAAGATACAATAAAAAGTGAGCCACCCATGTAGGGTTATGAGAGACTAGATATGTACAGAGAATATACACAATATAAGCTAGAACATTAATCGCAAAAGCTAAATTTGATTTAAACATATTTTATTCATGAAAAACATGAAGGGATTGGCCAACAAGCTCCGAAGAGCTTATATTAAGGCCGCTCCCATACAGTTACATATATACAAGCACACAACATAAACACAGATGCTAAATCAAAATGATGATACTGATTTGTTACACATTTTATCGAAGAAAGTAGGCGATGCATGGATATCAATTGTTTGGCAGTCGTTATAATAGGTATAAAATTTATGAGATGTCAAATCGGTCAGATTTCAATATGTAATGATGAATGGATTTCAATAATTTGTTCAGATCCTGGCTTGTTAGTGATGTACATCCCTGAAGAACAGTGTTGATACTAAATCCTTTCAGATAGAAAAATGAGTTCATTCGTAATTCAGTATATTTGTTGCATGTGAAGAAATAATGTACGGCGTTTTCGATCGGATGACCACATGAGCACGAGGGGCTGTCAGTGATATGTCTGGCAAATTTATCGGCATTTAGGTCACTACAGCGAAGTCGGAGACGAGCGTGGATGATTTGACAAGATCTTAGTCCAAGGTTCAGGTCGAAGAATATGGTTTTATTTCTAACTCTGCAAATCGAGTTTTTAAATGCAGATAATGAACCAATATTTCGAACGTTTTGGCTCAGATCATTCCATAGTTTTATTGTTTCAGGTAAAAATGACCTAGCATAAGTCGCCGTTCTACATTTCACTGTTCGCACGGATGAATTTTCTCTGAAGTTATAGTTACTAGTGCTGGGTGTTGTAGGTACGAGATCACAGAGATATTGAGGCGAGAGATTATTCTTCATTTTATAAAAAGTTGTCAATTTTGAGATATACCTTCGTTCCGCTAGTGGTTCTTGGTTAGTTTCTTCATAAATTAATTTATGACTTGTACCGCGGACTGCTCCACATATTGATCTCAACGCGTCAAGATTGAGTTTTTCCAATATGTTGCATTGTTCATGGGTGCAGTTATCCCAAATATGACCGCAATAATCAAAGATTGGTAGGATGAAAGATTTATAAATAATTTCCAAACTTTTACGGGACAGGCGATATTTCAAACTTCTTAAACAATTTATCAAAGGACTAACTTTCTTAGTCATGGAATTTATCTGGTTATCCCAGTAGCAGTTTTTTTGGAGGATCAAGCCAAGGTGTTTGTGATTTTCAACTTCTTGAATTATTTCTCCATTCATTTTAAGCTCCGGTTTCTTACCTCTGTGTACTTTTCTGCTAAACTGAATTGATTTAGTTTTTTTAGGATTGAACGAAACCTTCCATTTTTTGGCCCAATTTGAGATTAACAAAAGGTCATTATTCAAACAGACTGCGGCTGTGTCGGGATCATCAATTATAACGTAGAGAGAGGTGTCGTCTGCGAATAGTCTTATATTGCTGTTAATATCGTCTACAATGTCATTGATATAAATTATGAACAGTAGAGGTCCCAAAACAGAACCTTGAGGGACGCCTGCCAAAACATGTTGAGGATTTGATGCGTGTCCATTAATTACAACTCGTTGGGTTCTATAATCCTCAAACCATTTTAATAGGTTACCATCGATTCCGTATGATTTTAATTTATCCAGTATTCCTTTGTGCCAAACCTTATCAAAAGCCTTGCTTATATCACAAAAGACAGCTCTTACTTCTTTTCCATCGTCCAGGGCTTTAGCTATGAAATCATATAAGTAGGTTAATTGATTAGTTGTTGAGTCACCAGGGGTAAATCCTGATTGCAGATTTGAGAGGAGATTGTTATCTCTTAAAAAATTATTTACATATTTAAAAACGCATTTTTCGAAAACTTTAGCTACGCAATTTGTTAACGCTACTGGTCTATAGTTTGAGCAGTCATATATATTACCCGTTTTATGAATAGGAATAACATATGCCTCTTTCCAGGAAGTAGGGAATGTAGATGATTTTATTGACTTGTTGAATAATTTGGTTAGAATCGGTGCTAGTGAATAAGCACAAGATTTTAGTATATTATTTCCGATTTTGTCGGGTCCATTCGCTTTGGTAGTATCCAAAGAGAGTAAAATGTCCTTAACTTCCCCTATCTCCAATATTATGTCAGTCAGGGTATCGTCACAACGTTTAGCAATGGTAGGGGGGTCGTCGGTAGGATCTTCAACATTAGATTGACTTGTGAAATAATTATTCATAATTTCTGAAACATCGTTCATATCGTCGTATAGAACATCATCATTAATAACTGAATGGCAAGTGGATTTTGCAGATTTATTTTGCAAATAATTTTTTACGAGTTTCCACCATGTTTTTGTACCAGCTAAATTTAAATAGAGATAGATTATATAAAGATTAAAATATAAGATTGCTTAAAATATAGATACATAAGATTGCATAGCATATAATATCAAAAGTAAAGTAGTTATAATATAATACAATATGTAAAAAAGTGCACTTAATAAGCGTTGTATAAAATTTGTCTGTATGAAAAGTAGTTACGTAGATTGACATACATCTCCATACGTCAACAAACAGTGACAATTTATTTTAACAGAACAGTCATACTGAAAGAGTTCACGATATTTGATCTTGACTTTTCAACACATATTTTATCATTAATCTCATACTTGTATTTTAACTTTGGAAAACTTCCATCACACTTTTCATCAGAAGCAATAACCATTTACGATGTTAACATAATTTAAGGGACTTGCAAAGACCAATCATTAAAATAATGTCATTTAAACACATGTACATTTCCATTTCAAACAGCTTACAATGTTAATTCCATACTAACACATCCCCCTCTCTCCCTACAGACTCGCCCGTGAAGATATGCCTGGGTAAGGCTGACCGTGACCGCACCCTCGACGTCACCCTCTCCTGCTCCCCCGGGTTTGTCGTCTCTGTGGCTGAGGATGAGGCCTTCTTCGGCAACAACCAGTGGGGTCTCTGCCTCTACACGGAGAATGACTGTACTGATGACATAAGAAGCTTCCAGTCTTGCAACCAGAAGAGGAACTGTACGCGTGTGTTCAACGGGACATACACTCCGAAATGCGGCTACTCCACCTTCCTCACTGTCGCGTATGACTGTGTGCCAGGTAACCATTAATACTTGTACTTGTCTTTTGTAAGTGGGTGTCCTCAAAATAGATGTAGACTGAACGATTCCAAGCAAAATAGTTTTTAGATGGTGAATCTCTAATCGTGTATATAGTGTTCCTGGTGATACTTGCTCCTGTTCTATATATGATTTAGAAATTCAGGACATGTTTGAAGGGATACAATCATGGTATCTATTAAGTTTGTTGGACTTTTGGTCAGTGGACGAGTAAAGCCCCTTCTGTTCACGATCATCATGAAATGTTATCAACACACAACAGGGTAGTTCGGGTCGCCAGGCAGTTAATGAGTTTAGGATTGAACGGTCAATTCTCCTGCGCCTATATTCATATCCTTTATACCGCTTGCATCTCACAGCGTATTGGAGTATCATTTGAAATATCGGTTGACTACAAACTTACTCTTTCAAAACCTTCTTCAAGCCATAGATGGTCTCTATCTCTCTTTAGAGAAACAACCTATCTGTGAAACATGCGATATTTTGAATACTGAGATATTATTTTAAGAGTTAACCTCTGGAACCAGGGACCTTATATACGGTCTATATGGTTTGGTTTAAACATATTTTATTCATCATGAAAAGGATTAGGAACAAGTTCTCCAACTTAGAATACCCTCTCCTTGGTATATACATAGGTGATTTACATATTTTACAAACAGATGACAGATAGATGACAGACAGCAGTATTAGAACATAGGACATAGATTCTAAGAAATAGAGTAATATTAATATACTATACAAATCGTTTAGTCTCATTTATGAACGTTTGCACTGACTTGAATACACTTGTATTTTGACTTGTCTATATGGTCCCTGCTGGAACTGAATTCTAGATCTGATGCATGCTTATTATAGATTATAGAGAGTTCAATTCACAATCAGACATGTTTTCTCTATGAAGTATTTCATTGACCACATCTTTCTCTCCACAGGCGTGATCCCGACCCCTCCCACACGTGTTGACACCGTGCCCGATTCCAGCCACAACAGACCTCCGACATCATGGCCCCCTAGCTCCAGGCACGTGGGCAGTCTTGACCCTGTCGTCACCCCCAAGAGTCGAGATGGTAAGCATCAATGCTCATCCTGTGGAAGAGCGCAGTTAATTATCTGCCCCTGTTTTCGGTTAGGCTGATCCTGTTGTTCTGGCATAGCATAGCATGTTTCTCTGACAGCAGACAGTGCCATGTAGTCATTTGTGATTGTCTTTACTTTATTATATATAATAATTATAATCAACAAAATATTTACCAACATGTCTTACTATGTAAGAAAACGCCATTCATTAAAATGATTTTATTTACATGAAAAGACATTTATTAAAGTTCTCGTTGTTGTTCTTGTATGGTTTACATATCAGTTCTTCTTCTAACTTCAGACACTGCACTTATTGCTGGATGTGCTGTTGCTATTGTTATCACCATGACAACCCTTGTCATCGCCATCGTCCTCGTCGTCAGACGACTTTGTTGGTAAGTAGTACAAAATATTACTGTTGTAATTATAGCGTAGTGTCAGTAGCTCATTATCAAATGAACAGAACAAGCAATAAATCGTGTACTATGTTATCAAGGACAAATATGCACATACTCAGAAGTTCTTTCTTTAAGATTTCAGTTGATCTTGATTATCTTACTGAATTAACGTTAATGAATTATGTTACAGCATACCACAAAGTGGGGTCCATCAGAGCCCAAAGAAGAGCAGGATATCAATGTTCATTTGCTCCAAACTCGGATGTGTCCTAGCAAGATGTCGCAACCCCGACCCAGAGGACGGAGGAAACGGTCTGCCACAAACAGAGGAACAAGACCTTGAGGACGAAGGTCGCGTGACACCGTTGGGAGCAGATGCCGTGGAGGTTGTTCAGGAGCTCGGTCAACCGGATGTGACGTCAGAACAAAGCACTTCCTCCGCAAATGGGCAGGCAACTGCAGGTGGCTCATCAGATTCAAGGACGCATCGAATAACAAATGGTCTTGTTTCTACCACAAACACTTCAGCATCTAGAGACCTTGTAAACAGACCTGATGGATCGCCTGTACCTGGGGAACCCAGAAACACTCAAAGGATGATGGACGCGGTTGCATTGCCCAACACTGAATTGTCAACGTTGTGTTAAAACGCCATACATGTGGTACAATGAATGTTCCACAAGACTTTGTGACAATACAAAACCGCAAAACCAGGCAGCTATACTATTGATTTATTTAACTGGTCCCATCACTGAAAGGTATTCGTGCAATGTACCAGATTCCATCAATGACACTCTTGGTACATGTATACAGTATTAAAGCTGTGACATATTCTATCCGCATCAATCACATGAGAATTGTGAACTACTTCTGGTGCCTCCTGCAAAAAGGATTATATACATGACACGAAATTGCCTTGTTATCGAAAGCAGCATGGAACATAAAATATTCAATGAGATTTTCCCCCAACACCGTTATTTGTGATTGTGGACCGGTGTAGGGCCCACTGCTTCAGACTGCTCAAGAACTGTTTATATTTATATTGTTGACTGTTATTGTTGACCTGTTAATGTTGAAAGAGGGTAGAGACGATGGAAGATGTGTTAGCGGTGTGTGTGAAGTTTGAAGTGAAGATAGAACGGAACAAGCCATAATACAACGACAATGGACTTTGAAGGTGTCCATTTGAAGAAGCGCTCTTGTTTGTAACTTTTGTAATTAAAATATGAATTAAAATGATTTTTGTTTGTGTGATGAATTTGTATAGTAGTAGAGGTCGAAACACCTTCAATTTTAGGATTTAATGAAATTGTGTTGTGGAGCAGCAAAAAACAAGACGAGAGATAGTGAAAATGTTTCATAGGATAAAATTCATTCTCCTTATGCCATTTGTATTGAACTAACACCGGGAGCTCGACTTCCTCCGAAAGTCATAATTCGCGCCAGTCTCCATTACTGGGTATTTTAAGCATTACATTGCTGCTTTTCGTTAACTTTCCTGTGTTAGCGTAGCCGTAAATCTAACATAACACACACGAGTGCCATTGTCTGGCGTGGGTCACTCATTATATGTCTATTATTTTGAGGCAAGTCCTAAATCTATTCGATGTGGAATTTATGAACTATGGCTGTCCAAGACTTCAAGTTGATATGGTTAACTGTCTGTTGAGAAAAGAGGTTCTTACGACTGGTTGATGTTATCAACGTGTATAGTGTTTACACGTTTGGATTAGAGTCAACTATAGATTTGTGCAAGATTTTGCCCAGTGGCGTTGATTCGCTACTCGATTGAAAACACACTCTTCCCTGAGGTAAGACAAGCTACAAAGAGTCGGCGGCAGAATTAATACACCAAAATCATAACGATCAAGATAAGAGGCGTAAGATAAAATATCTTAATCCGATCTAAGAATAATTTGATACCATCTTTGATGACGACTTTCGCTTTTCGTTTCAAAGGGTTAAATCTATGTTTCCTCCTTTGGAAAATATAATGCCTTAAACGTAACAGATAATAAATACAATAAACTTAATTATCCCCCGCCGCGCGTTTAGCGCGAAGCGGGGGATATAGTATTCGGCTGCGTCCGTCCGTACGTCCGTACGTCCGTACGAAATGGAATAACTCAAATACTATTCTCTGGATTCTTTTCATATTTTGCATATGGGTTCATCATGGGAAGAGTAATGTTTGTGACCTTGACCTTCATTTCAAGGTCACGACGAGACTTTGTCATTTTACCCTTGTCAGCGGGATATCACAAGAACCATTCACTGGATTCTCTTCATATTTTACACATAGCTTCTCCAAGGTAAGACAAAGGGCTGATTAGATTTTGGTGACCTTGACATTATTGTCAAGGTCACTACGGAACTTTGAATTTTTCGACATGTTAATGTACATGTAAAGCTTGTCAGCGGGATATCTCCAGAACCATTCACAGGAATTCCATCATATCTTACACAAAGCACCTCCAAGGGAAGATGACGGGCTGATTAGATTTTGGTGACTTTGACATTATTCTCAAGGTCACAGTGGAACTTTGAATTTTTCGACATGCTAATGTACATGTAATTCTTGTCAGCGGGATATCTCAAGAACCATTCACAGGAATTCCATCATATCTTACACAAAGCACCTCCTAGGGAAGACGATGGGCTGATAAGATTTTGGTGACCTTGACATTATTCTCAAGGTCACAGTGGAACTTTGAATTTGTTTACATGCTAATGTACTTGTAATTCTTGTCAGCGGGATATCTCAAGAACCATTCACAGGAATTCCATCATATCTTACACAAAGCACCTCCTAGGGAAGACGACGGGCTGATTAGATTTTGGTGACCTTGACATCATTCTCAAGGTCACAGTGGAACTGATTTTTTCAACATGATAATGTACATGTAAATCTTGTCAGCGGGATATCTGCAGAACCATTCACAGGAATTCCATCATATCTTACACAAAGCACCTCCTTGGGAAGACAAAGCGCTGATTAGATTTTGGTGACCTTGACATTATTCTCAAGGTCACAGTGGAGCTTTGACTTTTCCGACATGTTTGACAGTCGATTTTGCTGATTTTGACATTATTTTTCAATTTTGAAGTATTAATTTGCGGCGGGGGATTATGTCACCTTAGTGACAACCACTTGTTTTAATGCTTTTTGGGCCATGGGTTATATATTTTAGAAAATGAATTTATTTTCGTTGATGCATTGTAGTCAAGTACCTTTAATGCATCAAGCTGGGTTTGTGAATGTCCTATGCAATTAAATTTGTGTTGCAATCAAGATGGTCCGACTTGTTGGAAATTGATCAAAATAGGTGACTCTCCTTTTCGATTTCTTCCCAGTTGTCAGTATTATTTGTTCGTCCGTATTATTAGGCGTGATCAACGCTAGACACAGGTAATACTTACACTCTTTTAAATGTTTAAATACCACACTGTAATGTGTAATGTGAAGTACCATTCGCTTTAACCGCATACATAGTATGTGTGACGGCGGCCCGTATACTTGAGTATTAGTAAAGCACAAAACTATGAAAAATGCTTTTCAGCTGCACTTAAGGTACTGTGACAGTAATCAGTCATTCGCTATGATTTATTATCTACTAATTATAGGTTTTATAGGTGATTGTCATGGGACCACATTATTGGACCGTCATCAAAGGTTTTTTAAAAACAATTTATAAAGAGCATTGGTATATGCGCACCTAATCTACTTGAACATTTTAATGATTTCATGTTTTTTAAAAGAAGTGGAAACTAGATTTTAAAGAGTGCAATTCAATGTCATACACGTGAACAAATCTGCTATTTAAACTCGCTCATCGTTGAAAAAGGCATTGGATTCAACTAAGAATATTCCTTAAATAAGCAAAATATCATGTTCAAATGTACAGCCTCCAAATAACACGAGGCATAATAACCATAAAACTGTTTCCATATACATGTGAGGTAGGGTAACCATAACCACATGGATATGAGGATTGGTAACCAGAGAAATACATGTGCACGTGAGACACGGTAATTTAATCAACCATTTTACCAATTTAAATTATTCTATTTGTGCATGTGATGCAGTGTACTGAAACATTATTTTCATATGCACGTGGGGCACGCACGTCTCCTAAAAACGTGTATATATGCGTAGGAGACAGTGTAACACGTTTTCAAAGATTCGTTATTCAGTAGAACACGGATATAGCGAACAAATTTATAAGTTCCGTTAAAAGCCCAATGATAAACGCGAAAAGCGAACAGCGAATATAGCGAACTGAATTCTTTGGTCCCTTGGAGTTCGTTATATCTGTGTTCTACTGTAAAAACAAATGATCAACTTAAACAATGAAACTGGTAATGGCCAAAAGAACATACAGATTCAACATAAACGACGAACTGTTTGACCGGATTAAATAATTGTATGTGTCAACATGATCAACTTTGATTTCAATACACTTTTCCTATCAGTTGGTAATCCCTCATGGGTAGAACACTTTTTAGGCCAGCATCAAGTACTGAATCACTGCATCTTTCTGTTAGTCAGTTTTTTTTCTACGGATATTTTCCTTCACTTTCGGTAAATAGTTAATCACTGGAAGCCAGGTCAGATGAGTATAGACTATAGAGATAGTTTAGTCCTATATTAAAGGCCACGTGGCCCAGAGTACAACACTAACCATCCTGTAGAGGACGAGGAAGATATTTGAACCAACAAGAATGTACAGCTTATAACCACAGGGTCATGTACAGTCGAAAACTAGTGATTAGAAAGCGTATGAGGTTGACGATCGAACCCTCATACTTTCGACTGCATGTGCTTCCTTGTCATAGTGTTCGACAATACATGATCCTGTACAGCTAGCAGCTTTTGCCAGAAGGAAGGTTATGAGATGATGCAAGTGCAACACTATGAGATGTATAGCCTATACAATAGACCCACATGGCCAATGTCAGTTTATCGCCAGTTTACACAACAAACACACTTCCTTTACTGTTGTTCATCAACGGCTTGTTTCCTGTTTATAGATGGACACATTTTAAAGGGGCAGTAGCACGTTTTTGGCAAATTTTATTTTTTCAAATTTCCCAATTATAATGATAGTTTATGTCATTTATATTACTTTGCAGGCTAAAACATCTTATTACACAAACCAATTATCCGTAGTGGTCATACCTGTGTTGCGTATAAAGCAAAATTTGCACAGCGGCCATTTTATTGTGAACACAATTTATTATTTCGAATGACAAAAACTATATCCATGACCTTACAGAAGCATGTACACTCATTTCTTAACTTGATTTTCCGAAGAGAGATTTACCATTGGTGACATTATTTTTCAAATACATTTCATCGACTTATTTCAGCGAAAAAACGTGCTACTGCCCCTATTAGTTATAAACGAATTATCGATTTTAATCTAGGAAATATAAGAACCACAATCAAGTCGTCATGAAAATTTCTCTCTCATTACAAATGGTTTGTGTACTTTTCCAGAAACCAGCAGGTTATAGGTTCGATTCCATGTTTTGACAAAATCGTTTGTGAATCTACTGTTGTTGCATCTTTATTTAGATTTGGGAAATAACAATATCAAAAGTCATTACTTTATAACAAGAAGTATCATATCAAGTGTCGAGAGTCCTGGTAAAAATAACCAAGATCCTAGTTCCTCTAATATAAACTTATATACACTCCGTGTGCTTTTAGTTTGTGGTCTGTTGCAAAAGATTCACAAGTATTGAAGAGTTATCTCCCTTCATATATGCATGTCCCCAATAAATCAAAGAAATCAAAGAGTTGGAAAACGTAGAGATCTTTTTTTTATCCTCTTGAATTTTTTTCACAAACATTACAATTCAGACTAAATGTCATTTCTCATTCCAAAGAGATTACGCCACTCAGTTTTTCCATTCTAATTAATTAAGGATAGAAGTGGGGAAAACATGACAATATAGTCTGTAATAAAAGCGTACCGAAATTGTAAATTCTAAACTCAGCAAAATATTATCCCCAGTAATATGTTTCATCTGGATTGTGTTATAATAATCATATATTAATGTATTATAGGTACATCCATTGTGTTGTTTGGGGTCACATATGCTAAACGTTGTGTTATTTTATCGAGAAGTACTGACTGTTGCTGAAAATTGCCATTCTGATCTTAGTCGGCTCAGTATACCGACGATATAAAGGTAAAAGTAATGATTTCTGATCGAAAACCGGACAATGCACTGCGTGTGGGGCGCATCAATTAGTCAAACAAAATTTTGGAAACTTATTAACAACAGACTTAAAGAAAACTTTAAGTTGATAATGTTTAATAGGTCTTATAACTAATGTACATGTAAATAGAACATGTAGTTTCGGTTTCTGCACAAGTGTAATGATGTTGCTCGATTTTAATATGAAACTAGTAATTATTACATATTTGGCGATTGGGGATGAATATGCAAGTTAAGTGAAATTATTTGAACTGATATCAACACATATTGTACGTTGTCATGTATAAAAGGCAAAGAGAATTTTATAAAAACACAATGGATGCACCTTTAACAGAAATCTCCCCTCTAATTTTGTTTCCACAAAAATACCTGATAGAACCCTCCCTTTAAGAAGTATTTCAATAACACTGTGTATCGAATCAAAATAAGATACAAAGCTTTGTATAATAATTCTACTACATATTTGAATAAAAAATATGAAGTTTGGTGATCCTTAGCAAATTGAGGAGAGTATATTTGGTCACAGTGCATAGGCAGTGTCAAATTTACCAAAAATAACATTAATTCCAAAGTTTTAATTGATATTATCCATAAAAAAGATTAGTTTAAACAAATCAATATCCAACAAACATATTTAAAATGTTTATTTTCATACATATGTACATGTCATTATAAATTACACAAGATTATATATAATAGATCGATGAAAATCATTAGAAGAATATGAAGTTGTTAAATATCCTCCCTTCACTTTACACTTGAATTTACATAGACAGCGTAGGAACATTACTTTAAAACATAAATAATTTGCTTTGTTTAAAGTTTTTACCAGTATCTGAAACAGACCTGCCAGAAAACAGTAGTCGATATAATTACCAAAATTAAACTTTCTGAATGGCTGTTATTTATTAACTTGAGTTCATTCACTGCTTACAGTTTACTCTTCATTCAGATGCAAATATTACATATATAAAACAAAGGTTGAGTTTATATTCACAAATATTGTGGAAAACGATAGAAAAACCCATTCTCGGCCCACAGAGATTACTCCCTTCATATTGTAATCTCTGTTACATATGGAGTACTTTCTCAACTAGAAATAGAGAACTCTGATTGGTTGCATCAGAAGTTAGTTCAAACTGAGCATTCCATAACTCTTGTAATTAATAGAGTTGCTTCATCTTTGCAATAGGCACATATATAGTTTACAAAATAGAACTCAGTGGAAAAAAATAAAGAGGTTAATTACCAGTGTTGGTAACTTTCACTGCCAAGGGATTAATCGACAAAAGTGAAATACCGCCTATATGCAATAGAGGTCATGACAGAAGATCTAAGGGAGTAACCTCTATTGGAAGAGAATGTGTACACCATGAATGGTGAGAAACTGATACAAATAATATAACTACCAGTTGATATGCAATAGCTCATCACTATCTAAAATCACAGATGTTTGAAGAATGTTTGTAGAGATGCTGTTAGCGAACAACCTTTTTCAGTTTAGGTCGTAACTGAAATAAGGCAGACACACGACTTCTAACTGTTATCGTGGAATTAGAAATACGTTCTTGAATTGTTGAGTATGCTATTGGATCGGCAATGACTTCCGTGTTCCCCTCCACTTCGCGACATTCCTCCTCATGAATGTAAACTGGTTTCCCAACGGACAGATGAACAAACCTGGACATTTCTTGAGCCTTCTGCTTTGCATTGTGGATTGCAACAAGACTCGCCTGTTTCCTGTTGATGACAATACATACAGATATAAATATTGATAATATAAACTATAAAACTTCAATCAGCTGTAACAAATAATATGTGAACTTCCAATAAAATATTTAAGGGCATATTGTACTAAGGAATAAAGCTCAAGACCAAACCCTGACAACAAATAGTTTTCCACTGACAATGAAAGCTCATTGGCCATAATCTCTAGAGCTAATGGTTCCAAGATCTTTCACTGGCTGCTGGATCCAAAGTTATAATTTGTTAGAAAACACGTAGTCAATACGAGTCTTAACAGTTACTGTTGCAAAACCAATCAGACACATAAGATTTTTTAAGTTTGTGTTGTATAACTTTGGATCCAGAGGATAGTGTTGATTTTACAGGATATCATCATTATAGTTTATAGATCATTAAAAATGGCGAACATCAAGATCTACCACAAACCTTAAACTCTCGAGACTGCTGTTCGTGTGGAAGAATTCTGGAAGGGTGATGGAGACAGTTTCGTCAAGTTTCTCTACAAGGAGATTAGCAACATTCTCACTCTTCTTTATGTCACCAAACTGGACACCAACTTCAGCCTCCATTACATACAGCGCATCGCAGCGAGAGAGATGTTTGTGTGTGTGCATGTCCTTCTCCTGCAATGTAAGAAAACTTTTCATTTACAACAAACATTGTCCCTTGTTATCAAACATTACCATCAATTTAAAACATTTGTTAACCACTCAAAGAGTCGGCGGCAGAATTAATACACCAAAATCATAACGATCAAGATAAGAGGCGTAAGATAAAATATCTTAATCCGATCTAAGAATTTGATACCATCTTTGATGACGACTTTCGCTTTTCGTTTCAAAGGGTTAAATCTATGTTTCCTCCTTTGGAAAATATAATGCCTTAAACGTAACAGATAATAAATACAAAAAACTTAATTTTAATGCTTTTTGGGCCACGGGTTATATATTTTAGAAAATGAATTTATTTTCGTTGATGCATTGTAGTCAAGTACCTTTAATGCATCAAGCTGGGTTTGTGAATGTCCTATGCAATTAAATTTGTGTTGCAATCAAGATGGTCCGACTTGTTGGAAATTGATCAAAATAGGTGACTCTCCTTTTCGATTTCTTCCCAGTTGTCAGTATTATTTGTTCGTCCGTATTATTAGGCGTGATCAACGATAGACACAGGTAATACTTACACTCTTTTAAATGTTTAAATACCACACAGTAATGTGTAATGTGAAGTACCATTCGCTTTAACCGCATACATAGTATGTGTGACGGCGGCCCGTATTTGAGCATACAAGTAAGGCACAAAACTATGAAAAATGCTTTTCAGATGCACTTAAGGTACTGTGACAGTAATCAGTCATTCGCTTTGATTTATTATCTACTAATTATAGGTTTTTAAAGGTCATTGTCATGGGACCACATTATTGGACCGTCATCAAAGGTTTTTTAAAAACAATTTATAAAGAGCATTGGTATATGCGCACCTAATCTACTTGAACATTTTAATGATTTTAGTTGTTAAAAAGAAGTGGAAACTAGATTTTAAAGAGTGCAATTCAATGTCATACACGTGAACAAATCTGCTATTTAAACTCGCTCATCGTTGAAAATGATATTGGATTCAACTAAGAATATTCCTTAAATAAGCAAAATATCATGTTCAAATGTACAGCCTCCAACATGTTATTCTTGGAGTTGGAAAATATGAAAACTTTACAAACGACAGACGTGTCATAAGCCTGTTTGGTCTAAGGAGGTTTTCATATTCACACGAGGCATAATAACCATAAAACTGTTTCCATATACATGTGAGGTAGGGTAACCATAACCACATGGATATGAGGATTGGTAACCAGAGAAATACATGTACACGTGAGTCACGGTAATTTAATAAACCATTTAACCATTAAATTATTCTATTTGTGCATGTGATGCAGTGAACTTAAACATTATGGTCATATGCACGTGGGGCACGCACGTCTCCTAAAAACGTGTATATATGCGTAGGAGACAGTGTAACACGTTTTCAAAGATTCGTTATTCAGTAGAACACGGATATAGCGAACAAATTTATAAGTTCCGTTAAAAGCCCAATGATAAACGCGAAAAGCGAACAGCGAATATAGCGAACTGAATTCTTTGGTCCCTTGGAGTTCGTTATATCTGTGTTCTACTGTAAAAACAAATGATCAACTTAAACAATGAAACTGGTAATGGCCAAAAGAACATACAGATTCAACATAAACGACGAACTGTTTGACCGGATTAAATAATTGTATGTGTCAACATGATCAACTTTGATTTCAATACACTTTTCCTATCAGTTGGTAATCCCTCATGGGTAGAACACCTTTTAGGCCAGCATCAAGTACTGAATCACTGCATCTTTCTGTTAGTCAGTTTTTTTCTACGGATATTTTCCTTCACTTTCGGAAAATAGTTAATCACTGGAAGCCAGGTCAGATGAGTATAGACTATAGAGATAGTTTAGTCCTATATTAAAGGCCACGTGGCCCAGAGTACAACACTAACCATCCTGTAGAGGACGAGGAAGATATTTGAACCAACAAGAATGTACAGCTTATAACCACAGGGTCATGTACAGTCGAAAACTAGTGATTAGAAAGCGTATGAGGTTGACGATCGAACCCTCATACTTTCGACTGCATGTGCTTCCTTGTCATAGTGTTCGACAATACATGATCCTGTACAGCTAGCAGCTTTTGCCAGAAGGAAAGTTATGAGATGATGCAAGTGCAACACTATGAGATGTATAGCCTATACAATAGACCCACATGGCCAATGTCAGTTTATCGCCAGTTTACACAACAAACACACTTCCTTTACTGTTGTTCATCAACGGCTTGTTTCCTGTTTATAGATGGACACATTTTAAAGGGGCAGTAGCACGTTTTTGGCAAATTTTATTTTTTCAAATTTCCCAATTATAATGATAGTTTATGTCATTTATATTACTTTGCAGGCTAAAACATCTTATTACACAAACCAATTATCCGTAGTGGTCATACCTGTGTTAGTTATAAAGCAAAATTTGCACAGCGGCCATTTTATTGTGAACACAATTTATTATTTCGAATGACAAAAACTATATCCATGACCTTACGGAAGCATGTACACTCATTTCTTAACTTGATTTTCCGAAGAGAGATTTACCATTGGTGACATTATTTTTCAAAATACATTTCATCGACTTATTTCAGAGAAAAAACGTGCTACTGCCCCTATTAGTAATAAACGAATTATCGATTTTAATCTAGGAAATATAAGAACCACAATCAAGTCGTCATGAAAATTTCTCTCTCATTACAAATGGTTTGTGCACTTTTCCAGAAACCAGCAGGTTACAGGTTCGATTCCATGTTTCGACAAAATCGTTTGTGAATCTACAGTTGTTGCATCTTTATTTAGATTTGGGAAATAACAATATCAAAAGTCATTACTTTATGACAAGAAGAATCATATCAAGTGTCGAGGGCCATATCCCTCGTTCATGATGAACACCTCTGTCCATACGTAGCAGTCATCAACGTGAGTTACCGGTAGACCAGTATGAAATTTGAATACCAGAATAAAACAAAGGAGCCAGTGTGTAGGTATACTGATTAGAGAGTCCTGGTAAAAATAACCAAGATCCTAGTTCCTCTAATATAAACTTATATACACTCCGTTTGCTTTTAATTTGTGGTCTGTTGCAAAGTTTCCCAAGTATTGAAGAGTTATCTCCCTTCATATATGCATGTCCCCAATAAATCAAATAAATCAAAGAGTTGGAAAACGTAGAGATCTTTTTTTTATCCTGTTGAATTTTTAGCTCATCAGGCCTGAAAGGCCCGATGGGCTTATGGCATGGGATGGCGTCCGTCCGTCCGTACGTAAACTTTTCACTTTTTCGACTTCTTCTCCAGAACCAATAACTCTTAGAGAGCTGAATTTTTATGTACGGACTCCTTGGCCAATGGGGATTCTAAATTGTAGATTTGGTGACCCTGTGACCCCAAATAAGGGCCCCAGGGGTCATAACCTTAAAAGCTATTTTCATCTTCTTCTCCAGAACCAATGACTCCAGAGAGCTGAAATTTTATGTACAGACTCCTTGGCCAATGGGGATTCTAAATTGAAGATTTGGTGACCCTGTGACCCAAAATAAGGGCCACAGGGGTCATAACCTAAAAAGCTATTTTCATCTTCTTCTCCAGAACCAATGACTCCAGAGAGCTGAAATTATATGTACATACTCCTTGGCCAATGGGGATTCTAAATTGTAGATTTGGTGACCCTGTGACCCCAAATAAGGGCCTCACAGGCCATAACCTAAAATCCTGTTTTCATCTTTTTCTCCGGAACAAAAAGATATAGAAGGCTGTAATATTGTATGCAAACTCTTTAGCCAATGGGGATTCTAACTTGTAAATTTGGTGACCCTGTGACCCCAAATATGGGCCACAGCCTAAAAAAAACCTTTGAAAATGAATTTTGAACTGATATTTTATGACACTTCAATCACAATGATTTGAAATATATGTCGACTTGAGATAACAATCTACATTGTGGACATGTTTGTCAAATTGATGTAATCAATGTGAAATGAGAACTATTGAATAGCCTATGAACTGAAAATTGTGACAAGGCATAAAGGACTAAATTGAAGAGGAGTTAAGAATTCTTTTATTTTACATGAAATATGTGAACTGCATATGACTGGTGATGAAATGATAAGATAAGATTATTTTCATCTTCTTCTCCAAGATGAAAAGACCTAGAAGGCTGTCATGTTGTGTAAAGAGTCTTTAGCAAATGGAGATTCTAAATGTAGATTTGGTGACCCTATGGCCCCAAATAAGGGCCGCAGGGGTCATAACCTAAAATCCTGTTTCATCTTTTTTTCTCCAGATGAAACCTAAAAGGTTGTAATATTGTACGCAAAATCTTTAGCTAATGGGGATTCTAACTTGTAAATTTGGTGACCCTGTGACTCCCAATATGGGCCACAGCCTTAAAAACCTTTAAAAATTAATTTTGAACTGATATTTTATGGCACTTCAATCACTATTTATTTGATCCCTAATAAAATCATCATTTCGATATATGAGTCCTAACTTAGGTTTAAGAAATGCAGAATTGTAAAAAAAAGTAACTTTGCAGTTAATCTTAATCAGCAGGTATGTGAAATATATGTCGACTTGAGATAACAATCTACATTGTGGACATGTTTGTCAAATTGATGTAATCAATGTGAAATGAGAACTATTGAATAGCCTATGAACTGAAAATTGTGACAAGCCACAAAGGACTAAATTGAAGAGGAGTTAAGAATTCTTTTATTTTACATGAGATATGTGAACTGCATATGACTGGTTATGAAATGATAAGATAAGATTATTTTCATCTTTTCCTCTAGAACGAAAAGACCTAGAAGGTTGTCATGTTGTATAAAGAGTCTTTAGCCAATGGAGATTCTAAATTGTAGATTTGGTGACCCAGTGGCCCCAAATAAGGGCCTCACAGGCCATTACCTAAAATCCTGTTTTCATCCAGAACAAACTAGAAGGAATATTTTGTTCACAATGTTTAGATGTTTGGATGACAAGGCTTAGAACCGAGATTGTTTAGCCAATGTGATTCTAAATTGTACTATGTACCATAAGATTCATCACATTGCCTGTTCTCTTTAAGCCTTATACAGTTAGATCAGTGCTGCCAGTGTTTAGTGCAAGCAAGAGTCTATTACATAATTTGGCGGTAAAACAAAAAAAACACAGCTGGCTTGTAACCAGAGCCAAGGGGTCAGAATATTGCATAATCTCCTGTGTGTTGACCTTGCTGTGAGTGCTCTCTCTCAATTTCAAGAATAAGATTTGTCAGGGTTAGGGATTGTACATTATATTGAGACAACATATTTCTGTCTTCATCATCAAACAAAATAAACACTGATGAGCTACAGTGCCCATGGCTCTTTTTTTTTCACAAACATTACAGTTCAGACTAAATGTCATTTCTCATTCCAAAGATGTTACTCCACTCAGTTTTTCCATTCAAATTAAGGATAGAAGTGGGAAAAGAATGACAATATAGTCTGTAATAAAAGCGTACCGAAATTGTAAAATCTAACCTCAGCAAAATATCGACCCCGGTAATTTGTTTCAACTGTTCATTGTGTTATAACAATCATGTATTAATGTATTATAGGTACATCCATTGTGTTGTTTGGGGTAACATATGCTAAACGTTGTGATATTTTATTGAGAAGTACTGACTGTTGCCGAAAATTGCCATTTTGATCTTCATCGGCTCAGTATACCGTCAATATACAGGTAAAAGGAATGATTTCTGATCGAAAACCGGACAATGCACTACGTGTGGCGCGCATCAATTAGTCACACATAATTTTGGAAACTTATTAACAACAGACTTAAAGAAAACTTTAATTTGATAATGTTTAATAGGTCTTATAACTACTGTACATGTAAATAGAACGTGTAGTTTCGGTTTCTGCACAAATATAATGATGTTGCTCGATTTTAATATAAAACTAGTAATTATTACATATTTGGCGATTGGGGATGAATATGCAAGTTAAGGGAAATTATTTGAACTGATATCAACACATATTGTACGATGTCATGTATAAAAGGCAAAGAGAATTTTATAAAAACACAATGGATGCACCTTTAACAGAAATCTCCCCTCTAATTTTGTTTCCACAAAAATACCTGATAGAACCCTCCCTTTAAGAAGTATTTCAATAACACTGTGTATCGAATCAAAATAAGATACAAAGCTTTGTATAATAATTCTACTACATATTTGAATAAAAAATATGAAGTTTGGTGATCCTTAGCAAATTGAGGAGAGTATATTTGGTCACAGTGCATAGGCAGTGTCAAATTTACCAAAAATAACATTAATTCCAAAGTTTTAATTGATATTATCCATAAAAAAAGATTAGTTTAAACAAATCAATATCCAACAAACATATTTAAAATGTTTATTTTCATACATATGTACATGTCATTATAAATTACACAAGATTATATATAATAGATCGATGAAAATCATTAGAAGAATATGAAGTTGTTAAATATCCTCCCTTCACTTTACACTTGAATTTACATAGACAGCGTAGGAACATTACTTTTAAATATAAATAATTTGCTTTGTTTAAAGTTATTGCCAGTATCTGAAGTAGACCTGCCAGAAAACTGTAGTCGATATAATTACCAAAATTAAACTTTCTAGATGGTTGTTATTTATTAACTTGAGTTCATTCACTGCTTACAGTTTACTCTTCATTCAGATGCAAATATTACATATATAAAACAAAGGTTGAGTTTATATTCACAAATATTGTGGAAAACAATAGAAAAACCCATTCTCTTCCCACAGAGATTACTCCCTTCATATTGTAATCTCTGTTACATATGGAGTACTTTCTCAACTAGAAATAGAGAACTCTGATTGGTTGCATCAGAAGTTAGTTCAAACTGAGCATTCCATAACTCTTGTAATTAATAGAGTTGCTTCATCTTTGCAATAGGCACATATAGTTTACAAAATAGAATTCAGTGGAAAAAAATAAAGAGGTTAATTACCAGTGTTGGTAACTTTCACTGCCAAGGGATTAATCGACAAAAGTGAAATACCGCCTATATGCAATAGAGGTCATGACAGAAGGTCTAAGGGAGTAACCTCTATTGGAAGAGAATGTGTACACCATGAATGGTGAGAAACTGATACAAATAATATAACTACCAGTTGATATGCAATAGCTCATCACTATCTAAAATCACAGATGTTTGAAGAATGTTTGTAGAGATGCTGTTAGCGAACAACCTTTTTCAGTTTAGGTCGTAACTGAAATAAGGCAGACACACGACTTCTAACTGTTATCGTGGAATTAGAAATACGTTCTTGAATTGTTGAGTATGCTATTGGATCGGCAATGACTTCCGTGTTCCCCTCCACTTCACGACATTCCTCCTCATGAATGTAAACTGGTTTCCCAACGGACAGATGAACAAACCTGGACATTTCTTGAGCCTTCTGCTTTGCATTGTGGATTGCAACAAGACTCGCCTGTTTCCTGTTGATGACAATACATACAGATATAAATATTGATAATATAAACTATAAAACTTCAATCAGCTGTAACAAATAATATGTGAACTTCCAATAAAATATTTAAGGGCATAATGTACTAAGGAATAAAGCTCAAGACCAAACCCTGACAACAAATAGTTTTCCACTGACAATGAAAGCTCATTGGCCATAATCTCTAGAGCTAATGGTTCCAAGATCTTTCACTGGCTGCTGGATCCAAAGTTATAATTTGTTAGAAAACACGAAGTCAATACGAGTCTTTAACAGTTACTGTTGCAAAACCAATCAGACACAAAAGATTTTTTAAGTTTGTGTTGTATAGCTTTGGATCCAGAGGATAGTGTTGATTTTACAGGATATCATCATTATAGTTTATAGATCATTAAAAATGGCGAACATCAAGATGTACCACAAACCTTAAACTCTCGAGACTGCTGTTCGTGTGGAAGAATTCTGGAAGGGTGATGGAGACAGTTTCGTCAAGTTTCTCTACAAGGAGATTAGCAACATTCTCACTCTTCTTTATGTCACCAAACTGGACACCAACTTCAGCCTCCATTACATACAGCGCATCGCAGCGAGAGAGATGTTTGTGTGTATGCATGTCCTTCTCCTGCAATGTAAGAAAACTTTTCATTTACAACAAACATTGTCCCTTGTTATCAAACATTACCATCAATTTAAAACATTTGTTAACCACTCAAAGAGGGACTGATATAAACGGTTGTGATTGAGTCTCTGTTGTTAAAATTGGAACAAACATGTAATCAAGTGCATCCTTCTGCGCTTAAATATAAATAAATGCAAAGGTTGACTCAGTTGTGTTCCCTCATCTTTTATCATTTATATATCATATACAGATCTCTATCAGACTTTCCTTATTAGCCCTTGCCGTTGAATACTTTTTAAAACTTTTTTTAGTCTTTGCATATTGACCAATCTCACCTATTAAAGGTTAACATGTAGAACCTAGTACTCACAATTGATGTATTTCTATAACAAACTATATCAGCCTAAAATATTAATATTATCCTACTGCAAACTTAAATATTTTTTTTAATTTCTGAATTAACAAAACAGTTTGATCTAATCTTCAACTGCACCTTAACACCATGGTTTTGTAGGGTCTGCAGGATATAATCAAGTCTTCTAGACACGCTATTCTTGGCATCTGACACAGTGTCTTTCTTGCTGATCACTTTCACTGTAAAGCGACACTGATCAGGGGGTTGTGACACTTCTCCAACCGCCGTCACTCGAATCTGTCTATCCCCCGGCGAGATTCCATCCGCTTCAACCCTATTTTCTCCTTGTATTATCTTCTGTGGAGACTTTGGAACCCGTTGAGGACTTTGCATTTCAGCAAATACTTGCACAGGTCTATATGTAGCCATTTATAACTATAAGGGCATTCGTAAATAAAAATGCTCTCCTCTGTGCATGTATGCAATGACGCTTGCCTCAACTTGTTTTCATGGTTACTTACAAAACAGGAATTTTGACGAGACGTACAACATGAATTACGCATGTAATTTTTACACATCAGAATTTATTTTCCCTAAACAATATATGCATAATAAACGCTATGGTGATATTTTTTCATATAAGTATAACATAGTTGGGATATAAATCGGAACCTAATCCCTGTATAATATTTAAGCATCCCGGAATGATATTTTTCCGTATTACAGTCTCAGTTTTATAGTTAACCAATGATAATTTGCTTATAGCATTAACAATAAATGTAATCTTTAAACAAAACATTTAATCGTCGAACACGATTAAAATCTCGAACCCTAGAAATCTTTTGTTTTAATCCCGATTAAAATTCGTTTGATTTTAAATGGTATCTTATTTGTTATGATTGTAAGCGATAAAACGGAAGTGTCTTTTCCATATCGGGAGCGACCATTCGCCTGGCCAAGGCCAGTTGTAACATTTTCGCACGCTTTCGTTTCAGTGCAATATAGTGCTTTAAACAACAAATAATAGTTATAAAATGGCCTCTAAATATGGAAATAGACCCGAAGGGTCAGATGGAAGCGATTTCTGGCACAGAGAAAGTATTGCTTGGCAGCACAAAGTTAGGTAAGTAAGCTGGTATACCGAGTCTAGTGAGTTGTCAAAATGACCTCCTCGGCTGCGTGCCATATGTTGCCGGTTAGTTCATACTTGGTGGTTACCGGCGGTGGTTGACAACCTGCGTATGAACCATAGACAGTAAACTTGCAATCATTTTGCTAATAATTTAAACAGTATTATTTCACAATGGCAAAATGAAGAAAATGTTTGTTGATCACCCTATTTTCCCCTTTAAAAAATGGTATGGTGGTGGAGGATCTCTCTTGCTATCTGGCGACATTTTGGCATGTTTCTCTGAAGGAAAATCATAAGTATTGGTATGTGAGACCTGAAATACAGCGTCTTAAAGAATATCTTTTTAAAGGAGAAAATGAGTGGCGAACAGATTCTATTCTTCATTTATTGAAAGCTTAGACATGTTTTTCATTAATAATGCATGTTTGGAAGATATGTCGATTAAGAGGTAGTGATTATTTTTCAGTAAGTTAAACTTCAATTGAATAAGATCATGACCCTATATACCACATTTAAAAATGATGACAGACACAAGTGAAGTATCGGAGTATAATGTATAAATCAGATAAGTGTTGTACAAGTTAATTATTATTAATTATAACCATATAAACAGTGTATGCACTAAATATTTTGAATTAACACCAAGAAAATTATCCAAAGCCTGTTTAAATATGAAAAACATTCATTGTATATTTCAGTGTTGAAAACAAGTCTCGCATCCGCTTCAACCTGTTCTTCCACTTCGTGGTCGGAATAATGATGTTTATCCGACTCCTTCCCGCCCTCACAGCATTTTTCGGTGTTTCGGTGAAGATGCTTCGACGATGGGACCTACCAGCACCTCGAGCTTGGGAATATGCTTGGTTTATCAGTGTTATAGCTGCCATTCTCGGCTGGAAGTCAACTCCGAACAATCAAACTTTTCTCATCAAGCAGTACATGCTCGGAACTGTGGTGTTTGGAGTTTTGCCAGTTATTTTTGGTTTTATCGATCTCTGGGAGGACCTATCTAGTTATTACCATGATAAGAAATACACATATGTTATGTTCGGCTTTCCTGCAGTAATTGTGTGGTGCTTGTTCCTGTTTGCTGCAATACAGTTACATACCTTTGGATTATATTTTGGCACTGTACTCATTAGGGCATGGCGACCCAGGCCTGTTAAACCTAAAGAACAGTAAAACAATTCTTCTGTCAAGTTTTGCATGTTTTCAATGTTTTACCCATACTTATAAATCCAGCTGTCAAATCTTACAAAAACAGGTATTTTAAAATCTAATGTCTTATTGTAAGTCGGAAGAGACCTGGAACTCTTTTTCTGTGCCAGAATTTTACTTTTTCATTGGAACGTTTTGACAGAAATCTGTCAACTTGCCATTCATAATGTCATATTAAAATTTGCAATTATTATAATGATATATTTACAGTAAATAGATATAGCATGCAGTGATCATGATAGTTTCCATATGTCATCCGTTTATCACATTAATCAAGAAATTCGGGAACCTAATAATTTTTTTGCTTTAATGCTTATTGAAATAGCATACAAATAATTTAGCTAATATTTGACAGCTGGATACACTTACCATCTAACTTATTTCAGTGGTTTCACATACCATCTCCGCATACTGTAGTTGTTCAAGATGCAATATTCCATGTTTGACACTAGTGCAATACTTTGCAACCTTGTAGCTAACATATATTGGTTTAAGGTTTCATTCTATTCTAATATTCATCCCATATTTAGGCCAGACAAAACTAATGACTTGTTTTACGTTTTTTGGGGGGCATGTAAACAAAAGGGAGGAGGGGAAAAAAGTTTGTCAAGTTGCAAGAAAGGTTGCAAGTTAAAAACAAAATGGGGGAAAATAGATTTGGTAACAATTTAGTGAGGAAGGATTCAGAGTAGCGTTATTTTTCCTTCCAATATTGTCAATCACATGGTAGGAGATTCCAAAAACAAGTACAAGGTGACGACCTTATAATCTGTGTTCATTGTATCAAAGTTCAGGGACTGGAGAATTAAATGCATTGTATGAAATAATGGCTGTCCCACAACCTGTAATCTGCTCTGTGGTGGCAACAGTAAACTGATAAAGTAACACTTTTGGGATGGTTTAACAATGGATTTTTCCAAATATTACTTTGGATAATGGGCTGCAATTAATCGTCCTGACATAACGTAAAAAATGATGTCTTTTGACATAGAAAAAACACTTTTTGCCTGCAAATATATTCATTGTTTCAATGTCTTTTCTCACTTGTTCATAGATTCCAACATCTTATCAAAAGTGGAATTTATTGATGTATCAACAAATTTTCATATATTTCAATGGTTGATGAATCAACTTTTTGGACTAGAAATATGAACCATTCTGTGGATTGTTCTTTCAATATAATATAACTCCAAATTATAATATCTTCTTTTACATGAATGGAAAAAAAAATTCCTTTTTAAAAACAAAATATCTTTGCTCCCTTTTCCTTGCATTGCACTTTGTGTCCACAATTGATTTGGAGAGCAGTATTGGATTGTGAATTTGTTTGTTTGGAAGTCTACCCATGTTTCTTGCACTTGAACTAATGTAGGTAGCTGATACCGAATACAAAATGTTTTGTCTATGGATGTTTGGAGATGTTTGTTCATTAACCATGCAAGTTGTGTGCAAGTTTTTAAAAATAAACATGAAGAAAACATCTCTAGTTTTCTCTCTTTGACTATTTTGTTTAATGTTTTACCACCATATGTACTTAAAGATGTTTGAAGTTATAATTTTTGTTCTGCTCAATTTCAAACATAATGAACATGGAAAGTACCTTTATCTAAATGCTCTTCATATCACAAGAGGTGTGAGTACTGAAGTTATCTTGAGGACTTACCTGTTACGTTAATAGTGTATCCATGTTATTAGTGAATAGTTAGGTCAAATATAAAGTTAAACAATAATTTAGAATATCATTTGAATAAAATTGCTGTCTCAAAGTCCTATTCTTTGAGTATGCTAAGGGAATCTGAAATAATTCATGGTAATGTTTATCCAAAAGGCTATCCTGTTAGGCAAATTACATTGCCAGCACTACAAGAGTTGCATAAATGTGACCCTTTGCATGTCTGTGATGATAGTGAAGCTTGAGCCTGCCTCTAAAGTAGATAGAGACTGACCTTTGTCATTAGAAGCATGTTCCAATGTGTGCTCCATCCATCCAAGTCAGGTACAAACAACACTGCCAACTGCAACCACAATCATATTGCTCAATAATCTGAAGATATGAATAGTCTTGAGCCAGGGTTGAATAGTGTGGATATAATTATAGTCTGAAGGGGAGGTAAATAACCTCATTATAGTAAAATATCCATGAATTTGTCACATTTGCAATATTTGCTGATGGACATGAACCTTCTGGCTTTCATCGAGTGTACAACATTGTGTTCAGAAGATATAAATCGACTAGTAGTGACATTTTGTTAGGCATAAGAGTTGTGCAAGTGAACAGTTGAAGGAACCTGAAGATGCAGAAATACAAATCAACGGAACACCTTCTTTAGAAAAATTACTGGCTTGCATGGTCCTTTAGACAGGTTTAATACAAGAACATTGGTCAGCCTTGGTTGTCAAGAGCAAAACTACACCACAAACACTGTACATATTTGTTTGATCTCCAGGACTCTGAGAGGTAACGCCTCTTGGTACGATCACTGGATGATGATTCATTTTAATGAAAATTAATGTCAGTGAAGAGGAGATGTACTCAGGAACTTTACACATCTGCATTGAACTCGGTGATGATACTTGCTTATAGATATGAGATGCTAACCAGCAGATGTTGAACCATCTAAGTGCACTTCAGTGTTGTCGTCTGCCTCCGGAACCGGTGACTGGGCTCTTCTTGTTGCAGAGTCGTCGTTGTTGTATTGGAACCTAAAGGTATCTTATTTACAAGTATCCAAATTAAATTCGATAATAACGTAAACAAGACTGTTGTCCAATGGCAGATCTAGAACCCTTAAATACAGGTGCACTCCTTCCAAACAAAAATCCTGAAACATCGCCTCCCGGGTTGAATATTTTCTATGCAGTTTTACTTTTGTTTCTAATGTCAGTCATTTTCCGCCAATGAAAATTAGCTTTATTGAAAATTGAGAATTTAATCTAAACTCCTTTAACATATTAAATTTGATAATCACGTTAAATAAGACTGTTGTCTAATGGCGGATCTAGACCCTTCGACATTGTTTTTAAAGTCAGTAGTGAAAGACGGAAACATGGATCCGCCATGTTGTCTGCTGTTAATCGAACATTCTGATGGTGGGTTAAAACTTAATGGTTCAAAATGTTCACCATTCACATTTCGTTTTCTGTTATTTTTTCTCAGGTTTCTCTGAGTGGCAAAAACTGGTTTCAACTTTCAACTCTTCGACCAACACTCTTACCACCATTTCTTGCTGAACGGAGAACGAACCTATCTAAGACTGTATGGAGTTTCGTGATGTTATGTGGGGGTTATCAATCGAGAATGACTTTCGATTGTAAATGGTCTATCCAGTAAAGATGATATTTCTCATAGTTGTATGCACACATGTTTACTTCATGACTTTGACGTGTAGTACACAAACATTCTGCATTTCAAGATATGTTGATGTAGAGTGATTCACCCTACCCTTGACTGTTGCTGTACAGATGTGGTTGACTATTCCCTTCTGTGAGTTGTGACACGCTCCGGTCCTTGCTGAATCTGAACTTTGCCCTCTTTGACCTTATTTGGAATAAATAATTTTAAAAACTGGTTTGGTTTATTCATATGTTTGTGTTGACGTTTGAGAAAGTAAATTTTTTATTTACACAACAATTTCAACTCGATATATCATGCTACACTCGGCTATTAAAGAACACATATAAGAACAGGAAGATTTTCTGGATAACAACTTCTTTAATGTTAAAATACACGACGTTTCGGAGTACATACTCACTCCTTCTTCAGGTGGAATGTAAAGAAATAACAAAAAATGATGCATTTATAAGCAAACAAAACAATGGTGAGGAAACTCAATCAGGGAGATTAACATGCATAAGAATGGTATACAGTGGGGATTTGTAATACAAACATGAGGGGTAAAGCATGAATGTGATATACAATGAGGATTTGCAATACAAACATGAGGGGAGTAAGTACTTGAGTGGTGGATAAACAATGGCCTGTAGGCTTCATTGAAGATGTAAATGCCAATTGTTGATGTTGAGGCTTTGAAGTTGTTGCATGGTGATTGGACAGGTGTGAGAAACTCTATTTACAAGGCATCTCCATGGTATAATGTCGTTGATAACAATAACCTAAACCTTAGTGTCGTTGGTACATTAATCTACGCACATGTACTACGTGTTCATGCTTCCTCTATTACAAAGGTCGTGATATGTGCCCTCCTTTGATGTGTTGATTAACGTTCATCTATACAATAACTCTTATATCTTCATCTGTATCACCTCTTCTTTTCATCAACTCTATATATTTTCATTTTCATCAACACGAGATGTAGCTTCACCACAGTTATTACAATTTGGAGCAGTTATTACACTTTGAAGCACTTTTTATTACAATTTGGGGCAGCTTGACAGTATGTTTTACGAAAAACGAGTTATTACAATTTGGAGCAGTTTGTATTACAATTTGGAGCAGTTTGTATTACAATTTGGAGCAGGTATTACAATCTGGAGCATTTATTACAATTTGGAGCATTACAAACGCACTCCACTAAGCGAAATATTCAAGTGACATTATCCATGAAAACAATAGACGAGAGTGCACTGACATTTATGTTACATCAACGCAAGACCAGAAGCCCATAAAGCAAGTTAAGAGAAATGTCAGATTTCATATTCCCCAGATTTCTGGGTTATGTTAATGTAGATCAGATATCATCTTATTGATAGACTGCCTTCGTGATGTGGCTCGTTGGAAGATGAATACGATTAAAATATGGATGCATATGAACTTTAGAGACGTATCTTTCGCAAGATCTGTGTTTTCATTGGACATATTTGAGCGTGTGTGCGATTGAGCCAATCAATCTTCATTTCATACTCGAAGGCCACAGCCCTATAGTACATAATACACTTGAATATACACGAATATAGATGTCATATTGCGCTGTTCTCTTACTAGTCCACAGCCCTACAGTACATAATACACTTGAATATACACGAATATAGATGACATATTGCGCTGTTCTCTTACTAGTCCGAAACCCTATAGTACATAATGCACTTGAATATACACGAATATAGATGTCATATTGCGCTGTTCTCTTACTAGTCCACAGCCCTACAGTACATAATGCACTTGAATATACACGAATATAGATGTCATATTGCGCTGTTCTCTTACTAGTCCACAGCCCTATAGTACATAATGCACTTGAATATACACGAATATAGATGACATTGCGCTGTTCTCTTACTAGTCCACAGCCCTACAGTACATAATACACTTGAATATACACGAATATAGATGACATATTGCGCTGTTCTCTTACTAGTCCACAGCCCTATAGTACATAATGCACTTGAATATACACGAATATAGATGACATATTGCGCTGTTCTCTTACTAGTCCGAAACCCTATAGTACATAATGCACTTGAATATACACGAATATAGATGACATATTGCGCTGTTCTCTTAGTAGTCCACAGCCCTATAGTACATAGCCTACTACACTTGAATATACACGAATATAGATGACATATTGCGCTGTTTTCTTACTAGTCGTTTCCGATTTGTATATCATACATGGTATATAAACATAGTAATTATATCCTGATTTTTACAGTTAAATAAAGATGAAGATTTATCGAGTCACTGAGAGTAAGTGTGAGTGCACTGTTTACTTCTTCTTATGTTAAACAAAATCACTGTACTGCTGAAATCGAGTGTACCATATAATTGCATGTTTACTGACGATTCAATACACCTTATAAATCTATTATTTCTAATGCAAGTCTTCGACATACATACATAATGCAGTGTGTCGAACACCAGGTATATTTGATCCAGTGCCATTGGTAAAGTTGATACAAGTGTATTGATAGACATTTTACTTCACTGATCTGGTTTAAACAATATGTGTTTCAAAAGAAAGGGATTGGTTAACAGACAAGCAGCCTATTCTATACCTCTCCCTTACTTCACTGATCTCAGTATCTCATTGCTCATTATATACAGAAATAAATAATCTTATTACCGATGAACTACATAGCCAATGGTTCTATTTTATTTTATATAAGGCCAGGCAAAATGCATTGTTTGTTCTGCGGAATAGTGATTCTATTCCATGTAATGACATCCATGTTTAATATTCTCAACTCATTTCAACTTCCAAATGCAAGGCATGCCAGTCTCCATTACTGGCTGATTTAGACCTTGCAGTATTTCCTTAAAATCTCTGTGCTTGGAATCCGGGCCCACTATGCATTTCAGGTGCAGCGATCCACTCTCTAGGCACAACAAATCGAGGGAAATACTGCAAGACTTAAATCAGCCATTAATGGTGACTGGCAAGAGCTATGCCTTGCGTTTGGAAGTTGAGCTCAGTTCGACTGGAACTTACTATCTATGAATGTTCAGACGGCGCTTATATACCAATTTACAATTCATTCACACTTACCTGTTTGGTTTGCCGCTTTACGTTCAACGGGACCTTGTTTCGCAGATATTTGAGCTGTTGGAAATGCTTGTAACGAGGATGATTTTAGTTGACCAATGATTCGAAAGGTATGGATTAAATATATCTACTGTTCGATGTTCCAAACTTTTGATTGAAATATGTTCTTATCTAAAGTTGTGATATGTCTGAAATCAAGTGAATTGCAATCATTCAGATCTTGTTTTCTATCGAATGTTAACACAATAAACACTCTTCGTCTCTTACAAATTTGAGGAAGCGTACATAAAATAAAGCATAACCACGCAAAAGTGATGCATGTCAGAATATTCACAGAAACTGGATGTAATAAACAAAAGGTAGGTAAAATAAAACTATGCACTGTATATAGTATATATAGTAAATGAGTAGCGGTAGTCATTGTTTGTATATAATGTAAATTTATTTACTTTTCTGGAATTACGATATCGAGTTTCTGTTGAAATTATTCTTACCTAATAGGCTAATACTACTGCTAACCGTTTCAAAGGGACGTGTACTGTCCAAAACAACTTGCGAAAAAAAAACACTTTCTGTAATACAAACAAGTAAATAGTCGTTCCATGCCTGCTTGAAATTAAATTTCAGTTTGTTGTTGTATTTCCATATAGGCCTAAATAACTTCAAGGCCAATACATTTTCGTTTTAAATAAGCCATAAAACAAAATCTTCCGGTTGATTATAAACAAATTATTTTTCAACGTTTTTTACCAGCATATAAGATAACAGATCGAAATACTATTGGAAATAATGACTTATGGGTTGTTTGTTCATTTGTATCTCGCATACCGCCAAATGAATGTCATTTTATATGAATTTCATTGTGACAAATTACTTTTTTTGCACACAATTCTGTAAAACTGTATTGTATACATAACATTGTATATGGCCCAGAGGCCTTAAGTACAAATAAACTATCTTTGACTTGCATGAAAAAGCGTTCGTAAAATAAATTGGAGTTTTTGATAAGGGAGATAATCCCATGACTAGACTCTTCAGCTTTTGGAAAGTAGTAATGTCAATATTTCCGGTGCGGGAAAATTGAGTTTTTCACGTCGTGTTTTGATTTTTCAGTCAGTATGGACACCGCTGAGTCTGTTTCGAAGGTTATTTCTATTTTGATTTGATTAAATTATAAATAAAATTCTGTTCATGGTTGATGACATATCATTTTAAAATATCGAGTTTGTCGATATTTCTGTGACAAGTCACAAGTGATCGAGGTAGTGAGTAGGTCTAAAACTTAATTTCTTCCTACCGTAGGCCTACTGTACTCGACAATCGTCAAAATGGCCCATGATCAAAAGTATAAAATGCAGTACTCCCAAATCACTTTAAAATAAAAAGAATCGTGTTCATTGTGTAATGTATTTACTCTTAATTTTATTTTCTTGAAAGTATCACATTGAATTTATAGAAGATTGAAGAAAAAAAATGAAAACACAAACACTGAACTTTACTATTGACAACAGATTTATGGAAGTGTGCATCAATGTACAAAGATCTTGATTTAATGTTTCAGGGATGTTTTGCTTATAAAGGCAAAAAGAAAACTGCGAATCCAGGTAGGTCTGACGGCTGTAGGTGAATTCGTACCCAAAACGAACTCGTCCCCACTGGGAATTCGTACCCAAAACGAACTCGTACCCAAAACAGAACAGTGAACTCGTACCCACATTTTATTTAATGGTTTATTTTAGCATAATGTAACATGTAATATTTTCTTTTTATAAGTTTGCCAAAATAAGGACATTTGCAAACATCGTTAATGTAAACATGTACTTAGTGAACAGAATGCTGCTCAGTACAACCATGCACCATGCAATATATAGTTTCGTATTTATTGTTATATTGCCTATAAATTATTAATTTTATTCAATATTAAGTACAAAATAATGTAAGTAATTTTTTAAGAACTAATACAAAAACCCACAAAGAATACATAGGAACTTGACACATGTATTCTTATTCTCATTGTATACTGCCACGTTGTACAATCAGGTGCATGCATTCCACAAGAGTACAGTATAATTTACAAGAATAAATACTGTTAAATATTTAATCCGTCATATCATATTTTATTCATAATTAGCGTAGGTCTGGGTAATTCCGCTAATTTATTGCATTTACAGAAAGTTAAAATCTATTCGTGGTTCATTTTCCGTTAGAGTATTTCCTCCAATATATACACTTGGAAATTAATTAAAGGTACATCCATTGTTGGGGTCATATACTCCAAACGGTATAAATGGTGTTATTTTATCTAGAAGTACCGACTGTTACCGAAAACTACCATTATGATGATAGTTGACTTAGTATATTGACGATATGAAGGTAAAACTAGTGATTTCTGATCAAAAACCGGATAATTCATCACGATTGACGCTTGCCAATGAGTCAAGCATAATTTTGGAATTTTATTTATAACCGACATAAAGACAAAGTTTGGAACAAGCAGACAGACAGACAGACAGATTGTTTATTAAAGTCTCACCTCATAATGAAATATGTACAATGCATTAAAACAAATAAATTGAGCGACCCAAATAAGGAGTTATGAGAGACTAAAATTCGTATAATTTAACACCAACAGGCGATAAACTGCCCTCTCACACGTATATAATGGACATTTCATTAAAACATGGCACTCGCCTTCCACCTCATCCTTACAAAATAAACACACTCTTTCACATATATCGTATATATCATGGTGAGTTTCTAATACATAATACATTTACAAAAGCCAGTACAGTACAAGTAATAATGAATTCATAATACTTAATCTTAATACTTAATACTTAAACAGTAGCAAGTAATCAATTAACAAAGTCAAACACCAATTAGCGGTAGCGGATTAGTCACAGTGTTTGGATAATAATTATAATGATGTGATCGGATAGTAAATGGCAATTGACACGTGAGCTGACACATTTCCTATTTGAACACAACCTCGGACATTTATATTTTTACATATTTTACTATTTTTGTATTTATATCAACGTTTACTTTTACATGCATACGTTTGTACGGTGTAAGTAGTGTCAACTGCCGTCGGAGATGAAGGTGGCGTTTTTGTACAAATAGCACACTCGATATAAGGTCTTTATCACCGTTTACCAAACGACGATAAGTTGACTGATCGATGCCAATGTTGCAGAGTCGATGTTGCCATTTGTCGCATATATCACATTGCATTGCATGCTGCTTTCTTCTTTCAAACTAACTTCGCAATCGGCCATGATTGACAAGTGTGATGTACATGTAAAATCAAAGAGTAATTGCATCCATGTTGTTTTAGTAATGTGGATCATTTCAGTGGATAAACTCAAAGTTTGACACTGTTTATCTAGCAAAGTTTTAAATAATGACCTCATTTCTAACTGACATAGAGTGGATACTGTCTATCGTAACAACATAAGCTAACTATTTAGGCCTATGTTAAAAAAAATTCATATATTGGTGTTTTTTTTAAAAAAATACACGGTTTATATCTTTGTAACTGGCGACTGTTTGATATTTTATGCCTTTATTATGCCAATATAAGTATGCTATTTGTATTTAAATGTTGTATTAATGTTTTTATTTTATGTTTATTCTCGTATCGTCCCGCCAGGACTCGGCAGTGCAGCTCCGCCTTCCAATAAAAAAACGTGATAAATGCGTCTAATTTATAAACAGTTTCATTGAAAATGCATTATTTTATTTCATTTTGTGTATTAGATGAAATAAAAGTAAATGAAATGAAATGAACTTAGTATAACACCGTGAAAACAAAATTGAAAAGTGGGTACGAGTTCACCTCCTGTTTTGGGTACGAGTTCACCGAAATTGTTGGGTACGAGTTCGTTTTGGGTACGAATTCACCGCATCCCAGGTCTGACTTAGTCCAGCATGCTAGACGTCTTCCTACGTCGACGCAGTCATCGCACATTAACCGATGTTTAGATTATCTTAACTAGGTCTGACCTAGCACCTTTGCCGTTCGAAAACACGTTATATTTTACCTAATTTTACAATATTTTAATGATGAAAGATATACACTGATAGAAAGTTCACATAGTAACGCATAGCTTGTCATAAAACAAATAAACAATTTGCTGTTATGCCGTAGAAAACTTTTCCCCACTCGCAGCGCCGATGAATGGCTTCAGTTCTCATTGTTTTTATTTTTCAACAAATGTACGCTTGTCTTTATCAAATTGTGAAATATAAATTCATCAAAATATTACCTTTATTAATATCATTTATTAATAGCATATTTGTGTAAACGGAGATATCCTCTCGAATTTTGTTTCCACAAAAAATACCCCGATAGAACCCTCCTTTTAAAGAGAGAAAGCAAAATCGAGAGAATATTTCTATTGACTTGTATGTCATCAATACATGATACACAGTCCACTTGAACAATATTATTGACTAACTGAGTGTAATATTTTAGTGACTTGATGTTTGACAATCTGATAAAGACTGGCACATTGCTGTAGATATTGGTGTCTGCATTAAATTTATTAATGCAAAAGTTTTAAGTATATGAAATATTGATATTTCCTTAGTTATTTTGCAATTACATTACAAGGATTCAAAGAGAAATCAAATTAAAGGTCAATTACTTATAATATATTACATTCAAGATTTGATGCAAGATTCAGCATGTTGAATTTCTTATCATTTATCTCAGCGGCATACTTTGCCAAGAAAGATGTTGGATGTGAAGCAAGACTTGGTGCTTATGAATCACTTTGGGAGAGTATTGACACAGATATAAAGGTACGTAACTTCTGATGAGGTAGTCTTAAGTAAAACTTACACTTTGATGTGTATGAGTACATACTTGATTTCTTGATGGAAGCAAAACTTTAAGATATTAAACAAGAATTTAATTTAATTAATTTCAATTCAATTTAATCTAATGTCACCCTCATTTTCAGATCATGCAATCTGATCTCAACAGTCAGATATTTGAAGAACTGCTAGCATTTGCTAGTTCCTGCCACACTCCCCAGGGGGCAGCATCAGACAGCAGACAGTCGAGGAAAGCAATCACAGAAATACCAACTGCTGCCCTCATCACAGGTCTAAAATCTTGTTGATTATGACATTTGCTTCTTTGAGATATTGTGTAAAATGAATCAAGTAATTATACACTACTGAATTAATCAGGGCTGAACCATTCTGAATTGCCAATTGACAGGAATCACAGTAGCAGATCCACCCTACCACCCTCCCTACCTCCTAACATTTTTAATGTAAGTTGGATGAGCCACGCGCCCTTACACCACGTGAGCCCTATGCTAATGAATCACATGTTACAAGGGAATTCAGAAGTGGAAAGGCAGCTAAAGTGTACTACCTAATATATGAAGGTGCGGGATAGCGCAGTTGTTAGCGCATTCGGCTTCGGATCAAGAGGTTCGGGGATTCGAATCCCGCCAGGAGCACGGCAACTTTGTCTGCAGTAGAGAACTGTTCTACACGCAGTAAGGTTTGGGTGCAATTCTACACTGAATTTCAGCGTAGTACCACCCATGGTTCGCTAGTTCCAGCCGACACTCGCAGGTTTCACATGGCATTGCGGGCTTTCTCCCTGCCATAATACTAGCAGCCGCGATATAAGTGAAATGTTCTTGAAAGCTGCATTCAACCCCAACTCACCTCACCTCACATATGAAATCAAATAAATCAGTAAGTCACAGTTTTGGATTAGTCAGAACTGAAGTGATCATAAATTTTCTAAACTGATGAACTTTCTCTCTTTTTCAGGGGTAAACACACCCGATCATGCTGTCATGTTCTCAAATCTTGTGGATCTGATGAAAGAGAGAGTTACTTCCCTTGTTGGAACTCTTCGATCAAAGAACTGTCCCAACTTGAAAACAACCCTTTCCAAAATGATTTCACAGCTGACATCAAATCCAGATTTAGTATGTTCTTTGAGTTGGAGTTTTGATTAATATTTTATACATACCTTACCTTATCATCCCACCTTAAAGAGCCATCACGGATGTTAGTATTTCAATTTTTTGGAAAATATACTTATAACGTCATTCGCCAGAGAAATCTTTTATCTATAACATGGCATATGTTAAATAATTTTCATATCACGACAATGTATTGCAATTTGGTTTCAAAGAGAAGTACCACTTCGACTAGCGCGCGCTAAGGGTATCTGACGTATATAAACAGATTCCCCTTTTTTGCGTAATACGTACTACACAAACAGCAAGCGCTTCCGAAGCGTGAGGGCTCGTCTCTAGCGCAAGTCGCCATAACAACCCATATGCTGCACGTGCTTCACGTGTCTCTCTTGCAAGTTACCCTTGTCACACATTACTGAATGTGACGATTGCTTTACAAACAATGTTTCTAAATGTCCTGAGAATATACAAATTATTTCCTGTTTAATGTTCTTTTTATTGAGAGAAGACCAGCAAATTATAATATAATAATAATATAATATAATAGTCCACTTATATAGCGCCTTTCCAGGATAAATATCATGCTCAAAGCGCTGAGAAGAATCAAGAGTGTTCAGGCAAAGGATTGGCGGAATAAATGAGTCTTTAGATAAGATCTAAAAGAAGCATAGGTTGGGCAGGTACGTATTTCTTGGGGGAGATTGTTCCAATGATAGGCCTTATGACAAATTTTTACTCTCATTAATTATAAAATTCAAGAAAAATACCTAGTTGGGTAAAACAATTATTCCAATATCTGTAGCAAATACATAATTAAATGAAATTATAAATAAATCACTGCCAAAAAAAAAAATATTTCGATATCTTTCATTGCTCATATTTGTTGTTATTCTTTCGTGTCTTTGTTTACTGTGTGTGAGGTAGACCATAATGCTTTGCGCTTGAAAATAATAGACTGGATCTATATTTAGACTGGAAAACACCTTTACTAATTAATGCAAATCATGGCTTATTTTAGGTTTAAAAAATTAGGGAAAAATTAAGTGTATTTATGTCACGGAGATGGATTTTTGGAAAATTTTTGATATTTTCATCAACATCCGTGATGGCTCTTTAATGTTCAATTATTTCTAGAGTCATAAACAGTTTTAGTTATCACCATTGAGGGACATCATTAGACAATGTTATGATGTCATGATACAGCTAGGCAAGGCTATAAATTAACCATTGAAATCAGTCCATAAAACATAAATATAATGAAATAATAAGTAGAATATCTGTTTCTCCTTGAGAAATTATCATCATATTTGTCAACAGAAAACAGATATCCTCTAAATATTATGGTTTAGTTGTAACCCTTGACTTCTAGAGACTGTAAAAGGCAGAGAATGTTGAGGAACATGTCAATGATGTTAGTTCTCTGTTGTTCAGATACTAGATGAAGAGGAGGATGAAGCCCCCAAGAAGAAGCACTCGGCCTGTACGCTGGCCACCCTGGCACACTGGTACAACAGCAAGTTCAGGGTAAGAACCACCAGTGATGGTTAATCCAATATCAGACGGTCAAGACCAACCCTGTCCCAATTTCATACTATGATCCATATCTTACTTAAAATTTAATAATGAATATCTTATTTGCTTTGAGTATATTGTAGCCTGTACCTGCTACTGCTGTAGCATCCTGCATTTGTAAATAATTTATTAAATCATTGAGTTAACTGTTTCCTGGCTAAATCTCTAACAATTATTTTGTGACCAAGTTCTTTATCCTGTAAAACTCAGGAATGGTTTGACATCAACAAGAAGAGGATTAAATGTCCTCTGTTTTGTAGCTTTTTGACCTGAATTCAAAAGACAAATTGATTTCAAATGTGAGACATTTTTCTGATGTTGACAGTCATCCAGCTCATCCCCGAAGAAGAGAAAGTCTGCAGGTGGAGTGATGGAGATGCCGATATCACAGCCCCCCCTGGTGGTGGTGCTGGAAGACATGGAGAGCTTCCTGCCTCACGTCCTGCAGGATCTCATCACCATCTGCAGGTACTGCAGGATTTGCCTCACGTTACTAGAGTGGTTATGAATCCCCTTGCCTCATGTTTTGTGTTGAGTTATTGCTCGAGCCCTAAAATCAGTTGTAAGCCATCTTTTAACATTGTTTAAGATCAGTAGGTGGAACAGTACCCTAGGCCTTGTTTCACAAAGCACTATGGACAGTGTAAATCACTACAGTAACATACAGTATAGTTAAGTTAAAGAATGGGAGTACGGTTAGCATTATTGAGGGGGTTAGGTGAAAGATGACTCTGCCCTTTCGTTACATTAAAATAATGTTCGTTGAAGTTGTTGCCATCTGCTTGTTTTTAGGTTTAGTGGATACACCTCTTTTCTTCTTTACTTATTTGTTTCTCTCAATATATCTATTATCAATGTGTGAAATATAGAAATATAAATATGACTGCCCCCTCCTCTCCACAGTAACTACATTGATGAGCTCCCCCTGGTGTTGGTGTTTGGTATTGCCACGTCGGTGACAGTGGTACATAGACTCCTCCCCAACGCTGTGTCCTCACTCCTCTGTATGGAGAAGTTCCAGGCTCCGCCCTCGTCTGAGTATCTCACTCAGGTCATCAACAAGGTAGGTCATTAGCAAAGGCGTCTCAGATAATGATGAGCAGGGAGAAAATGGTCGAAACTGATGAGTATCTCCTTCTGTGTCATGGAATGTTTTAAAAACTTATGTGTGGTAGTTTGGGCATTTGATTTGTTTCCATTAAACATGATACTTGTATTATATGACATGGACATTTTGGTTCGGATTAACAGCACAGGTTAAAATATCTGCAAGTCCGAGGACTAAACAAATTATTATTTATCTTTGACTTGCCCAAACAATCATCAAAAAGTCAATGACTTGCCTCCTTTTTGAAACAATCAACTATCAATAGTGGCTTGATTTCCAGACAAAGTTCTGTGATTTACAAGAAAAAAAACGATGTCCAAGTCCATGATTATTGATATGTTGAATATTTTTCACCCCCTGATCAGTGCTTATACAGCCCAGTATAGTAGCTCATTAGAACTATTGATTGTCTATCAGGATGTCAGACCGGATGGGTTTGACTGACTGACTAGTTTGCGATATTAAGTGGGAGGACTTGGCCAAGGAAATTTTACCATCTGACGAAGTTTTGTAGATATGATAGTTTAGTTCAGACATAGTCATATGTTATGTTGGAGATATTTTAATTGTCCTCTGTTTCCCAAAATCATAAGTGAGTGATGCGTATTTTACAAGGCACAGTTAAATCTTCTCGACTTTCTGTATGTTTACATCCCTTGGATTCTTTAAATTCTTTAAAAATGTCCTGGGTTCGAATCCAGCCAGGGGTTTTGCACCTTTGTCTGCAGTAGAGAATTGTTCTAAATTTAGTAAGGAATGCTACACTGAGTTTCAGTGCAATACCACTACCCATGGTTTGTTCCAGTTCCAGTTCGATGCATTAGAAACGTCAAAGCACATGTTGGCTCGACCCTCGTGTTGTTAAATCAAACACAATGTATATGTCTATATTCAGGTGCTGATGACCCCATCATTCCCCTTCAAGCTCGGTCCACGAGTCTTCAAGCTGCTCCTCGACGTCTTCCTCTACCACGACTTCTCCGTACTCAACTTCATCAAGGGCATTCAGGTCAGTTCTATATGTGTTGTCTACATATTTACTTTATTGTCCTGAAATTGAGATGGAAACAGTGATCATATATCTTTCTAGTCTCAATGTGTCGCTTGACTTCCACAACAAAGTTGTGGTTAGTTTATTGCATTACCAGAGCATGACAGTTATAACTACTTTGAGAGGCATTTAAGAAGCTGGTATGATGAATGAACACAAGTTCTATGGATAGTCAACTTCTTTATTGCTGTAAGTGCGACGTTTCCATGCAGATACTAGCACCTTTATCAAGCAAGTGATATGAGGAAGGTGAGGTGGTTGGATGAGCGGATGTATTTCTTCTCTGAGTAGCTGAGTTTGTTGTTGGCACCACTGAAGTTGAGCTGGACACAATGATCATATATATCTTTCTGGTCTCAATATGTTGTTTAACTTCTACATGTTTATGGTTAGTTAATTGCATACCTGAGCAAGATCATTATGCAAATGTGAGTTTATTGAGACATTTAAGACATACTTTTCTACATAATGATTTATTTATAACTCACTACACTCATTTTTGTGACTTTCTTCATCGGATGCTTACACTAGTTACACCTCTTACCCGGTATATTTATAAATGATACGTACAAAATTTAAGTAACAATAGTTGCAAAAATATGAGATGCTTACACTAGTGCACATATTATATTTATAAATGATACGTACAAAATTTAAGTAACAATAGTTGCAAAAATATGAGATCCTTACACTAGTGCACATATTATATTTATAAATGATACGTACAAAATTTAAGTAACAATAGTTGCAAAAATATGAGATGCTTACACTAGTGCACATATTATATTTATAAATGATACGTACAAAATTTAAGTAACAATAGTTGCAAAAATATGAGATGCTTACACTAGTGCACATATTATATTTATAAATGATACGTACAAAATTTAAGTAACAATAGTTGCAAAAATATGAGATGCTTACACTAGTGCACATATTATATTTATAAATGATACGTACAAAATTTAAGTAACAATAGTTGCAAAAATATGAGATGCTTACACTAGTGCACATATTATATTTATAAATGATACGTACAAAATTTAAGTAACAATAGTTGCAAAAATATGAGATGCTTACACTAGTGCACATATTATATTTATAAATGATACGTACAAAATTTAAGTAACAATAGTTGCAAAAATATGAGATGCTTACACTAGTGCACATATTATATTTATAAATGATACGTACAAAATTTAAGTAACAATAGTTGCAAAAATATGAGATGCTTACACTAGTGCACATATTATATTTATAAATGATACGTACAAAATTTAAGTAACAATAGTTGCAAAAATATGAGATGCTTACACTAGTGCACATATTATATTTATAAATGATACGTACAAAATTTAAGTAACAATAGTTGCAAAAATATGAGATGCTTACACTAGTGCACATATTATATTTATAAATGATACGTACAAAATTTAAGTAACAATAGTTGCAAAAATATGAGATGCTTACACTAGTGCACATATTATATTTATAAATGATACGTACAAAATTTAAGTAACAATAGTTGCAAAAATATGAGATGCTTACACTAGTGCACATATTATATTTATAAATGATACGTACAAAATTTAAGTAACAATAGTTGCAAAAATATGAGATGCTTACACTAGTGCACATATTATATTTATAAATGATACGTACAAAATTTAAGTAACAATAGTTGCAAAAATATGAGATGCTTACACTAGTGCACATATTATATTTATAAATGATACGTACAAAATTTAAGTAACAATAGTTGCAAAAATATGAGATGCTTACACTAGTGCACATATTATATTTATAAATGATACGTACAAAATTTTAGTAACAATAGTTGCAAAAATATGAGATGTTTACACTAGTGCACATATTATATTTATAAATGATACGTACAAAATTTAAGTAACAATAGTTGCAAAAATATGAGATGCTTACACTAGTGCACATATTATATTTATAAATGATACGTACAAAATTTAAGTAACAATAGTTGCAAAAATATGAGATGCTTACACTAGTGCACATATTATATTTATAAATGATACGTACAAAATTTTAGTAACAATAGTTGCAAAAATATGAGATGTTTACACTAGTGCACATATTATATTTATAAATGATACGTACAAAATTTTAGTAACAATAGTTGCAAAAATATGAGATGCTTACACTAGTGCACATATTATATTTATAAATGATACGTACAAAATTTAAGTAACAATAGTTGCAAAAATATGAGATGCTTACACTAGTGCACATATTATATTTATAAATGATACGTACAAAATTTAAGTAACAATAGTTGCAAAAATATGAGATGCTTACACTAGTGCACATATTATATTTATAAATGATACGTACAAAATTTAAGTAACAATAGTTGCAAAAATATGAGATGCTTACACTAGTGCACATATTATATTTATAAATGATACGTACAAAATTTAAGTAACAATAGTTGCAAAAATATGAGATGCTTACACTAGTGCACATATTATATTTATAAATGATACGTACAAAATTTTAGTAACAATAGTTGCAAAAATATGAGATGTTTACACTAGTGCACATATTATATTTATAAATGATACGTACAAAATTTAAGTAACAATAGTTGCAAAAATATGAGATGCTTACACTAGTGCACATATTATATTTATAAATGATACGTACAAAATTTAAGTAACAATAGTTGCAAAAATATGAGATGCTTACACTAGTGCACATATTATATTTATAAATGATACGTACAAAATTTTAGTAACAATAGTTGCAAAAATATGAGATGTTTACACTAGTGCACATATTATATTTATAAATGATACGTACAAAATTTTAGTAACAATAGTTGCAAAAATATGAGATGTTTACACTAGTGCACATATTATATTTATAAATGATACGTACAAAATTTAAGTAACAATAGTTGCAAAAATATGAAATGCTTACACTAGTGCACATGTTATATGTGTGACCCTGGTTATGTTTGCCATGTTGCCACTGTGTCTGTGTTACAGTTCTGTATGCTGGAGCACTTCTACACACACCCGCTGAGTCACCTGTGTTGTTCTGAAGTCGAGGTGGACACCGTGGTCTCGTCTCTCTCTCACAAGGAGCTTGATAAACTCAGACAGATACCGTCCGTCAGCAAGTATGTATTAGAAGAACTATCCTGTTGGGTTACGCATTATAAAGTATCTTCTTAGTTAACATGCATATCAACATTTATAATTGAAGTTGAATCATTTGGACCCAAAATATTAAATCTGTGTCCACTTTACAGGAAGGGCAATTTTAATACAGGAAAATCTATGGCTGGTCGCTATCTAAGGTTAGGTAATCCTGTTATGTGACTGTACTAGCATTAGAGGATTTACATCTAGAAATATGAAAGAGCTTATAGCTTGAATTCAACCATTTTATGTCAAGTCTTTATGGCAATATGAAACCTTGCTATTATACGGAACATTAGACTGACATTGTATGCTTGGATTTCAGGTACATCAACAAGAGTCCTCATAGAACCAAGCTGTCAGAGAACGACAAGTTTCTGGAGGTGAGCTTTTTACTCCTCATGTTGTTTATCAGATAATGTCCTTGAACTGGTCTGGGGGAGGTATTTCAGTCCATTTTTATCCCCTGCCAACATAGTTGGGGGGGGGGGATATTGAAATGGGCTCCGTCCGTCCGTTAGTCCGTCCGATTTTGTTTCCGGAGCAGAACTCAAAAACTATACGACATATCTCAACAAAACTTGGTGTGTGGAACAATCATCATGTGTAGATGTGCCTTTTGGGGTTTTCAACTTCTTTGAGTTATTTTTTTTGACCGTTTCCATGGAAATGTAACTTAGAATTTCGTTTCCGGAATAGAACTCGAAAACTATAAGACATATCTCAACGAAACTTGGTGTGTGGAATAATCATCATGTGTTGATGTGCCTTTTGGGTTTTTTAACTTCTTTGAGTTATTTTTTTTGACCATTTCCATGGAAATGTAACTAAGAAATCTGTTTCCGGAACAGAACTCGAAAACTATAAGACATATCTCAACGAAACTTAGTGTGTGGAACAATCATCATGTGTAGATGTGCCTTTTGGGGTTTTCAACTTCTTCGAGTTATTTTTTTTTACCATTTCCATAGAAATGTAACTTAGAATTTCGTTTCCGGAACAGAACTCGAAAACTATAAGACATATCTCAACGAAACTTAGTGTGTGGAAAAATCATCATGTGTAGATGTGCCTGAAAGGCCCGATGGGCTTATGGTATTGCACGGTGTCCAGCCGTCTGTAAACTTTTCGCATTTTGTCTTCTTCTCCAGAATCACTTTGTCTAAGGAGCTGAAATTTTGTGTGTTGTGTTTAGTTGAAAAAAGGTTCATAGTCACTGTTATTCAACAACTATTCTTCTATAAATTTTCCCAAAGGCGGGGGATATGGCCGACTCTGTCTGCTTGTTAGATATTTAATTGAGACTTACGTATATCTGTTGGCATTTCTGTTGGCGTAAGGTATTTCAGAGGGCTGCGCATTAGGTATTTCATTTAGAATTGTGAATATCAGTTGGTATTTCTGTTGGCGTTAGGTATTTCAGTTGGCATTAGGTATTTCAGTGAACATTAAGTATTTCACTAGGTAAATTGAATATGTATTGTTTGAGATACAAGAAGATATAAAGAGTTGTATAAATGTACAATCTGCTCCTTCCCCAGAGTCGAGTGAAGGATCTCCTGGTAGAGCAGCATCTGTACCACAGAACCTTCTTCCCTATCCTCACCTGTCTCAATGTGTGGGCCTCCGTCCTGCCTAGGTACCCCCTCGGCAAACAGGTGAGTCCACAAAAAATACCCAAATAGAACCCTCCTTTTAAGCACTACTCTACAACCCAAAATGGGACATGGTTGAAAGTAAAATTTATGCACTTTCAATGAAAAAAACTTGAATATTCTAATGCCATCTTTGTCAGAATGTATGAATAACTTTGTGCATATTTCAGCTGAGAGAGTTGTACGCTATCAGTCTTGAGTCGGATGTTTGTGATACGGAGGCGTACAAGGAAGCCATGATTCTCATCAGGTCAGTGTAGCTTCTTGAACAGGGACATGTAGCATAGTTACAGGCATTTATCATCTAAAACTGGCTCCCACAGTAGATATAGCTACCATAGCTTGTATGAGATCATGCAATTTATTACTCACCCATTGAAAATATCACGGTTTAATAAATCTACAATGTTATAAAAAAACATGACCTCACCATATCAGCGCCGCGGTCGCAATGAAGTTTGTCCCATTTATTGACGAGTTCGTGCAACTTAATCACACGTAATAAATAAAATACTAAACTCTGTCCCATTAAATAACATATTTATGAAACTTGTGAATGGAATCGGTATCTAACTCGCTTTCGCTCGTTAAATACCAAACCATTACTCGTTTCATAAATATGTTATTATTTAGTATTCCCTATATCTACATTAGAGATATCACTACAATCAAATAATCATAATCCTATTACATCACCAGCAAATGACATAACAAGGCTTTGCCATCGCTTAGAACACTGCTGACAATGCTGTGACATCACAAAGTTGATGACGTAACAATGCTATGATGCCATAATGATAATAATGTCAAAATGCTATGAGCTGACTGAGATCATTGCTTAAGAAGCTAAATGTCAGTTTTGTGTGTTCAATATATTCCTCCTTTTGCTGTTAATTGTTGAAGAATGATTTTGAAATGATAAAGAAAATCTCACCTACTTGTCTTCTGATATTAAATATATCAACACTCACTGATTGAAGTAAAAAATATCCTCGGCAAATCTTGGATATTTGTAACTTTAATCAACTCATGTTGATATGTTTGATGTTAGAAGACGCGTGGTTGAGATTCTCTATGTGTAAAGAGTACAATAGTTGATATTGGAGTACAGAAGCTGTTGATGTTATGATATGAACCACCAGATTGCTACAATATCATCATTGCTGACATTGGATATGAGATAAGGATTGGGCCCGGCCTCAATTTTTTTATTTTTGTTAAATATGCAAAAAAGAATGCATCTTAGCTCTTAATAATGTTCTTGAAGTCAACATTCTTTTTTTTAGTGAGAAAAGAAAATGTCAATGTTTGAAAAGAAAAAAGATGAAAATTATTGCTTTCTCTCTGACTAGATAAATAGATAAATTGGGGATCATTTATAAGAATAATATTTAATCATAACAGGATGCTGTCTAAGGATGAGTTGTGTAGTTTGACGACTTCATGCATGGAGAAACTGATGATGTCTGACCTACCCGCAGAGCTGGAGTCTCTCCCAGACCAGTTCACAGAGCTGCTGGTCTCTCTAGACAAGGAGGAGGGTAAGTGAGTTATATAGTAGAAGTGTGACCTGCCCGCAGAGCTGGATTCTCTACCAGACCAGTTCACAGAGCTGCTGGTCTCTCTGGACAAGGAGGAGGGTGAGTGAATAACATAGTAGAAGTGTGACCTGCCCTCAGAGCTGGATTCTCTACCAGACCAGTTCACAGAGCTGCTGGTCTCTCTAGACAAGGAGGAGGGTAAGTGAGTTATATAGTAGAAGTGTGAACTCCCCGCAGAGCTGGATTCTCTCCCAGACCAGTTCACAGAGCTGCTGGTCTCTCTAGACAAGGAGGAGGGTGAGTGATATAGTAAAAGTGTGACCTGCCCTCAGAGCTGGATTCTCTCCCAGACCAGTTCACAGAACTGCTGGTCTCTCTAGACAAGGAAGAGGGCGAGTGATATAGTAGAAGTGTGACCTGCCCTCAGAGCTAGAGTCTCTCCCAGACCAGTTCACAGAGCTGCTGGTCTCTCTAGACAAGGAGGAGGGTGAGAGATTAACATAGTAGAAGTGTGAACTGCCCACAGAGCTGGATTCTCTCCCAGACCAGTTCACAGAACTGCTGGTCTCTCTAGACAAGGAGGAGGGTGAGTGATATAGTAGAAGTGTGAGCTGCCCTCAGAGCTGGAGTTTCTCCCAGACCAGTTCACAGAACTGCTGGTCTCTCTAGACAACGAGTAGGGTGAGTGATATAGTAAAAGTGTGACCTGCCCTCAGAGCTGGATTCTCTCCTGGAACAGTTCACAGAACTGCTGGTCTCTCTAGACAAGAAGGAGTGTGAGAGATTAGTTTAGAGAACAACTGGTGTTAATGAACATGGATAAACATGAAATGAATTAAGCAACTTTATTATGATACTGTGTCATCTACAGTTGAGGAGGTGGAAGAGGAAGAGACGGAGGAGAAGGAGACGCTGAAGTTCACCAAGACAAATCTGCACACACTCAGGAAGGTACGTCCTTACACAGTACTTGAGTCAAATGATCAAGACCACTAGAAAACCAATCATGTTGGAGGCATCGAGTGCAAAACCTTAACAGAAACTATAAATCTTTGGAGATTTCGACCAGATGTTAGAAACATTTTACATGCCATTCAAGTTATATCCTTGAGAAATATCTGCCATTTAGATGGTGAACAAATGTAAGACGGCTATATTTGCGATACTACAACATTTAATTCTTGTACCTTTGTTTAAAAACTTTTTTTCTGGGCAAGTCCCTCACAAAATCAGTCAGGCACCAACCACCAGCACTGACTGTACAAACAGCTTGCCCATTTGATCCCTGTGACCCCAACAAAAACGAGGTCCAACAACCGGTAGTTTAGGCTTTTAGCTATTAAGCTGATACAAGTAAAGTGGCACAGCTCCATAAGCAGAATGCACTAGAAATAAATGTCATTTCATATCTATTCCAAATGGGACTCGTTCCGATAAAGAGGTACAAGAATTTGTACCATTGAAAAGAGTGTGGTCCCAAATAGGACAATATTTCAAGTTTAAATTCCTAAAATTGAAAGGTTCATCCAAATTTGATACAAAGTCTTATTAACAATGACTTGGTTAAATATTTAAAAAGACAGATAATCTGTTTGAGTACCTATTATTCATGGCTTTTTTCCAGACTTTGAAAGAAATGGGGAAGAAAAGGAAATTTACACCGTTCGAACGTCAAAGAGAACAAATTGTTGACTTCTTTGATAGTTTGTTTAGGTAAGTAACGCATGTAGAAAATGATTTAACAAGTACATAATGAGAAAAGATAAAGAATGATCTACTCAAACTGAACGTTTTGTTTAGCTAGTTCATGCTTATCAGCCGATGGAATCTTCCCTTCTATGTCTACCACGTCCTGGATTCAAAATAATAGTCAACAATAAGTTTTAGAGGCTTTACAGGTAGACTGGCAACAATCAGTGACAAACTTGATAAATTGGATATAGTTCAAATTTTTAGCTCATCAGACCTGAAAGGCCGAATGGACTTATGGTATGTCGTCCGGCGTCCGTCCATCCGTCTGTCCGTAAACTTTTTGCTTTTTCGACTTCTTCTCCAGTACCAATGACTCTAGAGAGATGAATTTTTATGTGCAGACTCCTTGGCCAATGGGGATTCTAATTTGTGGATTTTGTGACCCTCTGACCACTTAAAAAGAATTGTTTGCTTGTTAATAATGTACCGGTATTTCTTGAGATATTAAACTAAGATAGTAAATCAATGAAGTCCTGATGAGCTACAGGCTCTATTTTGAAAACTCTCTTACTCAAAAGATATATCCTATTAACATGATCCTTTCTGTTATTTAACTTAAAGGGAAAGTTTTATCGCCGATCTATCGGCAGCATCCGCCATCTTGGTTTCTTGGCATTTCGTGAAATGAAAACACGCTATATTTAACCCAATTTTAATTTTTTTAATAATAAAACAAACACTGATAGAATATTCACATAGCAACACATAACGTACCATCAAACTAATAAACAGTATGCTATTAGGCCGTAGCAAAATTTTTCCCACTTGCAGCACCGATGAATGGCTTCAATTTTCATTGTTTTTATTTTTCAACAAATGTGTCTTTATCAAGTTGTGAAATGTAAAGACATCAAAGTATGAACTTCATTAATATATTTCAATTTGACTATATTTTAATCACGTATTAACAGCATAAATGTGTAAATGGGAATATCCTCGCGAATTTCGTTTCCACAAAAACACCCCGATAAAACCCTCCTTTTAACACCTATAGATGATGATGATGGCGAAAACAGTATTTGATTCAAGACAATATTTTCAGTTATATTATTTGTCTATCACTTTTCACAGGATCAATTTATCTTTTATTATGATGCCCCAATTTCACTCCCTGTTTCAGGAAGTACCTGAGGAGTCCCACCAGCCAGGTACTACACGAGGTTCTCTATTACAACTCTATATCGTCAGTACGGCGACACATCAATGCCTCGCCCAGACTCGCCATACAGAAAGCTCTCAGCAACCCCAGCAAATATCTCCAGGTATGTTGATTGTACGACCAACAATATCCAGGTATGTAGATGGTCACAACAATCTCTTTACATTTAAACTGTCAATGATATATAATGAGGTGATCATGAAGTGTTCATAAAATCATTATATCATTAAAAATCATTAATCATTATATGATTAGTCATGTTCTTCCACTTTGAGTTCTCAGACTGAGACAAGAAAATATACTTTTTTTAATGATTTTGACTTTGTATTCTCTTAAGCTGAAGTTACGGTAGTTTACAATGCCAGTTAAACATGGTAATAGATCTTAAAAACTGAAAAGCAAGTGCACTCAAAAACCTTGATTTGGATCTCCCAATCCAACAATACTTCAGTTCAGATGGTGTAGGTTTCTATGTCAAGTGCACTGTCACCATGTGTCTGACGTGTGGATGTTGTGCCCCAGTGTGCGTGCTGTGACGGGGAGCACGGTATGATCACACCGACGATGCCGGACATCTGTGTGGTGTACAAGCTGCATCTGGAGTGTCCTCAACTCATCAACCTCTACGACTGGCTCCAGGTACGTCGCACCACTCCTGAATAAAGTAATTCAATAATCTGGCTCCAGGTATGTCGAACCACTCCTGAATGAAGTAATTCAATAATCTGCGTGGCCAATATACAAGAATCACAACTTGGCAACATAATTGCAAAATCAAGGTTAGGTCACTGGATAAATATCTCAGATTATTACAGGATTGCAGGTAAAATGTCACTATAAAAACATGATCAATTTGTTTTAGTATAGCAGATTTTGAATTATCAGGTATGTCTTGCCTCTTTAGCTGCGGAATCAATTAGTTCAATATTCTGAGTGGGCAATATGCAGGAATTATCTTGAAGTAAAAAACTCAAGGATAGGTCTGTGGATAAATAGAGACTATCCCAGATTATTAGAATACTGCATATAAATTGTCAATATAAAAGCTTGTTAAAATCGTGTTAGCATAGCAGATTTTGAATCACCAATACAAAAGATTCTGTTGCTCACCTAAACTTTTTAAAAGCAAAAAACTGCTTTTACCATGCTCATAGATATTATACCCACAACAGAAATCTTCACTTGGGTCTGATGAAGAAGGCTCATGCCCTCGAAACATGTAACACTCAATTCTGGTCTTTTTGTGGATAACAAATAACGTTGATGGTGGTTTTCTTTCCCTTTCACTTGGGATTGTTTAGAGGTTACGAATTGTGTCTACAACACTCATGCAAGGGGCATAATTTACAGGTTATAAGAAAAGGAAGAATATTTGTGCCAACAAATTGCAGATCCCTCTGTGATAACTGTTATTGAAATAATTTCAGGAAGTTGCAGAATTTCAGCCACTAAGGCAGAATTGTTTAAAAATTGCTTCCTTGTACATGTTAACTACTCAATACTAAACATAACTTACTGGTCAGGATTCAAGCATGACTGGTCATCCAGATTTCACTGAGAGATATAAACACCTAAACTTCTGAATTAAAGAGTTCCAATTCATTCTGAGTGGCAAATTATCAGGAATCACAATTTGGAATAACTTAAGATCTGCCACTGCCTAAAGATAGCTATCAAAGAATATTGCTGAATCAGCAGATGACGTGATCATTCGGGATACCTTGAATAGATGTTCTGACCAGAGAACAGGTTTATCTGTTATACAAGACAAAAAGGCTAATAAGATAACCCCTGGTTCTATTTGTTGCAGGCGTTCATCACAGTGCTCACCCCAGAAGGAGAGAAGAGGTCCAAGGAAGAGAACAGTCTACTGCAGTATCCTTCTTCAATTATTACCTCATGGCAAAAGTTATTTTATCTGGAGCTGGTCTCTTGACCACCATGTTGAGCTAATTAGGATACGTAGATGCAATGGCATCCAGCTGTTGTGGGGCAGCATAGCGCAGTGGTTAGCATGTTCGGCTTCGGATCAAGAGGTCTGCGGTTCGAATCCCGCCAGGGCAACTCAGCAACTTTGCATTGGAGAGCTGTCCTGCATACAGTAAGGTTTGGGTGCAATGCTACAGTGAATTTATGTGCAGTACCACCCATGGTTCGCTAGTTCCAGCCGATGTGCTCACGTTTCACCGCAATACATGGCCACCATGGCATTGTCGGCTTTCTCTCTGCAATAATACTAGCAGCCATGATATAAGTGAAATATTCTTGAAAGCTGCGTTAAACCCCAACTCACCTCACCTAAAGCTGTTTCATGAGGCCATTGTACTATTCTTAAGACGTCTTTTGTTCTTACTCCTAAACAAACAAATCAAGTACCTTTAATCATTGTAGGTAACCATTATCTTATCATATTTTGGCATAAATAAACAACTATTTGTATTAAGTCAATGCCTCTTTTATCAACAAAATGACACACTATGACAACAATTAAAGTCAGTAGTGTCCCGCTGAGGTCCATAAACCCAGGCATCGAGCTCAGAAGTGGTCAATAATTGTATAGTTAAAATTTCCCACGAGTCATTCTGAACTTCTTTTCTATGCTTCTGTTTAACAAAAGACAAAATTTGAATATGAATTATATCACTATCTTATCAAAGTAAGCTACAGTAACTGTATATGCTAACAACTCCTGATTATTAACGGCAAATATGTTCAACGTGCACTAACAAATGGTGTTGTTGAGAGTTACATAAACACAATGAATTGCTGTACTCCTTAACCGTGCCCAGGGCGAGGTTCATCCACTCTGTATCCGAGCTTCAGTTCCTGGGCTTCATCAAACCTACCAAGAGGAAAACCGACCACGTCGCCAGGCTCACATGGGGAGGCTGTTGATGGTGGCCATCTTGTTTTTATAACAAAGATATGCATTTAGCACAAGTTTCCTCATTGAAAGATGAAACTGGGATGGATGATTTGTTCTGAGGAGTGCGCAGATGGTGGCCATCTATGTTCTTGCAAGGACTAAATTTTGCAATACGTTACACCAGTGACATGAAACATATGGATACTGATGGCAGCCATCTTGTTTATGAAAAGGATATGTCATATCTTTAGAACATGTTACTGGTATGGATGATTTGCAGGAGTATGCTGATCAGTGCCTTCTGGAAGAAATGAAACTTTTGACATGAAGTATGCCAGACAAAGATGTGATGGCAGCCATCTTGTTTTCTGGAAGGTTAACTGGTTTGGGATTCATTTGAATGGACTCTAATGATGGTTGTGTCGTTTTCTGGAGGGACTCATCTCAACTTCTGCTGTGAAATATCACATTGATTGTTTTGTTCATTTGAAGGACGCCCACCATCTTGATTTTTAAAAAAGATTTCAACATGTGCAGTTAAGACTCTCTTCAGTGAATGTATTGATAGCAGCAATATTGTTTTGCTGAAGAACGTCTTATTTCAGTTTTTGTAATGACATATCTTCATGAAGTGATTGACACATAAGTTGAAATAAAATCATAATATGTCTACCTTTGTTGGAGTGTCATCCTCGATCACCCGACATGTTGATGTTATACTGACTGATTCCTTATGGCAGTTCTTTTGTTATCTGGATTTTTTAAATATCAGCTCTTGTAATCAAATATATTGGAGTAATTACTCATAAAGTGATGGAACTGAATGATAGATGGTGACAGTAGAGGAAGAGATGTTAATGATTAGATACAATATTTCAAGTTTAGATTCCTAAAATTGAAAGGTCCTTCCAAATTTGATACAAAGTAGTATTAACAATGAGTTGGGTAAATATTCAACAACAATGAACAACAGTTATCCCAATAACAATGTTATATTTGTTCACTCTCTAAATGGCAATTATTTCTAACGAATAATGGTTGCTATAGAAATGAATAATAATTTTGATTTCAACAATGTTTAAGCCACTTCTTTTAACTTCATGATGATGATACTATTGGTTTTTTCATCCATGACTTTTGATATCATTCAATGACAGTACAACATATTTACATACACAGTTATTACATTAACATAAATGTCCCTTCAAATTCATTTCCATAAAAATACCTTGGTTATAATGTCCCATTTTCAAACTGAACAAATTACGGAACTACAAAAACTGTTATGACTAGTATTTTTGTTGAACAAACATTTGAGGTGATAATAATACTTGTACACAGAATAAAGAAGTTGTATAACCATTAAATTATTCTTGGTCCTTTATGAGTCCATGTGAATCAGATTGCTTTGGATGTTATTAAGAGTTAGCTTTGATAACATAAATGCACAAGAAGGAACATCCACACAGATTTCAAGTAAATTAAAAATGTCCTACATTCCATTTTAGTTCTATCTGTAACATGGGAAATATGCCAGCTACGATTCACAGATTACATAGTACATAGACATTTATATCTTGATACTGTTGAAAATATATTGTCAAAGTTGTTACTAATGAGGAGGGGCGGGATAGTGCAGGTTCAAGAGGTCCGGTGTTCGAATCCCGCCACTTTGTCTGCAGTAGAGAACTGTTCTACACGCAGTAAGGTTTGGGTGCAATGCTACACTGAATTTCAGGGCAGTACCACCCATGGTTCGCTAGTTCCAGTCGATGCTCGCAGGTTTCACCGCAATGCATAGCCACATGGCGTTGCGGGCTTTCTCCCTGCCATAATACTAGCAGTCGCAATATAATTGAAATACTCTTGAAAGCGGCGTTAAACCCCAATTCACTCACTCACTAATGAGGATATGGTTTTGTAGACATTTGCTTTAAGTTGCTAAAGATATTAGTGTCTGCACCACATACACAGATCCAGAAGGTCATCAACAAACACACCAGATCCCCTTCCTTCCCAAAAGGAGTCCCAAAAAGTCTGCATTCTTTACTTGAGAGAGTTGTGTGAGCAATTGTCACCGTCATTGTGTCATGGTATGTGGAGCAAACCCTCCACCCCTCCACCCCTTCATCCCTCACCCCTCCACCCCTTCATCCCTCACCCCTCCGCCCCCTCCCCTCATTTCCTCTATTCCAATAAAAAATAAATACTGCCATCAATATAACTTATTCTCTATCAGCTTCGTTTAATGCCAAAGACGTCATTGACCTTTGCAGTTGATGCTACTTGCAATTATCTTGGAGTGTTAAATGATTCATGATTATTCTGGTATCATATACCCCTGTATACCTGTACGCCGCAACGCGGAACGGGGGACTATGTATTCAGCGGCGTCCGTCCGTCCGTACGTCCGTCCGTACGTCACATTTCTTGTTTACGCGATATCTTATGAAGCGTTGCATCCAAAGTCTTCAAATTTCATGTCTGCCTACATTGTGGGAAGACGCAGACACCAGTCAATTTTGGTGACCTTGGTCTTATTTTCAAGGTCACCACGACACTTTGACCACTTTTTGAACTCTTGTTTACGCGATATCTCATGAAGCGTTACATCCAAAGTCTTCAAATTTGGTTTCTGCCTACATTGTGGGAAGACGCAGACACCAGTCAATTTTGGTGACCTTGGCCTTATTTTCAAGGTCACCACGACACTTTGACCACTTTTTGAACTCTTGTTTACGCGATATCTCATGAAGCGTTACATCCAAAGTCTTCAAATTTGGTTTCTGCCTACATTGTGGGAAGACGCAGACACCAGTCAATTTTGGTGACCTTGGTCTTATTTTCAAGGTCACCACGACACTTTGACCACTTTTTGAACTCTTGTTTACGCGATATCTCATGAAGCGTTACATCCAAAGTCTTCAAATTTCATGTCTGCCTACATTGTGGGAAGACGCAGACACCAGTCACTTTTGGTGACCTTGGTCTTATTTTCAAGGTCACCACGACACTTTGACCATTTTTTGAACTCTTGTTTACGCGATATCTCATGAAGCGTTACATCCAAAGTCTTCAAATTTGGTTTCTGCCTACATTGTGGGAAGACGCAGACACCAGTCACTTTTGGTGACCTTGGTCTTATTTTCAAGGTCACCACGACACTTTGACCATTTTTTGAACTCTTGTTTACGCGATATCTCATGAAGCGTTACATCCAAAGTCTTCAAATTTGGTTTCTGCCTACATTGTGGGAAGACGCAGACACCAGTCACTTTTGGTGACCTTGGCCTTATTTTCAAGGTCACCACGACACTTTCACCACTTTTTGAACTCTTGTTTACGCGATATCTCATGAAGCGTTGCATCCAAAGTCTTCAAATTTGGTTTCTGCCTACATTGTGAGAAGACGCAGACACCAGTCACTTTTTGGTGACCTTGGCCTTATTTTCAAGGTCACCACGACACTTTGACCACTCTTTGAACTCTTGTTAAGGCGATATCTCATGAAACATTGCATCCAAAGTCTTCAAATTAGTTTTCAGCCTACATTGGGGAAAGACACAGACACCAGTTTATTTTGGTGACCTTGACCTTATTTTCAAGGTCACCGCAACACTTTGAGCACTTTTCTAACTCTTGTTATCACCATTTATTATGACCGGTTGGACCAAATGTTTTCAAATTTGGTGTCAGTCTACATTGGAGGATGACGCAGACGCCAGTCGATTTGGTGACCTTGACCTTATTTTCAAGGTCACTACAACACTGACCACTTTTAGAACTCTTATTAACACGATATATCATGAACCAAAGTAGCTCCAATGATGTGTCTTACTAACTCAATGTCACCGGCGGGGGACATTGCCATGTTAGTGGCAAACACTTGTGATGGTTGTGTCGTTTTCTGGAGGGACTCATCTCAACTTCTGCTGTGAAATATCACATTGATTGTGTTGTTCATTTGAAGGACGCCCACCATCTTGATTTTTAAAAAAGATTTCAACATGTGCAGTTAAGACTCTCTTCAGTGAATGTATTGATAGCAGCAATATTGTTTTGCTGAAGAACGTCTTATTTCAGTTTTTGTAATGACATATCTTCATGAAGTGATTGACACATAAGTTGAAATAAAATCATAATATGTCTACCTTTGTTGGAGTGTCATCCTCGATCACCCGACATGTTGATGTTATACTGACTGATTCCTTATGGCAGTTCTTTTGTTATCTGGATTTTTTAAATATCAGCTCTTGTAATCAAATATATTGGAGTAATTACTCATAAAGTGATGGAACTGAATGATAGATGGTGACAGTAGAGGAAGAGATGTTAATGATTAGATACAATATTTCAAGTTTAGATTCCTAAAATTGAAAGGTCCTTCCAAATTTGATACAAAGTAGTATTAACAATGAGTTGGGTAAATATTCAACAACAATGAACAACAGTTATCCCAATAACAATGTTATATTTGTTCACTCTCTAAATGGCAATTATTTCTAACGAATAATGGTTGCTATAGAAATGAATAATAATTTTGATTTCAACAATGTTTAAGCCACTTCTTTTAACTTCATGATGATGATACTATTGGTTTTTTCATCCATGACTTTTGATATCATTCAATGACAGTACAACATATTTACATACACAGTTATTACATTAACATAAATGTCCCTTCAAATTCATTTCCATAAAAATACCTTGGTTATAATGTCCCATTTTCAAACTGAACAAATTACGGAACTACAAAAACTGTTATGACTAGTATTTTTGTTGAACAAACATTTGAGGTGATAATAATACTTGTACACAGAATAAAGAAGTTGTATAACCATTAAATTATTCTTGGTCCTTTATGAGTCCATGTGAATCAGATTGCTTTGGATGTTATTAAGAGTTAGCTTTGATAACATAAATGCACAAGAAGGAACATCCACACAGATTTCAAGTAAATTAAAAATGTCCTACATTCCATTTTAGTTCTATCTGTAACATGGGAAATATGCCAGCTACGATTCACAGATTACATAGTACATAGACATTTATATCTTGATACTGTTGAAAATATATTGTCAAAGTTGTTACTAATGAGGAGGGGCGGGATAGTGCAGGTTCAAGAGGTCCGGTGTTCGAATCCCGCCACTTTGTCTGCAGTAGAGAACTGTTCTACACGCAGTAAGGTTTGGGTGCAATGCTACACTGAATTTCAGGGCAGTACCACCCATGGTTCGCTAGTTCCAGTCGATGCTCGCAGGTTTCACCGCAATGCATAGCCACATGGCGTTGCGGGCTTTCTCCCTGCCATAATACTAGCAGTCGCAATATAATTGAAATACTCTTGAAAGCGGCGTTAAACCCCAATTCACTCACTCACTAATGAGGATATGGTTTTGTAGACATTTGCTTTAAGTTGCTAAAGATATTAGTGTCTGCACCACATACACAGATCCAGAAGGTCATCAACAAACACACCAGATCCCCTTCCTTCCCAAAAGGAGTCCCAAAAAGTCTGCATTCTTTACTTGAGAGAGTTGTGTGAGCAATTGTCACCGTCATTGTGTCATGGTATGTGGAGCAAACCCTCCACCCCTCCACCCCTTCATCCCTCACCCCTCCACCCCTTCATCCCTCACCCCTCCGCCCCCTCCCCTCATTTCCTCTATTCCAATAAAAAATAAATACTGCCATCAATATAACTTATTCTCTATCAGCTTCGTTTAATGCCAAAGACGTCATTGACCTTTGCAGTTGATGCTACTTGCAATTATCTTGGAGTGTTAAATGATTCATGATTATTCTGGTATCATATACCCCTGTATACCTGTACGCCGCAACGCGGAACGGGGGACTATGTATTCAGCGGCGTCCGTCCGTCCGTACGTCCGTCCGTACGTCACATTTCTTGTTTACGCGATATCTTATGAAGCGTTGCATCCAAAGTCTTCAAATTTCATGTCTGCCTACATTGTGGGAAGACGCAGACACCAGTCAATTTTGGTGACCTTGGTCTTATTTTCAAGGTCACCACGACACTTTGACCACTTTTTGAACTCTTGTTTTCGCGATATCTCATGAAGCGTTACATCCAAAGTCTTCAAATTTGGTTTCTGCCTACATTGTGGGAAGACGCAGACACCAGTCAATTTTGGTGACCTTGGCCTTATTTTCAAGGTCACCACGACACTTTGACCACTTTTTGAACTCTTGTTTACGCGATATCTCATGAAGCGTTACATCCAAAGTCTTCAAATTTGGTTTCTGCCTACATTGTGGGAAGACGCAGACACCAGTCAATTTTGGTGACCTTGGTCTTATTTTCAAGGTCACCACGACACTTTGACCACTTTTTGAACTCTTGTTTACGCGATATCTCATGAAGCGTTACATCCAAAGTCTTCAAATTTCATGTCTGCCTACATTGTGGGAAGACGCAGACACCAGTCACTTTTGGTGACCTTGGTCTTATTTTCAAGGTCACCACGACACTTTGACCATTTTTTGAACTCTTGTTTACGCGATATCTCATGAAGCGTTACATCCAAAGTCTTCAAATTTGGTTTCTGCCTACATTGTGGGAAGACGCAGACACCAGTCACTTTTGGTGACCTTGGCCTTATTTTCAAGGTCACCACGACACTTTCACCACTTTTTGAACTCTTGTTTACGCGATATCTCATGAAGCGTTGCATCCAAAGTCTTCAAATTTGGTTTCTGCCTACATTGTGAGAAGACGCAGACACCAGTCACTTTTTGGTGACCTTGGCCTTATTTTCAAGGTCACCACGACACTTTGACCACTCTTTGAACTCTTGTTAAGGCGATATCTCATGAAACATTGCATCCAAAGTCTTCAAATTAGTTTTCAGCCTACATTGGGGAAAGACACAGACACCAGTTTATTTTGGTGACCTTGACCTTATTTTCAAGGTCACCGCAACACTTTGAGCACTTTTCTAACTCTTGTTATCACCATTTATTATGACCGGTTGGACCAAATGTTTTCAAATTTGGTGTCAGTCTACATTGGAGGATGACGCAGACGCCAGTCGATTTGGTGACCTTGACCTTATTTTCAAGGTCACTACAACACTGACCACTTTTAGAACTCTTATTAACACGATATATCATGAACCAAAGTAGCTCCAATGATGTGTCTTACTAACTCAATGTCACCGGCGGGGGACATTGCCATGTTAGTGGCAAACACTTGTGATGGTTGTGTCGTTTTCTGGAGGGACTCATCTCAACTTCTGCTGTGAAATATCACATTGATTGTGTTGTTCATTTGAAGGACGCCCACCATCTTGATTTTTAAAAAAGATTTCAACATGTGCAGTTAAGACTCTCTTCAGTGAATGTATTGATAGCAGCAATATTGTTTTGCTGAAGAACGTCTTATTTCAGTTTTTGTAATTACATATCTTCATGAAGTGATTGACACATAAGTTGAAATAAAATCATAATATGTCTACCTTTGTTGGAGTGTCATCCTCGATCACCCGACATGTTGATGTTATACTGACTGATTCCTTATGGCAGTTCTTTTGTTATCTGGATTTTTTAAATATCAGCTCTTGTAATCAAATATATTGGAGTAATTACTCATAAAGTGATGGAACTGAATGATAGATGGTGACAGTAGAGGAAGAGATGTTAATGATTAGATACAATATTTCAAGTTTAGATTCCTAAAATTGAAAGGTCCTTCCAAATTTGATACAAAGTAGTATTAACAATGAGTTGGGTAAATATTCAACAACAATGAACAACAGTTATCCCAATAACAATGTTATATTTGTTCACTCTCTAAATGGCAATTATTTCTAACGAATAATGGTTGCTATAGAAATGAATAATAATTTTGATTTCAACAATGTTTAAGCCACTTCTTTTAACTTCATGATGATGATACTATTGGTTTTTTCATCCATGACTTTTGATATCATTCAATGACAGTACAACATATTTACATACACAGTTATTACATTAACATAAATGTCCCTTCAAATTCATTTCCATAAAAATACCTTGGTTATAATGTCCCATTTTCAAACTGAACAAATTACGGAACTACAAAAACTGTTATGACTAGTATTTTTGTTGAACAAACATTTGAGGTGATAATAATACTTGTACACAGAATAAAGAAGTTGTATAACCATTAAATTATTCTTGGTCCTTTATGAGTCCATGTGAATCAGATTGCTTTGGATGTTATTAAGAGTTAGCTTTGATAACATAAATGCACAAGAAGGAACATCCACACAGATTTCAAGTAAATTAAAAATGTCCTACATTCCATTTTAGTTCTATCTGTAACATGGGAAATATGCCAGCTACGATTCACAGATTACATAGTACATAGACATTTATATCTTGATACTGTTGAAAATATATTGTCAAAGTTGTTACTAATGAGGAGGGGCGGGATAGTGCAGGTTCAAGAGGTCCGGTGTTCGAATCCCGCCACTTTGTCTGCAGTAGAGAACTGTTCTACACGCAGTAAGGTTTGGGTGCAATGCTACACTGAATTTCAGGGCAGTACCACCCATGGTTCGCTAGTTCCAGTCGATGCTCGCAGGTTTCACCGCAATGCATAGCCACATGGCGTTGCGGGCTTTCTCCCTGCCATAATACTAGCAGTCGCAATATAATTGAAATACTCTTGAAAGCGGCGTTAAACCCCAATTCACTCACTCACTAATGAGGATATGGTTTTGTAGACATTTGCTTTAAGTTGCTAAAGATATTAGTGTCTGCACCACATACACAGATCCAGAAGGTCATCAACAAACACACCAGATCCCCTTCCTTCCCAAAAGGAGTCCCAAAAAGTCTGCATTCTTTACTTGAGAGAGTTGTGTGAGCAATTGTCACCGTCATTGTGTCATGGTATGTGGAGCAAACCCTCCACCCCTCCACCCCTTCATCCCTCACCCCTCCGCCCCCTCCCCTCATTTCCTCTATTCCAATAAAAAATAAATACTGCCATCAATATAACTTATTCTCTATCAGCTTCGTTTAATGCCAAAGACGTCATTGACCTTTGCAGTTGATGCTACTTGCAATTATCTTGGAGTGTTAAATGATTCATGATTATTCTGGTATCATATACCCCTGTATTATTATAGATATACGAAGTCCATACATATGGCTATGTAAACCTCTAAAGCTACCATATCTCTATTATAAAAATATTGATTCATCCGTGCATTTAGAGGCCAGTAATGAGATGTTGTAAATGATGGGAAATGTTCACAAATCTCAATTCTCTGAGGATAGCCTGTTGATGAGGTCATTAGAGTAGACTGACCTTGACTCCGACAATGACCTTCACCTATCAACTGGTCACAGAAGTGATGATCAACTCCTGGAAGGTGATGGATTGGCGGTTCATAGACTCGCGACGACCTACAGCCTGGTACATATGTCTTGTGAAATCCGCTGACATTAGTCTTGGATTTGTGATTATGAATCAGTTACAAATGTAATGGGAATAGTAAATCAAGTATTTAATAAACTCATTGATTTACTGCTCCGGTATTTGGATTTGGAAACTGTATTTGGATTTGGAAACATCATTTAGAAAATTAGGTTCAAAATTTTTAATTAGTTTCGATTTCAATTTTGGGTTATAAACATTTATGCATAAACATTGGTTTTAACTTATCTTGGGAACGGTTAATAATAATCAGAGTTTGACGAAACTATGTTACATGAAATTTAATTAAATTTGATTAAATATTTATGTGTGATTATGTAATGGTATGGAGCATGTCGGATGAATACGTAGACTGGTAAAATAAACTTTCTATTTTATTAATAGATCAAATGAAAAAGAAAGCTTTTGTTATTTGTCCATTAATATGATTAAATCAATAACCAATTAGATAATGGAGATGCACACAAAGTAATTGCATCCGAGAAGATGATACTCTTACTTCCGGGTTTAAAAGAATTTTAAATACTTAAAGTGGAACAGTCTCAGACTCGGGCATGAATACCTCAAAATCAATAAATGTTCATACAAAGTTATAAAAACAAAACTTTTCAAATGCAATTTCTACTTAAAACATCATATAAACATTTGAAATTATAGATGAAAAAGACTCATGAATAACGTTCATAAATGTCAAACGTGAAGGTTTTGTTAAAAAAGCAAACCACTGCCAAATGCATGAATCTCGGTTTTGTTAGACTGCTCAGTGTTGTTCACAAGGTTACATCTCCTACTCCTGGGCCCTGGTTGTACGTGTCCTGTAAAGTAGGATACACTTTGAATTCATGCATGGAGAGAGCATACTGTATTTGCTCTTGTAAACGCCGGGACACTGCAAGTGTGAATCAACAGAAAGTGTACATGTGTTATACAAATTTACATGTTTATGTTTGTTTAGTATCTATATCAAATATACAAAATGTTTTAGATATTCGTACTTAAGTGAAATTTGCCATCAACGACTTCGTGTTACGTTTAAAACGATAATACTATTGATCTCCAAGAGATGCCGGTCTTTAAATTAGTATTGGAAGTTTAAATGCCTAAAAGATTACATTGTCCTCTATAGTAATAAGTACGTCATGAGGCCTTTCCATTGATGATGGTCCGAATACCGGTGATGTTACTCTAATGCTAATTAGTTTATCCCCGGACGGTGACGTTAAACGCATCAAAGCATATTACCATTATCATGTTTTCGTTAGCGTGCTTTCGTTCATTGCAGTTAGCAAACTCACCAATCATAACAAAAGAGGTTTGTTCAAATGCCTTTCAAAGGTCTATGACCATGTTGATAAATGCAAAACCTTCCAATGTCATTACTTTACATCATCCGTATGCCTAGAACATGTATATCTACTATCATATTCTGAGATCTCCCTCAGCCGTGCATGCTATAAGCACCTTTGCTGCTGAGGGGACAGGTCGTTATTGACGCTCATGGCAGACAATATCGGAGTTATTATCATATGATGCAATTCGCCAGTCCTGAATGGTCGCAAAGGGGCTATTCATCACTATGTTGAGTGCGTGTTTGTATGCAGGCACGCGAGTGTATACTTCTGTTGGAGATATGATAACACTTCATTAATTCACTCTCTACTAACAGGGAGTTGTTTTAGGACCTTTGTTGTTTATGCTCTTTCTGTCCATTATGCTAACTCTTGGTGGTTTCTTTCTGATTTTGATCGAAGATATAATAATACTTCATTAGTTCATCCTCTACTAACAGGGAATTTGTTTGATTGGCATTGTTTTTGGACCATTGTTGTTTTTGGACCACTTTTTTATGCTCGTTCTGTTCATAATTGATAATTTGTTATGGTTTCTTTCTCATTGATTGAAGATATAATAATACTTCATTAATTCACCCTCCACTAACAAGGAGTTGTTTTAGGACTTTTGTTGTTTATACTCGTTCTGTTCATTTTGCTCATAATTTCTAACTCTTGGTGGATTTTGATAGAAGATATAATAATACTTCTTTTGTTCACCCTCTACAACCGGGGATATGCTTTAGAACATTTGTGGTTTGTATTCAACATCGCATAACATATTTGTTTTAAAAAACTAAGGACTTCCTTATTTCATTCTAATTACACTGAAATAATATCACCAAAGGCTAATGCAGCTTTGTGCAAAGTGGTCCGGGTATAATAATACTTCATTAATCATTCTCGTCATTATAGACACTCGTTTTGGGACCTTTTCTGTTTTTACTCAATGTCCCAGATTTGTTTTCGATTGACGATAGCAGCTCCTGAACTTGTATGTGTACATGCCCGTTGCTCAATTTTCATTGTCATTTATTTGGCATTTTGGGATAACTATTCAAGTTGAGTGAGATAATTTAATTCTACATCAACATACGGTATTGTCACATACGCGTACCAAAGCCCATAAAATGTTATTAAAATACTCAACGTCATTTTAAATCACTTTACCTACCGTCACCTCCCAGGGCTATCAATAATGCATGGTCTTGTGTTTCGTTTTATAGGCGATCACGTTTCAGTCTTAAGTTTCTGAGTTTAAACACCTTGCCTTCAAATGTATATGAACTAGAAATGTATGTATTTGTTTTCTTGTCTTCACTTATTTCAGTGTTTATATAGAACTATTTATTCTTGCCTTTATCAGCCTCGCATATAGCGAAATATGAATATATGATTAGAGTGTCTTCTAACGATTCATGCACTGATTCACTGTCTACATGCAGTAGTTTTTATTACCAATAACGTCAATTGTCTTAGCAGACATGTTAATAAGCATAGGTAGGTACACATCATCTGATTTTATGCTCGACGCGGTGTCCCTTAAATGTTGTAAAATGAATGCATTATAATAATCAAAGTTCATGATATAGATAAGCATGCAATATTTCAATTTAGTATGTTTCATACAAGTATCCGATATCTAACAACAGTCGTATATTTCAGTTCCAAATGTCCTTCGGTTTGAATTTTGCATGAACTATAAAGTTCAAATAATATCTATGTTTGAAACCAAGCATTCTAAATGTAGTATATTTTATGATATGGAGTGTTGCGATAGAATGGGAAATAAATATTATTTATTGCATGCGGTTCCACATCAATTACACGTCTATTTTATTGTCATATATATGGACAACCGTAACAACGACCTCGGTGATCTAAAATCTCATTCGCAGTTCTGAAAACGTTTCACGATAAAAGTTCAACATAAATATTTTAGCCATAATGGGATATTTTTAACATATATACCAAAATAAAACACGCCTAAAACATTTTAAATGGTTGAAAAATGGATTAAAAACATATTCATAAGAACCAAATATCAAAATTGATAACCAAGCGGTCTGCATATATGTTCGAGATGCATTCAAGTAAGTACTGACCAATAGCTTTCTTTACAAAGCCCATGAACACCCTAAGCGGAAAAGCAAGTCAATTATTTAAAAAAAAATTAAAAGGCATATATTTTTCTTACAGGTTATTCAAAACTGCCTCTCTAAGTCTAAACTGATATAAATGCAACTTCAGTAAATCTCAAATTGACTCGAAATGATAACAAAACTCTATGATATATTTACAGTAGACAAGTCGTATAATTCTTCTTTACCACAACGCTGGAGGAGTGGAATAGGGCACAATTATCTCTTTGGCTTGATGCTTTGTCTAGCGGAAGATGTTTCTGTGGGTCGTCCTGGGAGAGTTTCGGGTTGTCTGACAATCTCTGCTGTCTGTAACTAAAGGCCAGACAGGAACCAATGTTAGAACTGCTTTATCATCGGGTTGATGAAATGGAGTGAGTTATGAGTGTAATATACACAATCATGTAAACGTTTTGCGAATGGACTGTTTTATAATGATGTCTGTCTCTTCACTTTATGAGATACATTGATGTTGTATAGTATGCTCGTCTATATGAACAGTACTTGAGTAAAATAATTAAACAATGGGTTTACCCTTAAAATCTCTCACTTTCAACTCATGATCTTTAACTTCTGAAAATTAAATTTGAAAGTATACTATTTCTCCAATGTAGTGTTGAATTTTACATTTTCGGCTCAGATTCAGATAAACCATGCTGATGTATGACGGTACCTACGGCAATAAAACACAATGGGACCGACAGCGTGCTCTATGAGACAAACATGCTCGTGATTTAGGACGTCAAGATACAAGATACAATATATTTATTTTACAGAAAACACCCATTATGGGCAGTGTACAAAGAGGTTAACACATGTTAATACATATTATAAGTAAAATATATACAAGATCATTAATATATCTCAGTGTGAGACAATTATATCAAACAATGCATATTGTACAATAATTAACGAATGTGGCTTAATCACATTGAATACATGTCATAAAGTACTTTACAAGTAATAGAAGCATGATGACTCTTGGGGGTTTAATATTGACGAGAGGAGGAATAAATTCAGTTTTTAAACATTCCATGAATTGCTGTCTTGAGATACTGTAAATGTTTGATGAAGGGAATGATATTTTAAGACGTTGTTCAATTGTTGAGACCCAAGATGATTTTGAAAGACCCTTATCTTCTTGTAGGGCAGCATATATAAGTCTGTCGTGATCCATTTGCAATAATCGTTTGTAGTAGTTGAATACGTTAGAAAGTATCTCTATAGATAGAGGGTAGAGTTCAAGCTCGCTAAGGCAAGTTAGAGCGTCGCTTGGCAAATGACGTCATATTTTACGTCACTTTGATTGTTCAATTTCCAGTGAATGTGTTCTACGAATGGAGGCATTACTATTTTAAAAATATAGTTTATACAAATAACATGATATCTCAACGGTTTTATATAAAAGCGAGTCAGTGTTTAAAGGTATCTCATATAAGATATAGAAGACTCGTTGGCGTGATTTATCGTAGAATAAAACAACGCCCTTCGTGTTTTATGCTCCCTGCTACGTTTAAGTCGACGATAAAGCACGCCAACTCGACTATATACGGGTATACGATACCGCTTATATACACCGTTTGTGGTTATAACTTTGGTTGTGGTTACGCAGGTGTTGGTTTATGTGAATATTATTTAAGTATACTATGCAAGGTTCGAATCCGGTTGTTGATTTTATATACATGATATAGAAATTTCTTTGAATTATGTAGATATACGAACTAGGTGATGTTTGTTTGTACGAGGCAAACGACCTTAAATACGGAATTCAAATACCCAACCATGTTAGAGTGGGATATGGGATATTTATTCGTTTCAATTAATTTTGATTTCATGCTTCAAATGTATTTTGGATATCCTGATACACTTAGATTCGTAAATTACGTATTTTTTTACTCGGATACTTTTACCTACAGAAGTATTCAGCACTTGGGTCATAGGTACTTTTAAAATAATGTCACTGGCTCTGTAGTTTATTAGGTATTACATTATTGGTTGGAGGCACAATTGTTAAACGCTTTCAACCTGTATACACAGTTGAAATTTCACCTTATATTACTGTTGGAATATTCAAAATAAACTTTTAACCAATCATGCTTGGCCTCTACATATTTTGGGAAAACTATATGACCAACGATCACAGCTGTAGCAATATTTTAACCACGTGACGATGTGGGTTATCCGAAATAATTATGGCATTGCTCAGTCATCAAATTTACAATTCAAAATCCACTTTGTTCAAGGTGTGATAACACAACATCATAATTGGCCTTTGTATTTAAAGAGAGAAGTACAAAGTAATACCTTTAAACTTCATGAACAAACCTTGTTCCCATAAGTACAAGCTAAGTACCTCCCACAAGATAAGTGATAAATATACTTACTTACTTAAATTACGTAACGTGAACCGAATAATGTCGTGAATTGCAAATTTCCATAATAAAAAAATATATTTTAACACGTTCCCACCATTCGTGGAATCTTTCTAACATTAACTAAATCCATCTGATACAAAACCAATCTTATTGATAAACATTTTAAGTTTTCTCATGACGTTTCTGAACAACATCGATGTTCAGGTGAATAATGTTTGTTATACATAATATGTGTTTGTATTACTACTCCAACTAAATGCCTCGGAGGAATTAATCCATCTGCTTCTATAAAAGGTCGTATAAGACTAACACCATTGTGAATGAACACCGTAATTTGAGCATAGTGAACCTCTATGAATGACTTTACTGCAGAAGAATAATATAAATATATCCGTGAAACATAGGTAAGTATCGCCTATATAAAATAATGCATTTTTACTTGAAATTATAACAAATGCATATCAATATAAAATGTTCATGAATTGTGAACAGTGCAATAATCTTGTAAACGATAAATGAAAAATGATGCCATTATGTGAAATATTTATTAATATATATTGTGTGTGATTCAATGTTTTATAATAATATATGAATGTTAGTTTTCACTAGTCAGAAAAAAGCTCTCCTCCCATGAAATGTACATTCTCTACATACCTCTTCGATGACTCCAAAGTTACCTACGTGAAACAGTAGGGTAGGGGATAACCATATAAGAGTATCAGTCGGAAGACAAGAGAGCCAGAAATATACTCTTGGCGTCATCAGACAGGTAAACCAATGAAACAGTCTAGAATGCAAATTCCGAGTATAGTAGACTATATAAACGGGAGATCACAGATTTGCTATCAGTGCGGGCTTTTGTTTTGTATGTGCCCCAGACTCCACGCACCTATGTACGGAGATGATTCCTAGTAAAGACTTGGATGTGAGAGAACCTCAGTGTTTTGTCTTCTATGAATAAACTCAATCGCCAGAGCTACATCCCCAGCTAAAGGCAATAAAAGCTAAAGGCGATATAAGCGTAAAGCTTTCAATAAATGAGATGTATGCATGGCTTGCTACAAATGTTCTATATCACCTACAGCACCAATAGAAAGCCAACAGCTGGTAGGTACATGACACGTGTACGTGATAATGACGATGATGATCGTCCAGTTGTATCAGGCAAAATCGATGCGCATCCTGAAATGGCACTGGCATTAATTCCCTGGGTACCGTTCCACTAGCCGATCTTAGCTTCAAGTCCAATCTAAGCCAATGATAAAAGAAGGGCTAACGATTGTATCTTAGGGCTAAAGATCGGTTAGTGGAGCGGCTCCCTGAACACATATGTTCGTAGCTCTCTTAAAGGTAGGGTAACCATAACTAGCATCCATTATCCTGAGCTTATGGCTATCTTAGCGTTAAAGTAGGCTTCGAAAATGTAGACCCTTGTCGTGTTGTCACTGTTTAACTTTCTCAAGTCCGCGGGGAAAATACAATAGGAGTATACTACAGTTTTATCGTCAATATTAGATCATTTGGTGGGGTAGCCAAGTCAACTACAACTTCCAAACGCGAGGCATAAGTATTGCCAGTCTGCATTACTGGCTGATTTAACCCTTGCTGTATTTCACTCGCTTTGTTGTGTCAAGATAGTGAATCGCTGCACCAGAAATGCATAGCGGGCCTGGATTTCTAAACACAGATTTCTTAATGAAATATTGCAATGCCTAAATCAGCCAGTAATGGAGACTGGCAAGAGTTATGCCTTGCATTGGGAAGTTGAGTCAACTACCGTAACTATGCCTCTCAACTCATGCTATGTGGAGGTAGATTTTTCAAACTTTATCAAAACTGTTTACGTTATCAACTCCCTCGATTATTAGCATTTTCATTATCAGCTCACCCTACCTGGTATACTGTTGGTTGGAATGTCAGTTACCTGGAAAGACTACAATACTCCTTCAACTCGGAAAGAAAAGAAAAGACGTCAGTTAAAGTGGAGGTTCTATGGTTAGCGCAATCTTGTGTTTGTGCATTTCGTGAAATGAAGAAAACGCTGAAGTTTTGCATGGCGTCCGTACGTCCGTAAACTTTTTGCTTTTTCGACTTCTTCTCCAGACCCACTGGGTCTAGGGAGCTGAAATTTTGTATACAGACTCCTGGGGCAATGGGGATTCTAAATTGTAGATTTGGTGATCCAGTGACCCCAAATAAGGACCTCACAGGCCATAACCTAAAAACCTATTTTCATCTTCTTCTCCAGAATGAAAAGACCTAGAAGACTGTAATGTTGTGTACTTTATATTGAGACAAAATATTTCTGTCTTCATCATCAAGCAATATAAACCCTGATGAGCTACAGAGCCCATGGCTCTATTTTTTTCATAATGAAACATACATAATATTACCTAATTTGCTTATGACTTAGCATTAGAATAAACAACAATGTATGTTTATGTTCTAGCAAGACTTTCCACAGCGACAACGAAAGACATCCCTTCACAGGTTTATTGTTCAAATGAATTTGCGTTATTCTTTGCTAGTTTTTATCAAAGTGCAAATGTAAGTTCATCAAAATAATACCCTCACTAATATGTCTAACTGGATTTTAAAACAATCATGTATTAGTAACATATAATGTATAAACAGGAAAACCGAAATACCCCAATAGAACCCTCTCTTCAAGTGGACAGGTCTTCCGCAAGGTGACAAAATGCTCAGTAATGTTGCTGAACTTGGTGACATTGCTGATTGATGCTGAACTGTGGCATGAACACGACCACACGCCGTGCTACTAGGTGTATATCATCAATATCTCATGAATAATTCCAATATGTTCTATGTGACGAGGCAAGCATGTAACAACTCGATTTATCACTTAAGTTAAGCCATTGATTTTCGATTTTCACTTCAGCCACTTAACAGTTTAACTCTCTACGCTACAGAGTACGCTACGTGGTATTGTGATTCTGATTCGTTAACGTTTTAATGTTTCCTTAAAAATCGTTTCATCCTTTCCTTCGAACAAAGACATATACCTCGTCTGAAAACGTACACATATTATTGAGACGAACAAGTACGTAAAACCATATGAATATTTTTATTCAAATATACAATATAGATATATTCTAACAGTACACAGGACAACGTATTAAAACATTTATTTTTACATGGTCTTCAAATATTGAGATCTTGCTTGCATGTTTGGATGGGGGCAGTGAGAAACTGAAGAAATGATACATATATTGGATACAAACTATGGAAACCGATGGCTTATGAGGTCACGAATGAACCAATCAAACACATCCACATGTACACAAAACCAAAATATATAGTGTATGAAATAGAGCCAGCCCAGCCGCCCGTTACCTCGTAATTATTGCTCCGATTTGATTATGCTTTATATGGTTAATTAAGGGCCTCCTTTCTTTAAGCAACCTTAACTAAGGTTAACCTTAACTCCCATTCTTTATTATTACAATAAGGTTACTTCAGTGACTTTAATATCACCATAGCGCTTTGTGAAAGGACGCCCTGGTCTATTCATAACGTACGACTTGTTTATCGACCTGTGTTGTCCACTATACGTAACGGTTTGCAAGTTCTGATGTCCGGACACTTCATTTCAACGCGTAGCCACGATGGTATCTACAGACCTTCTTTGAGTGACATAGAAGTTAGAAGTTACATGAGGATATACGTATATATGGATAGCACTGGAGAACGACATTTTGAAACCCACTCTTGTGTCGTTTTAAAGTAGTAGTGACACAGGCTTAGAACAGATGATATATACATACACAATACAACATAGTTTACACATGGTTCTTTATCTGCACAAATACTAACACACGTGGTGTAAAACCCCGACTTTATCACACTTTACCTCTGGCTTTCACTGACTGTATGGTAACAGAAACTCAGGCTTCTTATGCTGCAGCTGAGTTTAACAACCGGAAGTTGGTAATACAAGTCGTACTATAAAAACAGCCCTAATGTCATCGACTATTGCTCCGAAGTGGCAACATATTGTGCGTTTGGTTAACTTTGCGATGTATTTCTACAAAATTAATTTTCGGGCTGGCTGCGTTCCGACCATATTTCACACACTAAGAATGTTCAACGTTTAAAACGCTATGTTGAGTCCTGTGTTGTATTTGGGGGAACAACATACTCCCCCCTGGGCCGGCACAATTTTAAACACGTGTCGAAAAATCCTCTTTGGGATTGAGGCCTCTCGTCTTCTTCTTCCTCGTCCCGCCTGCGTCCACACAAGAGTCTGATGATTATCTTAACTACGTTGTAGATCTTGGACAGGAAGTAGGCAATCATGAACAACGTCTCGATCACCGCCAGAGCATCACTGGGCGCCGGAATGGTATCCCCCTTGGCATAAGCGATTCCGTTGATGAAGGACTTCAGGGACAGTAGGAACATGGCGCCGGTTAGGTTATGTAGGATGAAATCCGTTTTCTGTTTCTTTATCACCCTGTGCTGGTCCTCGTATTTCACCAGCAAGAGAACGCACTCCCCGGTGAAGACGATGGCTATGCTGAACAACATGAGACAGCCGTGAGCAAGGGGGTCGAGTCGACCGTAGCCTCCCCCTATGAAGGTGGTGTGGAAGATGATACAGAAACCACCTCCCACACACGTCAGGATCTTCCCTACCGTCTCCATCAACAGATTCCGGTCAATCGCCATTCCGCCGTTAGGTCTTTGCTGAAACAAAAAGAGAAAGGTGAAAAATGAGGATACTTATTTGGCTAGATATGCAGACAAATGTGGACATCCCCAATTCTGGCGGCGTCTTCAAGAAAACCCGAGGAATGGTATTGAGAGAGAACTTGTGGTTTTACCTTCTTCATACAAAATGATTATGCTCTCGACATGATACAGACAATGGACATGTTCGCTATCCCAGGGGTCATATACCGATATACCGATATCGTTGTAGGGCTTGTTGCACGTGTAAAGGTGGTTCTTGGTGCACGAGTAGATGTGTGACTAGTTGCGCGTGTAAATTTAGGGCTTTAGTGTACGTGAGGACGAGCAGTTTTATGTCCGTGTGTATGCGGAGCTCGGTGCACGTGGAGATGTGAGGCTACATTCGTTTGTGGACGTGGAGCAAAACGACGTGTATATGTAGGGCTTGGTGCATGTGTAAATGTGCTAGATGTGATGTATCATTACGTGCATGTGTAGATGTGTAGGGTCCGATGCACGTATGTTCCTAGAGCTTGATCAACGTGTATATGTTGGAGTTGGTACACGTGTAGTTGTGAAGATTGAAGCACGTGTAGACGTGTAGTTTGTTACACGTGTTGACGTGTAGTTAGATGCGCGTGTAGAGAAGGATTTAGCGCACGTGTAGATGTAGAGTTTGGTTCACGTTAAGATATGGGCTAGATGTCAACTGCATTGTAAAATTTGAGAGGGAAGTGAAACAAATTTCTGAGTACCTAAGGATGGTGCAATTGTCGAATTATACACGTTACCCAGCATCTGTCAAACCAATGCTTCATTTTGAATGATCGGTTCTTCAAAGGTGTGATTCTGTACAGCCATAGAGAAAAAGAGAATTCAGAACTTATCGTCATTTTCAAACTTCTACTCAAAGGGCGAGTTTAATATTGCATTTTAAAGTAACCAAACTACGCAGCAAAGAAACTACATTGCTACCTCAACGCAAGATATTTTAAATCACGAGTGATTAACTCGACTAAAACCCAATCCCACCTTGTCTCTAGAAGCCAACGCAACTAAATGTTTAAACTGGTATCTGCCAAACATTTGAAATAGCGATTTCAGCACTCCATGTGCGTCAGAACAGATAAAGATATAAGTACCACACCCTGATGGGCGACATTGTGTTTACTTATTTACCAGATATATCCTCAACAGAACATTTCAAAGACGAATTCAACCGGCAGCAGTATTTTCTGCTTGACTTTGTTGGAAATTGGGTAGTTTCTTTTGCCACCTAGTTTATATTTCCGTAACCCAATATCCGTTACTACAAATGTCTTTCAAGAAACTGAAGTGGTATGTTTTCTTATAACGGAAACCTAATTGTTTTATTTTGATCTACTATACTATTTCAGTAAGCAAATACTGTTGCCGAATCAGCCACGATAGCATCATTTTATTGTTTGGTATAATTTCTGCATCACATATTATGTAACTCGTCCGATATGCTATACGCAAATGCTATAAATCAATATATCATAAATGTCCTATTACAAGGAGAATTATTGTTAATGTACCATGTTGATACATAACTGGCCTGTGCTCATAAATTCCCATAAATCTGACTGGTTGCACGTATTAGCTCGAGTAGAATTCAACAGATGTTACATACCGAAATAGAAGACGTTAAAGACCCGTTCTCACGGAACGATTGGTAGTTACAACTTGTAGTAAACAATTTTAGTTGCACTGTGAAATGATCCAATCCTATTAACTTCACACATATGTGCCTCCTTAGTTGATCGTTAGTCACTAAGGTAATCTTAGTGCAATGTTAAGAATGGGAGTTCTGGGCCGTGTTCAAGAGAGGTTTCAAAGTAATCGCTCAATTAGCGATTACTTTTAAACCTCTCTTGAACGCGATTGCTCAATGTAGCGGTACGTAGCAAAGCGAGCGAACTTTGAGGTTTTTTCACCATGTCGTTCAGGAGAGAATGAGCGCTACTTGAGCGCTACTTGAGCGCTACATTGAGCAATCAATGAGCGATTATAAGCGCTCGCTGTTATGGTTAACCTAATATAAATTATCCATAAAATATCCTTGTTTTTCCATTACACCAACTTCTAGAATGCCTCTCCAACAGTTAACCTTATACAAGTTGTTTTGTGAAAGGAGCCTCTGATTTACGTACATACCTACATACTTACATACCTACATATATACCTACATACTTACATACCTACATACTTACATACCTACATACTTACATACCTACATACCTACATACTTACATACTTACATACCTACATACTTACATACCTACATACTTACATACCTACATACTTACATACCTACATACTTACATACCTACATACTTACATACCTACATACTTACATACCTACATACCTACATACTTACATACCTACATACCTACATACTTACATACCTACATACCTACATACTTACATACCTACATACTTACATACCTACATACCTACATACTTACATACCTACATACTTACATACCTACATACCTACATACCTACATACTTACATACCTACATACTTACATACCTACATACTTACATACCTACATACTTACATACCTACATACTTACATACCTACATACTTACATACCTACATACTTACATACCTACATATATACAAACATACATACATACACTACAAATTGTAACTACAAATTGCACAGTGTGAACCTTAATTCCTCTCGCTAATGTAAGTCTCATTATACTTCGTCATTTACAGTCCGTGTAAAAAATAGATGGCCTTTAACATTTCTGTGGTTAACATTTAATCGGTAAAATTAATTGATTTAAATAGTAATTAATGGTATATCGTATCGATGCCAATAGGGGATAACTTCTTTATGCGTCATGACAGTGATAACAAGGTGATGTCAAAGAAGAAAATGACTTGAAATGGTTACAACTGCAGAATATCATAACTGGAGTACGACAGAGACAAACTTTGTGTACTATGATATGTTTATGTTGGACATTAAAATTGATATACTGACGTCAGGATTTAATTTCAACCTGCCATTTACTTTTTAAAGATTAACGTTAAACAAATTCATGCTGATATTCCTTTGTTTCAATTTAACTTAAGACCCTCAAAACTGTTATTCAGTCTGAGGCTTATGTTACCAACTTCTGGCAAAGTGTTTTGTATCTTTCTCGTTTTAAAACAATTTTTAAATGTGATGTGCCTGTACATGTAGCACAAAAAAAAGATAAAAAAAAAGAATGTTATTGGGCCACAATGGAACACTCTGCTTTACGCAAATATATTCAGTAAGTTCTTGATGTATAGGGGGCGGGATAGCGCAGTGGTTAGCGCGTTCAGCTTCGGATCAAGATGTCCAGGGTTCGAATCCCGCCAGGGGCACGGCAACTTTGTCTGCAGTAGAGAAATGTTCTACACGCAGTAAGGTTTGGGTGCAATGCTACACTGAATTTCAGGACAGTACAACTCATGGTTCGCTAGTTCCAGCCGATGCTCACAGGTTTCACCGCAATGCGTTGGGGGCTTTCTCCCTGACATAATACTAGCAGCCGCGATATAAGTGAAATACTCGGCGTTAAACGTTTAGCGGCGTTAAACCCGAACTCACCTAACTTCACCTCACCTCACCTCACCTCACCCCTTGATGTAAAGCATTGAAAAACAGAACCAATGAAAACTTGTTGTTTGCAATTCAATGCATCGATATGAAGAATTTAATAAACAGCATATGATATATTCACGAAATGCTATTTATTCCATCATATTATAGAGGATCTCATCACGCTGACCAGAAACCAATAAGACTGTTGGATGACAGCCCGATTTGGCAGGTTCGACGTTTTATCAAATCTTGGAGCCGCTGGCGAGTAATTATCAATCTTGCTTGACATTTGGACAAGACTTCTGCTGGAATTCGCCATTTACCAAAGAGGTCGCCATTCACTGTGACACATAATCTCATTCTTCTGAATGTCTAGCAAACAGCTAAGCTAGTTAACGTTATATAACGGCTAAGTAGCGATTGTCCACGTAACAACGCTAAGACGATGTAGTAACAAGGCTGGGAATGAGCTGCGTCCATAGCCCATTACATATTTGTGGATAATTAATTATCGACGAACCTTCAGAAATATGTCATGATTTATCGACTGGTGTTATAAGGAATCGACTTTTTCACCAGCGAGCAAACATCCTTGGCTGGCGGTGGCAGGAACGCGAATCCCTCGTGAGCCGAATAGTTGGTATAAATGTCAGTAAATGTGGTAGGGTGAGATGAAAATGTAACTAGTTTTGGTTAGGGTAAGATTTCATTCTTCCAAATAAGCTGGGCAAGTGTGAGACGAAAGTGTAACTAGGTTGAGCTAGGGTAAGATTTAACTCTTCTAAATATACTCTGTACGAAAATGTAACTAGTTTGGGTTGGGGGAGATTAAGCTCTTCCAAATAAACTCGGCTATGGCGATAAGAAGAAGATGCTACTATTTTCGGCAAGAGTGAGTTCAGCTTTGGCGAGACGAAGGGTTACAACTGTTTCTAGGGTTAGGCCTACGTACTTCCTACTAGCTTAGGATCGCCCTATAATTTATGACCGTGAGTTCAGTTGATGGGACATCTGACTCACACCCACTGCCCCTGCTTTAGAGCTCCCGAGTTCGAATCTCTCATGGTGTCACGGTCACCTTTGTTACCACTCTAACATGTGAATTGTCTAGTGCATTGTACAGCTGTGCAGCAACCCCAAATCGCCGGCTATCAGTGTGCAGTTTTACATGACTAAGAGCGACAACCATCACGACAGGTCATAGCATGCAAAGAGCATTGAGCTATCGACCCATAAGCCGAGTGCATTCACTGTTAACAGTGGCAGAATGTTGGCGGTAGGCAATGTGTAAATTGTTTGATGAATTACAACGGTTACCCTCGATCAAAATTGCATTTTAATACCCACGCTGTACGTTCGATTCTATAATTAGAGTCCGAGTCAGTCACCGTGACAAGGTCATGTGCATTGGCGCGTATCGAGAAAGCGTCATATCATCAAAACTAGCATATTTAAAAAAAAATCTCACCTTTCACGAGTTCAAAATGTTGAAATATCCGCGAATCTGATTCCGTATCCAATGAGGGTAATACAATATAGCTGCCTCGTCATCCGCTCATCGTTGAAGTGTTACATTTGTTTCAGGAACATATCCACTGATTCAGCGCATTGTATTACATGAGAGACGCTATATCAACTGACTTCTCTCCTGTATGAACGTATCGTCAACAACGCGTACAGCAAGCTAGCTAGAGTATGAGCAACACGAATACCCGTTTTGCAGGCTCGCTTATTCCCGGATTCTCTATGAATATCAATGAATGTGGTTATTTATAGCGCATGCGTCGCGTTGTCTGTTCAGTGCGACCGTGCAGACGACCATTCAACGACGCGGCGACTGTGTAGTACCATTAACATAACCGTTCCGTACTATGTCACTGTAGTTCTGTGAGATTACTGATGGTATAACTGCTGAGATTTCAAAATCGTCATATAAAATCCATCAATTTTTCGTTAACGATTCCCTGAGGTAAGACTATTGGTTGGGACGTTTTCTGAGATTTGGCCAAGCATGAAATGGTGTTAGTTTCTGATGAAACTAGTAGTATCGTATTAACATAAAGATGCCACAAGGTCATTTCTACTACGGGCTCGAGTGGGCGGCACGTTCATGCCGCTTGTTTGACCTCGTTACTGTGCAGCTTTAGTAGGCCTGCGTCGGAATTTTAATCCCAACCAAACCAGTAATCAAATCGTTGAGATGTCTTTTGTAGTTTATTTGGATTTCAATTTGTTTTATACCATACCGATTTATTTCATGATATAACTTGCCTTAGCTTTGTTTAAATACCTCGGCATTTATTCTAAAACATACCATTTTGAAAGTCATCACATTGCTTGAGTGAATTATTACAATGTTATGATAGCGATTTATATGTAATATATGCTAAACTCTAATAACTATACATTATTTACGTATTTATAAGAATATGCATGTTAAAAATACATGCCATTTAGATAGTGAACGTTTTAACATTGTTATATTTGAGATACAATATGATCAAGGCGAATAAACCCTACAAAAGTACTTTTTCCGGGACGAGTCACTTGCAGGATTCGAACCGTCACCCCCAGAGTCAGATATCAACCACCAGCACTGACTGACTATCAATATAATGTGTAATGTAAACTAAACAACAAAACAATTATTACCGACGATGTTTATATTAAAGGCGCTGTAGCACGTTTTTTGCATATTATGATTTCTCAAATTTACCATATATTATTAAAGTTTATATTATATCGATATTTTAATTGGGGAACCATCTCGTTACACGTTTCACCCGTATCCATAGAAAACGGCTATCCGTATTCGAAGAAAAAGGTGCGACATAAACCGATAGTGGTACGTGTGGAACTCTTCAGTGTGAGAGGTAGATGTGTAGGTCTAATGATAATTTGAGATTTCAGACAGTAAGATGGTTGACCATTCCATCATTGTACCATATTTAAAACTCTACTCTGAGTGTTTAGGTATCGCTACATCAGAAAGACCACTTGAACTACATTCTATAGCGGTCATTTTAATGTGAACATATTAAAATGGCCGCTCGATGGGAAATAAACTCGCATGGCTTAACCGAACCTAGCTGCAGTTGCTTCGCCAAAATAGGCTCTTTGACACTCGACGTCGCTGATACTGTGGGAAGAGGTTATATAGCTACAGTTCTGCAGCTAAACCGAACCATGAATCCTTTTATTGATTCAGGAGTATTATTTAGCCATTGGAATCACTCATTCATATATGTGTGAGAGCACTTTATTTCAGTAAGAAAATCGTGCTACATCGCCTTTAACGTGCTCTGACCCCAGGAGGGTTTAACCACTTGATGGAGATTTTCTTCATAATGTGTTAATTTTATTTTGTTAAGTTACGGTCGCTTAATTTGAAATTAGTCATGGTTTGAACATATTTATTTCTTTAAAGAATTGGATAAGAAAAAAAAGCTGCAATAGCTTTTATATATGAATACCGCTCCAGAATACATGAGAAAACATATGTCATGGTGAATTTACAAAAGCCAACAATAATACAGTAAATGGTGAATTCATGATATTTATATTAGAATATATTTACAATGATAAGTACAAATTTTCTAAAGAGAACGTCAGCAATTTCCAATAGTGTCCATCAATATATACCAAATACATCATCTAAACAAGATAATAGTCAAATCTGCATGTTGGATTTATAAAAGAATGTACTGAAATCATGAGTTCATTATTTACAGTCGAGGAGCAATTTGGATTTCCAAAACTGATTTCAGATCAAATCCTCTGTTGTAGTAAAACATGTTTTGCCTTGATTCATCGTAAAGAGGACATGGGAAGAAATAGTGAATTGAATCTTCATAGTTATAGCCACACGAACAGACCGATGTTTGAGAAATAAATCTTTCGTACTTATGAGCATTAGTCATTGTCTCACGGAATGGTTATTTTACTATTCAGATACGTATAGACGCACACTTATCATGTACTTTTGGCCTAATGACCATAAATACGAATACACTCTGTCTGTATGCCTGTCCGTCTGTCGGTATAGACATTCAAGAGTACGGATAAGTAAGGATACGATTATTAAACGAGTAAGAATAGTTGTTTTTTAAATGATTATGGTAAACCATCAACTTACAACACTTATTATCCTAAAGTTGTGTATATTGATATGTGTTAGTGTAGCAGCGACAACTATGGAGTTCAAGTACAGAACGTAGCTCCAGTTGCTTCGCGGAAATAGGATCTTTGACACCTTGACGTCGCCTTAAACACGATGATACACGAAGAGGTTATATACACTGAATTGTGCAGCACCCTGCTATGCTAACACAGCAAAGTTAACTTATTGCAGCAAGTCTTACAACAGCCATTACTGGAGACCGGTGGAAGTTTCGACGAGCGAGGGAAGTTGCATAGCCAATTAGAGAGACTCTGCTGGCACCGATCAATGAGTTGCAGGAACAATTCCTGGCCATCACGTTCACAGCACCTGTCAATAACAGGCGTGGGATCCAAGACATGCCAGGACATGCTGACACCTTTGACACATGTTCCAAAATAATATTGAAAGTATTGTTATTGAATGTTACTTCACATCTAGTTTCGTTACGTGCCTATTGAACAATTTGATCCTTAGCAGTTTGTAAGTAGAACATTTGACTACAATGAATGATATATGGGGCGATGAATATGCGAGTAAATGCTATGATCTAACACCATAGTCATCATGTGTTCCATGCCCTAAATTCGTCTATTCTGTCATTAATATCATTGTTTTGAACTATTACACTAGTTACAACTAACTAAATATTTCAAAGTAATTAGAACATTAAAACTGTACCCATATTTATGGAGTTACGTTTGCATTTGTTACTATTTTTCATGAGGGTTTTGATTTATTTTTGTAATTATTAAGTGCTTATACGTTGTATATAAGACAGATGGTGCGTTTGTATAGGCCTACACATGATAGGGATCCGAACGATAAAACCTGTCTCGCTATAACGAAACCACAAAGCAAACACGCAGCAAGTTTACTCCAAAGTTGAAAGATTTACGATCCTTTACTACGCTTAAACTAGGTAAAGCTGTGACCAGAGCGTTATTGGTAGAAGTTAGTTACATAAAAGAAATGTCGTAAATCTTGAAAACATGTCATCGTTAAAGGTGGACTGAATGATCGTTTGATCAATTTAATAATTTCTACCGATTTTCTTAATTTCTACCGAATAATTACATTTGACATGATGGCATTGTGTTGTCCATGTTAACACAAACGGGACACGATTTAAAGAAAATTAGAAAAGGGACCGCATCCGTGCGATGGGTCAAATTTAATACAAGGACAGTTAGCAAGTATAGATATGGAAAAACGTTAAGCACTCGTAATATAGACGATATGGGGCGTTGCGATAAATGGATTAACATATTTAATCTTGACATGATAAAAGTAGATTTTGTGACAACTTTCTTAAAAGAAAAATGACTGAAATTGAAATTTTAAGAAATTAGAACTGAATTGTAATGTACTGAATTTTTACCAAAATAACCTATTGTCCTTGTGCCTAATCTACCTATCAAAATTTTGTTTTCAGATATCCAAAACATGATTTGTGTTACCAAGTCGACTTTCACTCATCAAAACATATTATATCTTATATAGGATAACGTGCGACGCTAAAGGTCAGGCGTGGTCACGTAATTACCCCTTGTAACAGAGCGATAGACGTGCGTTGACCTTCGTTCTCCTTCACTTTTCGTGCCACTCCCGCCAAACGTTTTCAGACAAAAAACGAAGCGGCCGAGGCCTCCCTAAAAAAGTGCGAACATCGTACATTTCAATTATTACCATACACCTTGGATTTCGTACATGCATCAAAGATAATCCCTGTGCAATTCGAGTATATATATTGACCATCTCATTGTATAAAGTATGCTGTTGCTACGCAACATCACCTCGTTGAGCAATATGCCCGAAATGGTAATCAGTTCAAATAAAACATATCGTCCTCAAACAAATTGATGGGTAGTTTTTGATGCTCATTAGACTGCACGGTCAATGCAAGCGTATTTACACAGTTCTACTTAGCCAACATTTTGTTGAAATATGTGATATTGAGCAAAACATACTCCTGACGAAGGCTTAGAATAGGCCTACTTTCTGACAATCTAAATAATTTTAGATCGACTGTTCTATATTATGGTAAGACAATATAACATTATAAACATATGTCGATCTAAATTTAATAATATTTAGATTGACTTGCTGACATGATATGCTTAGCAAGATCAACATTTTTATTTACTCATGGAAAACTATTCTAGTTTTATAACCAAGTTTTTTCTCGTACAGCTATTTTTTCCGTTTTATTTTCCCAGCACTGTTGCCTTTTATTTCAGCTATATATCGATAGATTCGGAAATCGGAAATGAATTGGTGAGTTTCTCTAAGCACAGAGGCGCCAGACCCTGAGTATACATATGATATACCTACCTGCCTACCTACCTACCTACCTACCTACCTACCTACCTACCTACCTACCTACCTACCTACCTACCTATCTATCTCGTATACAACATAAAGAATGTGAGACGCAGTCGGCCATCTAGGATAATCTTATGTGACCAGAAATGGAAAATTAAACAGCTTTCCTGCTTCAGCCCGCTTTGTAAAATTCATATATAGATTGGTCCAAGTTCAAGATTCAAGATGGCTGACCGTGTACCACCTTCTGTTATGTTACATAGCCAGGTATATATACTAAAGTGTATATTTAGAGTATTGCGCCTGTCCATGAACAAGTTGATGTACCTTTCATAAAAGCATGGAATATTCAGAGTCCAAGATGTCTCAATCTCAAATCGCAGGCAAAGTTTAGCGCAAATATGTTGCGCAACAGAGATGAAATAGAAATGACCATCTCACTACTACGTTCGTACCAAGGGAAAACTGGTCGTTTCATCACTGTTGCGCAACACATTTGCGCTAAACTCGACCTGCGCTCAAATCCAGCAACAATTATTATCTATGCAGCTGCTACATGTTGAAAAATTTCGTGAGTCAAAATCGTCAACATTGTATTATCTGCTGCACTGTATTCTATGAGGGGATATTCAGATCAGATCAGATGCAGCGGACAGTGTACTTTCCCGTCTCCCGCCAGATGCTCGGCAACTTGTTGTAGAGAATTGTTCTACATGCAGTAATTAAACGATTTGATGCAATGCTACACCAACATTCAGCGCAGTATCACCCATCGTTCGGTAATTCCAGTAGTTGAGTAGTTGCTCGTAGGTTACACATGATACCACAACGGTGTTGCGGTCTTTCTCTCTGAAATGATACTAGACTTCGTTATATAAGTAAAATATTCTTGAAAGCGGCGTTAAACCACAAACCACATTATCTCGTCTCAATATCCTATTGTGAGGAGGGACGTTTGACGTTGCAACTTCCCAAGGCAAGGTATAACTCTTGCCAGTCCCAATCACTGGCTGATTTAAGTCTTGCCGATATGCCTTAAAGAGCCATCAAGGATGTTGATGAACAAAAAGGAAAATTGCCAAAAATCTATCTCCGTGGAATATATACACTTAAATTTTCCCAAATTTTTTCGACCCAAAATAAGCCGAGAAATTGCACTAATTAGTAAATGTGTTTTCCAGTCTAAAGCATCATGGTCTAAGTCACACACTGTATTCAGAGACACGGAAGAATAACAAAGTTTATGATCAATGAAAGAAATTGAAATATATATTTTTTGGCGGTTGTTTATTTACCATTTCATTTTATTTTGTATTTGCTACAGAAATTGGAATATTTTTTTCACCCAACTAGGTATTATGCTTGAAATTTATAATTAATGAGAGTAAAAACAAATATCATAATTTGCTGGTCTTATCTCAATAAAAAGTACATTAAACAGGCAATATAATGTGTATATTCTCAGGACATTTAGAAACATTGTTTATAAAGCAATCGTCATATACAGCTGCAGTAATGTGTGACACGGGTAACTTGCAAGAGAAGCACGTGCAGCGCGTGCAGCACATGGGTTGCTATGGCGACTTGCGCTAGAGGCGAGCCTTCACGCTTCGGAAGCGCTTGCTGTTTGTGTAGTACGTTTATTTTAAAGGGGATTCTGTTTATAAGACGTCAGATACCCTTAGCGCGCTATTTGAAGGGATACTTCTCTTTGAAACATGATTTCATTACATTGTCGTTTTATAAAAAAATTATGTATCACATGTCATGTTGTAGATAAAAGATTTCTCTGGCGATTGACGTTATAAGTATATTTTCAATTTTTTATATTTTTTATTTGAAACACTAACATCCTTGATGGCACTTTAAGGTTTCCGTGCTTGGAAATCAGAGCCCACTATGCATTTCAGGTGCAGCGATCCACTGTCTTAGCAAGGAAAACGAGCTCGAGGGAAATAATGCAAGGGTTCAATCAGCAAAAGATGGAGACTGGCAAGAGTTATGCCTTGGGTAGAGAAGTTGGGAGCGTTGGTGTTTAAGAACTGAAGGTTCCACACACTAAGTAAAATCCACTACAAGTTAATAAAACTTGGTCGTAAGACAGATTGCTTGCAAAGAAACAGAAAACGGTACGACACCATTGAAAGTGTTTTACTAGGTGGCGCCACAAGCTGGTAGGGACCCAACAATTCATACTTTTCGTCTCTGTCTTACACAATTAGAACTTTTCACCTTAAAAGCTTCAAACAACTTCTACTCATGAACCAGCAATCTGAGATATCCAGAAACCAGGACAGCGTTTTCTTTAAAAGATGGAGATTATGATTTGTAAATTTCATTACTCGATCGTTAATACTTTGATGGTGGCAGGGGTTGATTTAAAGGAATATTTTTCGTCTCAGAAACCAATGACCCTAGAAGACTCTACTTTTGAGGATATCATCTATGTTAAGTGAATATCAAGAGTTCCAAAGTTCAAGTCTTTTGGATGAAAAGTAAGAAAGTTATAAATGAAAATATTTTCGTGGTTTACCATTTCGCTTACATTATAATACTTATTTAGATAAAAGGTGTTTTCGAGAGCTTCCTAACGCAACCTTCATTATATTTGTATCATAGAAATAAAGCAAGAACTTACTTCAGTTTTTGCAATTTCATTGAATTATCTGTGTATCTGTCAGATGTTATGCTTGGAGCTGGGGGTAATATGAGCTATCTGTTATATAATGGTCAGTGCATAATGGTGTGTGTTAAAATACGTGGTTAACGTCAGCTTTGACATTAAAGTCTTTTTACTGACGGTCAGTGCAGGTCAGCAGCTCTGTTTTATAATGGTCAGTGCAGGTCAGCAGCCTGAGCATTGTCCAGAGAAGTGTTGTTCTCGTTATCGCCCCCGCCCCTTCCGCCTGTCTCTCCGGTGGGGAGGGGTGAAGAGGGATGTCTCAGTGTGTGAAGGGCTATGAAAAAATGTTCATTGGGTTTTGTCAGGTCTTTGTGAATAATCTTCCACTTATGACTATAAGTAGGATTCATTAAATATAGAATACTAAACGAGGTTCCGATTGATAACATGTTTATTAAACGAGTGAATGGTTTGGTATTTTAACGAGCGAAAGCGAGTTAAATACCGATGCCATTCACGAGTTTCATAAACATGTTATCAAACGGGACCGAGTTTAGTATTTTATTTATTACTCAATGATGTAAATAGCGCTGAATTGCAATTACATCCTTTTTAGTGACGCTTACATGCAAATAGGTCACCCGCTATTGCAGTCGCGCGGCTACCATTGTGACGTCAACCAAAAACGACTATGACGTCACGCGCCGATTATGACGTTACGGCAGCACGCGGTGGTATCACACATGTGTGTAACCAACTCATTGTTATCTAATGAGTGATCTCACCACGGTTGAGTTATAATAAGGTATACTCACTTGAGAAGGGATTTGTATTGTTTCTCTCCAAATTTTATACCATTTTGTTTGATGATTTGGGGAATATGTTTATTCAATTTTAATTGGGGGGATCACCTTATCTTCAAAATCTTTGCAGGAATTGTGATACTTGGACAACCCATTTTATAAAAAATTAGTGTGCAGTCATGTTTTTTTATGCACAAACAATGACAGGACTGCAATTTTTCAGGGCTAGGGGTTGTGCATTATATTGAGAACAATCTTTATAGACATGAGGTTATTGTTTATTATTTACATACTCTAGTTGATAACTCATCGTAGCCATTGAGATCCTCTCAATTTAATCACTCGACCAGATATAACACTGATAAACAACAGAGAGTTACTTCCCCACCACTGTCCCCGCTAGGTGGCGTACCCCTGTGACGTCATTCCTTCCTCGAGCAGGGTGGTGGCATTCCGATGCTCTCAGAGTTATAACTTTGTACTATATTTATACACCCTCGACCGGGTTATTCAGTGTATTTCATTCAGATTGATTAGTGTTTTCTTGGTATTTAACCTCTCTTCGGTATGAGTTAGAGACAGGATATTTTTTTCTCGCTATCAACTCAGTGTATGAGATCACTGCAGTAAGCTGATCTAGGTCAACACACTCATCTGTGGGGACCGAGTAGCGTGTACATTTCATCCGAGCTGCACGTGCACTTCGTGTGCATGCTGCTGGCAGGACTAGGCAGTCTGACTCTACCCGCTTGGGAAGGTCGTTGGGTTGGCAGACGTCTTGTCTGCCTTCCTTCGCCTTCGGGTGATTGTCGACTCCTCCTGTTGTAAGCCTTCGCTCCAGCGACGTAACAACGTCGTTTGGAAACGACACTTCTGCTCAGTGTAGGCCTCCGCCTTCATTGTTTCGAAACGACACCCTCTTGAGACGACGTCGTCTCTAGCGTTGGGTGCTGAGTGTTAGGCCATTGTCACCTGTCGGTTAGGTGCGTGTACCCGCAGGTCACTGTCTTGACGTAGCTCCGTCAGTCGTGGACCCTACGTCTCCAGACTTGGGGTGTACTTGATTGGCCTCCGGCTTCCGACGTCGTTCGGTTGTCTTATCCCTTTCAGACTGTCGTCTGGTCTGTTACTAGTTGACACAATGTGTACGGAGGAGGACAAGTGTTCAGAGTGCGGGTCCATCCTGGGCTCCGTCAAAGAGATGGTCTCGTCCCTCATTGACGCAAGGCTGGGAAGAAGGTCAGGGTCGGGGTCACCGGTCTGCTCTGTGCGGAGACAGTCGTGTTCGCGCCCGCTGTCACCTCAAGTTTCAGTGACGCTTAAGGGCCCCTCTACTCCTAGACGTCGTGGGACCCTGGTCTCCCCAGTGGCGTCAGGGGCCTCCAACGCTTCCGCTGTCTCGTCTCCCACTTACACGGGCCAGCGTGAGGAGGGGGTCGAATTCATTGACCCCTCCAGGCCTCCGATCATACCTTTGTCGGCTGACATGTCTTCGGACGATCTGTTACCAGACGTGACAGAACAATTAGCGGCCATCGCTGAATGGTCAGTGTCCTCTCTGCAGGAGGTTGAAGACTCCCCCTCCTTGGCAAAGAGGTTGGAGACCTTCTACGAGGAGGACGTACCTCACACCACGCTCTCACTGCTGAAACCTCACAGACTGTTCAAGAACATCGCCAAGGACTTTGAGTCCACCATGACGTCCACCGCGCCTGGACGTCTTATGCCTCCGTTGGTCCTAATGGACCGCCTTCGTTCCGCTCTCCCTGTCGCCGACCCTCTGATCTCTCTATCGCCGCCTGTGTAAGATGAGGACATCCCCCGAGTGGTACCCCACTCGGTGTCCGACAGCCACCTCTTCAATCTAGACAAGGGACCAGATCGATTCTGGGTATGGCCGACTCCATTGCCTATGTCTGTCAGGCGGTGACCGCTTTCGCAAAGCAGCCAGGGATGGAGGATGGGGCACAGGGGCTTTATCGTGGGTTTGGCTCGGTGGCGGGTAGGTTGGCTCAGGTAATGCTTAGCGCAGCCCGTTGCCTGAGCAACATAAGACGTGACTGGTTCCTGGCCAGGACCGACTTGCCAGCTGAGATCAGGAACTGTTCCTCCCTCTGCGTCTACCCTTTTCGATGGACAGATTGGGGACGCCCTGCGCCAGAGGCAGGAAACTCAACAGCAAGAACTGACTAACCGCCTGGCGTCGGAACGCTCTCGTGCCCCGTCTACCACTCCTAAGAAGAGGAAGAACGCTCCTCCTCCTTCTTCTCACGGCTCTAGGACCAGTGGGGTATCGTTTTGGCAAGGGGGTCTCCCCAAGCAAGGTCGCGACTTTCAGACAGGCCCCAGCCCTAAATGCGGTAACAATAAGCAACAGCAAGGGAAGGGGCCCGCGTACGGGGGCACCCCTAGGAAACAGTGACACCTCTTCCGTTACCGATCGTAGACTCTTGAGACGGGCCCGTCGTGGGTGGTCTCTCTCGATTCTGGCGTCAGTTGGGCCTAGACAACTATGTGTGCAGGGTTCTGGAGCGCAAGGGCATGGTACGTACCTCTCAGAAGGCTGTGCGCGCAGGACCCAGTTCCTCTTCCGCTCAGGTGGGACCTCCTCACGAGCAAGCCAAGCAGGCCACACGAAAACCCAGCAGGTCTTTCATCTTCACACTTTGCTTGTCTCAAAAAGGGGTTGAAGTGGCCAAAACTGTAGGCACAACCCAGGAGGAGTCCACAAGGAAGCTCTAGTTCTGCAAGGGAAGGAGGTTTGACATCCTCTCAGTAACGGTTCCTCAGGTCCCTGAGTACTTAGTTCACCTCTGCACGCTGGGAGGTTTTTAGGCCTGCTCCATTAATAACTACTTGGCCGCGATAATGTCCGTCCTCCATAAGCGGGAGCCGGGTATAAAAATATCCGTGCTTAAGGAAACCGTGAAAACCTATCATCAGGTGGACGGACGCCAGAAATCGACGCTTCCGCAGTGGTACTTGGCGGTGGTGTTGAACCATCTCAGACTTTTACGAGCCTCTGGCAGACGCTACTATTCTTCGTCTCTCAGTTAAGACAGTGTTTCTGGTAGCCATGACATCGGCTGCCAGAATATCGGAGCTGCATGTCTTGCAGGCAGACCTACGTTTCGAGGTTAGGGACGGGGGCATAGCGACGTTGGGGCTAGCTCCCGATTTCTTATGCAAGAACCAAACTGCCGACGAGCGCGGCAGAACGTTCATCATCCCGTGTATCTCCTCCACTATTGACCCTTTGGATGAGAAAAACCGGCTCCTCTGTCCGGTTCGGGCTTTACGTATCTATGTGGAGCAAACTCGGTCCTTATGCCAGGGAAAGCGCAGGCTATTCCTGCCTTATTCGCAGACAAGTGTGAAGGAGAGAGACAAGAGACAACTAGGGGTGTATCTCAGGTCGACGTTGTTGGACGCCTACAAGGCGGCTGACCTCCCTCCGCCTGAGTTACCACGAGTTACCACGAGTTACCTTTCCGTTCTCGGGTTGCCTCGCAGCCCACCTCCATCAGTGGCATGCTGGCTACGGTGAGTTATCAATTAGAATATGTAAATAATAGTACGTTCTTGAGTAAACGTCATTATTTATACTCACCGTTGATAACTCGCCGGTCTTTATTTCCCCCCCACCTCCCATCCTGCGAGTCTGAGAGCTGGCTGCGTCCAGGCTCCAGGAGGAAGGAATGACGTCACAGGGGTAAGCCACCTAGCGGGGACAGGGGTGGGGGAGGTAACTCTCTTTTGTTTATCAGTGTTATATCTGGTCGAGTGATCAAATTGAGAGGAACTCAATGGCTACGATGAGTTATCAACTAGAGTATGTAAATAATAAACAATAACCTGAGTTTTAATAATGACGTTTGCTCAAAAACGTACTATTAGTTTAACCATATAGACACAAAGAGATTATAAAATAAAGCCATGGTGAGACTTATGAGTATAATGAAGCAATAAAAATAGTACAATTCTAGGAAAGAAGATTAAGCTACTGGAGTCTTGAACTAAGAGTGGTAAAAATGCCAGTGTGTACCTTTGTAAGTTTACATTTATAAATAATAATAAAAACTTTGAAAGTATTAGAGACTATAAAGAATCTATCAGATATCACATTTTCTTTAATACCAAAATAAAAATGAAATCAGGGCATGAATTTAAATTATTAATATGATCACAGCTGTTAGTAATCCAAAGAAGCAACTTATTAAAAAAATTATTGACTACATGACACTCCCCAAAAAAATATGAACAATACTTTCTCGGTCAGAATTCCAAAAACCGCACCAGTTATTCTCTGCCTTATTTTAAATAAACAAGCAAAAAAGTGATCGTGGCTCACTAATACCCCTGACTGTTAAAGTTTGACATATTTTATTTTACTTTATAGAGAGAGGTGTCTGCACACCTAAGGATTGATAATGTAATAGATTAAAGTGTTTGTGAAAAGGGTAGGACAAGTCTCTTCATGTAAAAAAGGTGGATTAAGTAGAAGTAGGAATAATAGTAACTTGAAAAGGAAGGGGTAACATAATACAGACAGACATACAGACATTTTATTTCAGTATATAAGGCCATGGCCCATATTACAATGAATTTTACAGAAGCTGGTAAACAACTAACAGGCATACAGAAATTTAGTGAAGCGTCCATAAAATATATTTGGGTTGACAGCCCTGTATGGCATTGACATAATTTATGATGAAATTAATAATTATTTACATGTTTCTGATTTTACGAACCTTTAAAAGAAATTTTGCAATATTCACCAAACCATTTACATTTTTGCAAGACATTATTCTTACAAAATTCTCTTTAAATGGATTGTATTCATAATGGAAATACTCTTTTCTTGCATCCTTGTAGTGTTGACAAACCATTAATAGGTGAAATTCATCTTCAACTAATGATAAACCTTTATCTTGACAATATAAACAAAGTCTATTACAATATTTTATATTATTATGCCTACCCATTTCAACTGCAAGTTTGAAATTATAACATCTAAATTGGCTCAAAACATGCTTGTAGTACCATGGAATGTCTGAGGAAAGATATTGTTCAACATGCAGCATGGTCTTAAATTGACAGTAAGTCTGACATTTACTTAATTCTGAAACCAGATTATGCCAATCTTGGCTCAAACAATCAAACAATCTTTGTTGAAAAAGTGAAATTAACATTTTTATATTTCCTATGTCCTGGCTTATCCAAAGACTACACTACTGCCATTACCACTGATTTCAACTTTATTTTGCAAATTAATCCATCATAATGATTCATTCGAGTGAACAGGTACATGGAAGCACAGTGAGAGATATACAGCAGTTTATGGCCGAAAGAAAAGAAAATTTAACTTTTTCCAAAATATAACCAGTGGAAATATAAAATAGTAAACTCAACAAGAACACAGAAGTAGCTTTTGATGAAAGTTACATGAAAATGAAAATGATAAAGTCAACAAACTACAACACAGAAGTAGCTTCATTCATTCTAGCTCCGAATATGACGAAGTAAAAGAATACAAAAAATCCCAAAAATTTAAAAAGTTCACCAAATCGTGTTAAATTTTGCACTGCACCTCTGCTAGTGGTGAAAAAGACATGTGCCAAATTTGAAAAGGATGAGATGAATAGTTTTTCTGTAATCGATCGGACAAAAAAGGCTCAGAATATGACAAAGATTTTTTTTTAAATACGAAAATCGCAAACTTATAAAAATTCACCAAATCGTGTTACATTTTGCACTACACCTCTCCTAGTGGTGAAGAAGACATGTGTCAAATATGAAAAGGATGAGATGAATAGTTTTTCTGTAATCGATCGGACAAACAGTGTCTTCGGACAGACGGATGAAATCGTTGGTATTACTATATATCCCCGACCTTTTTAAGGTCGGGGGTATAATAAACATTTGTAGCAATTATTCTGTGCAGTAGACATTATTGGAACCATCGTAAGTTTGTGTATTGAGTAGTCTTGAATGGTTTCAGGTAAATATTTGGCAAGTCCAAAGTTTGAAATAAGATTGGGTCATTTTGCCATTTCAGCTGTGATTTAATAAAAAAAATTGGAAGAAAGTAATATAAAGCAATATCTTGTTTAACCTTTTTCAACAGCAGTAAGTTCTTTTAAAACTGATTTCACTAAGGGTGATAGGATCAACAGGTAAATCAATTATTTTTTTTTCAAAAAATTCTTCACCGCACATATATGACGCCATAATAATCCAAAACGTTTACATTCACATCATAACATTCTTTGAACTCCCTGAAAGACATACAATAATTACCATCTTTCATAATATCAATAACTTGAGTAATGCCCTTTTCACTCATGATTTTGTTAAAGAAAGTCTGTTTCCAATTGACAATGTAAGAATCATAAAAAAAAATGCCTTCAGAAAGAAATTTCTCAAAAGACTAAAGATTATAATCAAAACCTTGTTTTATCATGAAATAAAGTGTTTCGAATAGTTTAGTTTCGATTAGTTTGATTTAATTATTCTTTTCCTATAGGTTTATTCAATATTCCAAAATACATGTAGGACACTGCTACTGAAAATGGATACAGAATCTACAAGGCTATGTACTTCTCAATCTGACAACTGGGAGAGTGCAGAAACAAGGCGTGTTGAACATCTTTAAATGCTATCTTTGACTGCAATGTTTGGATTTGTTCGACAGTGCTTGTACATGTAGTTACTTTTCCCTTTCTCTACTTCACCATGTCTCCCCACCCTTCACATTTTCAAAACATTTTTTTTTAGCAAAACGTCTCGTCAGTTAAACGTGTTGGCGTATACCATGAATGAAACTCCCTGCAATGTTGGCATATAGCCATTAAACCAAAAAGATCACTTAGATTCGTCTGTTCATTCTGCACATATTTTCACACATTGTACAAAATTGTGCAATACGTGTATTTTCCACCACACTTTTGCTAGCTCTAATCGTTCTCCACCGTTTTAAAGTGCCATCAAGGATGTTAGTGTTTCAAATATAAAAAAAATTCGGGAAAATATACTTATAACGTGAGTCGCCAGAGAAATCTTTTATCTACAACATGACATGTGATAAAAAAAATTCATATCACGACAATGTTATGAAATCTAGTTTCAAAGAGAAGTAACACTTCAAGTAGTGCGCGCTAAGGATATCTGACGTCATATAAACATAACCCCCTTTATTGCGTAAAACGTACTACACAAACAGCAAGCGCTTCCGAAGCGTGAAGGCTCGCCTCTAGCGCAAGTCGCCATAACAACCCATGTGCTGCACCGCTGCACGTGCTTCTCTTGCAAATTACCCTTGTCACACATTACTGTATGTGACGATTGCTTTATAAACAATGTTTCTAAATGTCCTGAGAATATACACATTATTGCCTGTTTAATGTACTTTTTATTGAGATAAGACCAGCAAATTATGACAAATTGTTACTCTCATTAATTATAAAATTCAAGCAAAATACCTAGTTGGGAAAAAAAATATTCTTATTTCTGTAGTAAATACAAAGTTAAATGAAATGGTAAATAAACAAGCGCCAAAAAAATATATATTTCAATTTCTTTCATTGATCATAAACTTTGTTATTCTTCCGTGTCTCTGAATACAGTGTGTGACTTAGACCATGATGCTTTGCGGTTGAAAATAATAGACTGGATCTATATTTAGACTGGAAAACACCTTTACTAATTAGTGCAATTTCTCGGTTTATTTTGGGTCGAAACAATTTGGGAAAAATTAAGTGTATATATTTCAAGGAGAAAGATTTTTGGCAATTTTCCTATATGTTCATCAACATCCTTGATGGCTCTTTAAACTCGACAGATTATGTTTATGACTGTTTGTTAGTGTTTGTTTCAAAGATAGCTTAACTCGATTGACGCGCACCACGGAGTGTAATGTCATCAGACGGATTCTCTTTCTTTCGTTGTATAAACAATATTTGAATGAAAACACTCTATGTCTGCCTTAAGCTTTCACGATTACCAATAACGAGATATCTGTGCAAGTACGCGACCGTGTATACGCCAACCGTTGAAAATGGTGAGAAGTATTGACTGTTGCCGAAAATTACCGTATTAATGATACATGTAGTCGACTCGGTAGTGATATAGAGGTAAAGGTTGAAACTTTTGGTCGAAAACTGGACGATGCACCACGATTGACGCGCGTCAATTGGTCAAACGTAGTCATTTTTATCCCACCGGTATGTAATACCGTGGGATATAGTCATCGCCCCGTCCGTCTGTCCGTCCGTCTGTCCGTCGTTCCGTCTGTCCGTCCGTAATCATTTCGTTTCCGGAGCAGAACTCGAAAACCATTCATGATATCTTTCTGAAACTTTGCATGTGTATTACCCACCAACTGAAGTGGTGCCTTTTGATATTTTCAGATTTCTGAAAAAAAATTTTTTTTTCGTTTCCATAGAAACATGTTGAAGTTGGACTTTGTTCAGAGACAGGTTCGTTTCCGGAGCACAGCTCCAAAACCGTTCATCATATCTTCCTGAAACTTTGCATGTGTATTACCCACTAACTGAAGTGGTGCCTTTTGATATTTTCAGATTTCTGACTTTTTATTTATTTTCGTTTCCATGGAAACTTGTTGAATTTGGACTTTGTTCAGAGACAGGTTCGTTTCCGGAGCACAGCTCCAAAACCGTTCATCATATCTTCCTGAAACTTTGCATGTGTATTACCCATTTACTGAAGTGGTGCCTTTTCATATTATCAGATTTTTTCTGAATTTTTTTTTTTCTGTTTCCATAGAAACATGAGAGGGAGTTGGTTGTTGTTGATTTTGACTGCTTCTGGAGCAGAAGTCTAAAACCCTTAACATTCCTGAAACTCTGTAATACCCACTAACTGAAGTACGGTAGTAGATACACAAGTATCTGTAAAAGATGTGTTTTACAAATTTTGTGGAACCGGTGGGATATGTCATCTTCTGATTACTCTTGTTCAATATAGTTCAAACTAAGATGAAGCGCACATAAAATATGGACACGGTGTAGCTCGGTCGTAACTGGAAAACGTTTACAAAGATTTTCAAAATGGGATGGAATGAAAGCACGCATTGTTTAACATGTAATAATTTTGTCAACTTTACATACATCATTGGCAATACTTACAAGGGCGTCAATGGATACTATATTCTGTTTGACATTTGAGATATGAACACATTTTTGATGTGTGATGCTAATAGACCAACTGAGCTGTTGCAAAATAGATAATCCTACCTCATTTAAGAATGTCGATCCCTGATTGGTCCACATGACAATTAATAAATATCATTAAACACCGTCATACGGGTTGATAAATGTTTTATATCCCGCAACATGAATAAAGCACGCATTCACGTCAATCATTTCATGTCACGTGACACGAGTTAAAGGTCATTGTCGATCGACCAGCTGTTTCCCGTCAAAATTTTGCTTTGTTTTTTAATGATATTTTGAGACATGAGGTAAGATAAATACGTTATAACATTCAGTTTGTTCGGATAACATCGTAATTTATCAGACCCTTGCCTACGGCTCGTTGGATAAACACTAACTCGGGTCTGATAAATTACGATGTCACCTTCCACTGAATGTTAAAACTTATAACATCTAGATTCGAGATGATATCAAAGCGTGTAAGGTGACTGGTCATGAAACGTTCAATTTTCCTCCAAAACTCATTTACCTGACTACATCTTATGAAAACACACTGGAGACTTCCTGGTTCATATTCACAGAAAGAACAAATTTTGAATCTATTATGTTAAGTTGCAGCAGTTCGTTTCTCGTGTAAATTGCTCTATTTATAAATCTATACTAAAAATTAAAAGTTTCACATCCTTAGTACAGTTTCTGTACGTTTTAACACATTAATCCACGAAGTATGTGCATAAGTTCATTCTGCCATTTTTGGGGATATTGAGAATGATTCTGTTGTGCTCAAGAACTGTTGCTAAACTCCATTATCTACCCGATTATAGCTAATTGTATGAATACCTTTATTAAACCAACTTTCAATTATGAGTTTACTGTTTTCTAAACTGACGATTCAACCATAATGGTTCAGCTAATATTTTTGTTGTTGTTGTTTTTTTAATAATATTTTCTCCACAAAGTATAAACCTATCTCAGATTATCTCTGTACATTGTGAGGTAACTGCATTTCTTGTAATAACCTATGAGTAGGTTTTACCACGAATTTTAAGGTTTTACTCCGACTAGAGGTTTTACCAACTGTTAAGCACTCGTAATTCGTAAGCAGGTTAATTTTCAGCATTTAGTAAGACCTGAAATTTACAATCTAATTGTCAGACCTAACTCCAAATAACGTCAATCTCTTGTTCAGTTAGGTACCCAAACATGTCCATGTTTAAGAACCCGCAACCCTCCGATTTGTAGCCCAAGATTATCCCACTTTATCAACCTACCAGCCATATAACGTGATACTTGAAACGACCTTTCTAAACCGTATCACCCGGTACGAGGGACTTACAATATTGTAATTCCCTCCAGGAGGGTTTACACAGACAATTGTAAACCCTGTTATAAGGAATTATAATGATTGTAAACCCTGATATATTTGTTAAGATGATGGCTTGAAAGTAAAGATCTGAAGAAATTAACTAAGACTACCGTATTTCCTCTAATAGGGGCTGGGCCTCAAATAGGAGCCGGGCCTCTAATAGCAGCCGGGGGATAAAGGTACTTAAAGGTGAATAAGAGCCGGGCCTCCAATAAGGGCCGGGCCTCAAATAAGGGCCCGGTTTATATTGCATCAATGATAAATCAACACTAGATATATTTATATTTAAGTGTTCCCATGCACTAAGAGGGTTAAACTACCACGCTAAATCCGGTTTAAATCCTGGCGGTTTTCAAACAAGCAATGCAGGCGGAAGACAATTAGTTATTATTTCCCATATTTTATAATGTAGCTCCGTTACAAGTATCGTATGACGCATAAAGTAAATAGGGCCTCCTGTTTTCAAGTAGCTAAGATCACATAATGGTGAGATGAACAGACTTTTTGCCACAAATATTAGGGCTTGAAGTGTTTGTTCTGAATTAGGGTACTTCCATGGTGTTCTATCAGAGAATTAAGACGTGCATCATCCGATTTTGGATCAGATAAATAGCAAAAGGTCATTAATTGTCAGATACGCTGTAGAGGGTAAAGTATAGGTAATGATCGGAGAAATGCCCGGATGAACCATGAACTGACTAATGATTGGCTATGATGAGAACACTGCCCGGAATAATGATAGGAGGTAAATACGAGGTTTGTTAGCGGGAGTCGGGCAGTTGGGAGTTAACTGGCTATATTGATAATAAATGGTCAACACATTGTATGCATTATTTGTGAATTCCTTACTTTCTTGTTATGTATTCTAGCCTTGTAAAATAGTTGTTGATTACCTGGAGAGGGCTTCTATAAGTTTCACAACTTGTGCCAAATTCATTTCTTAAATGAATAAAATATGTTTTCAATCAATAATTTGTGGGCTGGAAGTACGGAGTACCAAGCTACATCTCCAGGTAAATGATAAAGGGCGCATGTCAGCTGTAATTTCAAAAAATAACAATACCTTAGTATTCATGCCGAATTCTATCTATCTTGTTTAAACGTTATAACGTTTAGAATAAGTCTATAAACTGTTATTATCAACTGCTTTATGTTTATTTGTGCGCTTTATTAACTTGGTCTTTTATTATATTAACATCAGAAACCTTTAAAATGGACTGTAACACGTTTTCTAGAGGAAATAAAGAGATCTCACAAAATGGCTCCAAAGAAATGTTACCATTTGTCAAACAATCCTCCTCAATCAAGCGGATCCATTTCCCATCTTCTAATTATTAAAAGGTGTTCACACTAAAATGGCCGCTAGCAGTTTTCGTTTTGTACGTAACAGCGTTTTCTACGACTAATCGGGTCGCGTAATTGGCTGTTATACCATCAAAGTAAGGTAAAAAGTACTCTTAAGTAAAGATACTGCATAAACTCTTAGTATAAATGGTAAATTTTAACATATAAAATGGCCAAAAAGTACTACAGTGCCTTTAACACATTATGATTACTTATGTAAAATAGTCTTCATTATTACAATGTATAACAAAACATCGATGTTAAACTGTCTATTGATATCACTTAAGATATGGATAAGGAGATTCATATAGGACTTTCTATATGGAAATTATCACTGTTCAAAGGTATTTCCTATAACGTTAATTTGTGTCAGACCATTCTTTATTCTATTGGTTCCTCAGAGGTGAAGTTTAGCGCCAAAATTATACGCAACAGAGATGAAATAACCAGTTTTCCATATGGTAAACTGGTCATTTCATCTCACTTGGGCATCATATTTGCGCTAAACTTCACCTGTGGTGAAATGTTTCTATTCATTGTACAGTATTGCGTCCTACCCTGTAGCTCTGAGGTACTATACACAGGAGCTGATCATGTCTGAAAGGTACGACTAAATGTTTATTTATGTGCAATTGTTCCAATATTTGCTGAAATGCAACTTATTTTCATATCGATATGGAGAGACATGAAATTATTGCAGTGAAAACGTAAAAAGTAGTTGATTTAAGAACCGTTAGACGAGAATATGTTCAACTTACAGGCAAGTGTTACATACAGTATAACTCCAGAGTGTAATTGTCCTTATAGTTGCTGATATTCAACATAGTTTCATATGGACGAAAAGAGAAATCTATTCAAACAAATATTCGAGAATGTTAAAGCCTTCGCCAGCAATAAGAATGAATTATCGGAAATGTTTAACAACATTAATTACGTATATCAGACAAAGCTATCATGTATTGAGACCCTGTTCATATAATCCTCCTGTTCATAAGTGAATTTGCCAATCTGATTGAACACAATTGAAATATGTATTGACTGTAGCTCCATTGTACATGACGAAATTATTTTACTTCAGAAGCAGTCACAACGGACAAAATGGTGATAATGTACCAGACAAAACCGCAGAGTAAATCTATCATTATTTACTGTGTTATGTTTATTTATGCGCTCTGTTAACTTGTTCATTGTTAGTTACTAAATCTGTAAAGAAATACTCTATGAATAGTTTTGAAGAGATCACATGTATATACGGACATGGACTTTCTTATAGTGCATGTTATCTGGATATTATCATTATTCTCATTTTTGGGGCATTAATAGTATTAACAACACAGATCGTTTTGTGTCAGATATTTATTTTAATTTATCGCAGATACGGTTACTAAAGAACCATCGGAAATAATAGAAAATGTGGGTCTTGTTTAAATTGGCCGCAATCTTGTGGAAATGTCTATTCCAAACATGACTTCCTATCTGGAAACTTATGTTGTATGTCTTGAAAGTTATGAATGTCAGATCTTGTTGAAGAGGGTCTTACATGAGGAAAACGTGCGATAAAATAAGGCAGCCAGTTATACTTTCAGTCAAACAACATAACTTGGAACATTATTTAGATATATGAAAAATAGTTCACAGAATGGTTATATATGAAACTACCAATCTGGTTAAAACTAGCTGTAATGTTTAACGTCCACCGTACACTGTCGGCCAAAAGAAACGCTTACTTGATTCTTTTGTGACATGACAACTTCTGAAATTTAAATACATAATACAGAAATGGTTCAACTTCATGCTTAAATGTTCATTGGAGTTTCAGAAATTGTGTCAAACCTAAGTTCTTCCTATTTTTAACCTGTAAATAGACGTTTCTGGTTTTATTGCAGTGAAATTGATGACAGGCTGGAATAGGTAGATGTTTGGCAAGTCGATGTCTGTAATTTATTTATCTTGATATAGGATTATTTTGGTTTGACGTCAATCAAGATTTTTGTAGCATTTTCAACGGAACTTTCAGCATGGAACACTTAATAACTGACACTTTCTACTTCCTGAGAATATTGAATGAGTGTGCCCACGGTAAGACAGGACATGTTAACAATTTATTCATCATTTGTTCATAAGAATTTCGACAGCTCGCGTCCATTAAAATGAGATCATTCGAGATGTGTAAATACCAATTGATACGGTGTAAACACATTGGTTTTCTTAATGATTTACACGTTTTTTTCTCATAATGAAACGAATTTCAAGCAGTATAATTTTTTGACGTTTACAATTTCAGAAACGATTCTCCAAGACCGTGGATCCAAAATTTTGTTTTTTGCGCAGAAATCTCACCCTTGATAGGAGCAGTCGTGTGCATTGTTCTTCACATTATTCATATGTGCACCGACTTCGACAAAAAGGACTTAGTGATTGGGATTATGATGCTGGTTTTTTCTCTTCCTGTTACAATTGCTGAATTGCTGCCTCAAGAACCAACTGGAGCCGAAAACCAGAGGATGGAGCGAACATACCGTGGATCAGGATCCAGTATCGTGGAACGAATGCGTCAGACATCAACTGGTACCATAATATTGATGTCTTTGAAGGCTTTCTGTGATGGGATTGTTCCGAATCAAGACCATTTAAAAATTGTAATGGGGGTGATCGAGATCGCGATGGTTGTTGTTTACTTATTCTTCAAGTTGTATCACATGATGAGAAACCGCTGTTGAATGTACACAGGGTTATCTCAAAGAGAACTATAATGCTTAATTGATTCATACCTTTGTTCATTATGTTTATTTGCAAATTGACTTAAGGCTGATGATAAAATAAACCAACGGGTAAAAACTGAATATCAATGTTTGACAATAAACATGGAAATAATTGCACAAGATTGTGTCTACCAACGCCAAGGTGAATGTCAAGACTTTCAGTTTACTCTTTTATAATTGACGCCTATGAGAGACCCGGCGCTTATAAGAGACCCCGGCTTATAACAGACCCGGTGCTTATTAGAGACTCGGCGCTTACTAAACCGTGGCTCATCACTTATTTGACACGTGCACCTCGGGCTTTTTAATTTGTTACCCCGCTTCTAAACATTAGATGTCTGGCGTTTATCGGAGACAATGCGCTTAAAGCACCAACATGTTCTTTTAAGAAGGAGTCCTTTTTGGAGTACTCGCTAGCATTAAATCCTATATTTTATACTTTCTGACAGGTTTTTACTATATTTTAAAATAAATTTGAAACACATCCTATATCTATTTTGGCTGAAACTCCTTTTCAAACACGTGGCATACCCAGCGCTTAGTAGAGCATCAGCGCTTATTTGGGACCCAGCAGTTCTTGTAGACGCCTTGCGCTTATTGCAGACCCGGTGCTTAAAGCATAAACAGAATTTAAAATAAAAATATCTTAAATCTGTATTTTGTTTGAAAACTCATTTGTAAATACGAGTCATGGCCTGAGCTAATTTGAAACCCGGTGCTTATTTAAATCTTGTGCTTATACATAAGATGCATATTTAGCACTTATTGGAAACCCGGTACTTATTGGAGACCCGATACTTATTGGAAAACCAGTGCGTATTACATCTCGAGCGCATGTTGGAGATTAAAAAAAATAAACCCCGAATCAGTATTTTGTTTGAAACGTCTTTGTCAACACGTAAATACACTCGGCGCTCATTGGAGACCGAGCGCTTATATCGAACAGTTGCCTTGCTCCCGTGTTTTAGAGGAGAACCAACGCTTATTAAAGGAAATACAGTAGATAAAGTCTGATTACATTCCATCTGATGCTACCTAAAGAACTCACACAATGAACTGGATATCATCAAAGGCTTACAGTTCCGATCCCATATACTTTGTCAACCCCTCCCCTAGGAGTTTTCATAATGAACAATTGTACTCCGACAATCTAAATAAATTTTAATGGACGGTTCTTCATTATATTATTTCAGTCAAAACATAACATAGGACTGTCTATCTATATGTATGTAGATTATCGAAAGTCCAGATCACAGCTAATGATGGTGTCGATCTGTATGTATGTAGATTGTCAAATGTCCAGATCACAGCTACTGATGGTGTCTATCTATATGTATGTAGATTGTCGAATGTCCAGATCACAGCTAATGATGGTGTCGATCTGTATGTATGTAGATTTCGAATGTCCAGATCACAGCTAATGATGGTGTCGATCTGTATGTATGTAGATTGTCGAATGTCCAGATCACAGCTAATGATGGTGTCGATCTGTTTGTATGTAGATTGTCGAATGTCCAGATCACAGCTAATGATGGTGTCAATCTATATGCATGTAGGTTGTCGAATGTCCAGATCACAGCTACTGATGGTGTTGATCTATATGTATGTAGATTGTCGAATGTCCAGATCACAGCTACTGATGGTGTCAATCTATATGTATGTAGAATGTCGAATGTCCAGATCACAGCTACTGATGGTGTCAATCTATATGTATGTAGATTGTCGAATGTCCAGATCACAGTTACTGTTGGTGTCAATCTATATGTATGTAGATTGTCGAATGTCCAGATCACAGCTACTGATGGTGTCGATCTATATGTATGTAGATTGTCGAATGTCCAGATCACAGCTAATGATGGTGTCAATCTATATGTATGTAGATTGTCGAATATCCAGATCACAGCTACTGATGGTGCCAATCTATATGTATGTAGAATGTCGAATGTCCAGATCACAGCTAATGATGGTGTCGATCTGTATGTATGTAGATTGTCGAATGTCCAGATCACAGCTAATGATGGTGTCGATCTGTATGTATGTAGATTGTCGAATGTCCAGATCACAGCTAATGATGGTGTCGATCTGTATGTATGTAGATTGTCGAATGTCCAGATCACAGCTAATGAAGGTGTCAATCTATATGCATGTAGGTTGTCGAATGTCCAAATCACAGCTAATGATGGTGTCAATCTATATGGATGTAGATTGTCGAATGTCCAGATCACAGCTACTGACGGTGTTGATCTATATGTATGCAGATTATCGAATGTCCAGATCACAGCTACTGATGGTGTCAATCTATATGTATGTAGATTGTCGAATGTCCAGACACAGCTACTGATGGTGTCAATCTATATGTATGTAGATTGTCGAATGTCCAGACACAGCTACTGATGGTGTCAATCTATATGTATGTAGATTGTCGAATGTCCAGATCACAGCTACTGATGGTGTCAATCTATATGTATGTAGATTGTCGAATGTCAAGATCACAGCTACTGATGGTGTTTATCTGTATGTATGTAGATTTCGAATGTCCAGATCACAGCTACTGATGGTGTCAATCTATATGTATGTAGATTGTCGAATGTCCAGATCACAGCTACTGATGGTGTCAATCTATATGTATGAGGATTGTCGAATGTCCAGACACAGCTACTGATGGTGTCAATCTATATGTATGTAGATTGTCGAATGTCCAGACACATCTACTGATGGTGCCAATCTATATGTATGTGGATTGTCGAATGTCCAGACACAGCTACTGATGGTGTCGATCTATATGTATGTAGATTGTCGAATGTCGAGGCTCAGCTACTGATGGTGTCAATCTGTATGTATGTAGATTGTCGAATGTCCAGATCACAGCTACTGATGGTGTCAATCTATATGTATGTAGATTGTCGAATGTCCAGATCACAGCTCCTGATGGTGTCTATCTGTATGTATGTAGATTGTCGAATGTCCAGATCACAGCTACTGATGGTGCCAATCTTTATGTATGTAGATTGTCGAATGTCAAGACACAGCTACTGATGGTGTTGATCTATATGTATGTAGATTGTCGAATGTCCAGATCACAGCTAATGATGGTGTCAATCTATATGTATGAGGATTGTCGAATGTCCAGACACAGCTACTGATGGTGTCAATCTATATGTATGTAGATTGTCGAATGTCCAGACACATCTACTGATGGTGCCAATCTATATGTATGTGGATTGTCGAATGTCCAGACACAGCTACTGATGGTACCGATCTATATGTATGTAGATTGTCGAATGTCGAGGCTCAGCTACTGATGGTGTCAATCTGTATGTATGTAGATTGTCGAATGTCCAGATCACAGCTACTGATGGTGTCAATCTATATGTATGTAGATTGTCGAATGTCCAGATCACAGCTCCTGATGGTGTCTATCTGTATGTATGTAGATTGTCGAATGTCCAGATCACAGCTACTGATAGTGCCAATCTATATGTATGTAGATTGTCGAATATTCAGACACAGCTACTGATGGTGTCGATCTATATGTATGTAGATTGTCGAATGTCCAGACACAGCTACTGATTGTGTCTATCTATATGTATGTAGATTGTCGAATGTCCAGATCACAGCTACTGATGGTGTCAATCTATATGTATGTAGATTGTCGAATGTCCAGATCACAGCTACTGATGGTGTCAATCTATATGTATGTAGATTGTCGAATGTCCAGATCACAGCTAATGATGGTGCCAATCTTTATGTATGTAGATTGTCGAATGTCAAGACACAGCTACTGATGGTGTTGATCTATATGTATGTAGATTGTCGAATGTCCAGATCACAGCTAATGATGGTGTCAATCTATATGTATGTAGATTGTCGAATGTCCAGATCACAGCTAATGATGGTGTCAATCTTTATGTATGTAGATTGTCGAATGTCCAGATCACAGCTACTGATGGTGTTGATCTATATGTATGTAGATTGTCGAATGTCCAGATCACAGCTACTGATGGTGTCAATCTATATGTATGTAGATTGTCGAATGTCCAGATCACAGCTAATGATGGTGCCAATCTTTATGTATGTAGATTGTCGAATGTCAAGACACAGCTACTGATGGTGTTGATCTATATGTATGTAGATTGTCGAATGTCCAGATCACAGCTACTGATGATGTTGATCTATATGTATGTAGATTGTCGAATGTCCAGATCACAGCTACTGATGGTGTCTATCTATATGTATGTAGATTTTCGAATGTCCAGACACAGCTACTGATGGTGTCAATCTATATGTATGTAGATTGTCAAATGTCCAGACACAGCTACTGATGGTGTTGATCTATATGTATGTAGATTGTCGAATGTCCAGATCACAGCTACTGATGATGTTGATCTATATGTATGTAGATTGTCGAATGTCCAGATCACAGCTACTGATGGTGTCAATCTATATGTATGTAGATTGTCGAATGTCCAGATCACAGCTACTGATGGTGTCAATCTATATGTATGTAGATTGTCGAATGTCCAGATCACAGCTACTGATGGTGTCTATCTATATGTATGTAGATTGTCGAATGTCCAGATCACAGCTACTGATGGTGTCTATCTATATGTATGTAGATTGTCGAATGTCCAGATCACAGCTACTGATGGTGTCTATCTATATGTATGTAGATTGTCGAATGTCCAGATTCCAGCTACTGATGGTGTCAATCTATATGTATGTAGATTGTCGAATGTCCAGACACAGCTACTGGTGGTGTCGATCTATAAGTATGTAGATTGTCGATTGTCGAGGCTCAGCTACTGATGGTGTCAATCTATATGTATGTAGATTGTAGAATGTCAAGACACAGCTACTGATGGTGTCAATCTATATGTATGTAGATTGTCGAATGTCCAGATCACAGCTACTGATGGTGTCAATCTATATGTATGTAGATTGTCGAATGTCCAGATCACAGCTACTGAAGGTGTCTATCTGTATGTATGTAGATTTCGAATGTCCAGATCACAGCTACTGATGGTGTCAATCTATATGTATGTAGATTGTCGAATGTCCAGATCACAGCTACTGATGGTGTCAATCTATATGTATGTAGATTGTCGAATGTCCAGACACAGCTACTGATGGTGTCAATCTATATGTATGTAGATTGTCGAATGTCCAGACACAGCTACTGATGGTGCCAATCTATATGTATGTAGATTGTCGAATGTCCAGACACAGCTACTGATGGTGTCGATCTATATGTATGTAGATTGTCGAATGTCGAGGCTCAGCTACTGATGGTGTCAATCTGTATGTATGTAGATTGTCGAATGTCCAGATCACAGCTCCTGATGGTGTCTATCTGTATGTATGTAGATTGTCGAATGTCCAGATCACAGCTACTGATGGTGCCAATCTATATGTATGTAGATTGTCGAATATCCAGACACAGCTACTGATGGTGTCGATCTATATGTATGTAGATTGTCGAATGTCCAGACACAGCTACTGATTGTGTCTATCTATATGTATGTAGATTGTCGAATGTCCAGACACAACTACTGATGGTGTCTATCTATATGTATGTAGATTGTCGAATATCCAGATCACAGCTACTGATGGTGTCGATCTATATGTATGTAGATTGTCGAATATCCAGACACAGCTACTGATGGTGTCAATCTATATACATGTAGATTATCGAATGTCCAGATCACAGCTACTGATGGTGTCAATCTATATACATGTAGATTATCGAATGTCCAGATCACAGCTACTGATGGTGTCAATCTATATGTATGTAGATTGTCGAATATCCAGATCACAGCTACTGATGGTGCCAATCTATATGTATGTAGATTGTCGAATGTCCAGACACAGATACTGATGGTGTCAATCTATATGTATGTAGATTGTCGAATGTCCAGATCACAGCTACTGATGGTGTTGATCTATATGTATGTAGATTGTCGAATGTCCAGATCACAGCTACTGATGGTGTCTATCTATATGTATGTAGATTGTCGAATGTCCAGACACAGCTACTGATGGTGTCGATCTGTATGTATGTAGATTGTCGAATGTCCAGATCACAGCTACTGATGGTGTTGATCTATATGTATGTAGATTGTCGAATGTCCAGATCACAGTTACTGTTGGTGTCAATCTATATGTATGTAGATTGTCGAATGTCCAGATCACAGCTAATGATGGTGTCAATCTATATGTATGTAGATTGTCGAATGTCCAGATCACAGCTAATGATGGTGTCAATCTATATGTATGTAGATTGTCGAATGTCCAGATCACAGCTAATGATGGTGTCAATCTATATGTATGTAGATTGTCGAATATCCAGATCACAGCTACTGATGGTGCCAATCTATATGTATGTAGATTGTCGAATGTCCATATCACAGCTAATGATGGTGTTGATCTATATGTATGTAGATTGTCGAATGTCCAGATCACAGCTACTGATGGTGTCAATCTATATGTATGTAGATTGTCGAATGTCCAGATCACATCTACTGATGGTGTCAATCTTTATGTATGTAGATTGTCGAATGTCCAGATCACAGCTACTGATGGTGTCAATCTATATGTATGTAGATTGTCGAATGTCCAGATCACAGCTACTGATGGTGTCAATCTATATGTATGTAGATTGTCGAATGTCCAGATCACAGCTACTGATGGTGTCTATCTATATGTATGTAGATTGTCGAATGTCCAGATTCCAGCTACTGATGGTGTCAATCTATATGTATGTAGATTGTCGAATGTCCAGACACAGCTACTGATGGTGTCGATCTATAAGTATGTAGATTGTCGATTGTCGAGGCTCAGCTACTGATGGTGTCAATCTATATGTATGTAGATTGTAGAATGTCAAGACACAGCTACTGATGGTGTCAATCTATATGTATGTAGATTGTCGAATGTCCAGATCACAGCTACTGATGGTGTCAATCTATATGTATGTAGATTGTCGAATGTCCAGATCACAGCTACTGATGGTGTCTATCTGTATGTATGTAGATTTCGAATGTCCAGATCACAGCTACTGATGGTGTCAATCTATATGTATGTAGATTGTCGAATGTCCAGATCACAGCTACTGATGGTGTCAATCTATATGTATGTAGATTGTCGAATGTCCAGACACAGCTACTGATGGTGTCAATCTATATGTATGTAGATTGTCGAATATCCAGATCACAGCTACTGATGGTGCCAATCTATATGTATGTAGATTGTCGAATGTCCATATCACAGCTAATGATGGTGTTGATCTATATGTATGTAGATTGTCGAATGTCCAGATCACAGCTACTGATGGTGTCAATCTATATGTATGTAGATTGTCGAATGTCCAGATCACATCTACTGATGGTGTCAATCTTTATGTATGTAGATTGTCGAATGTCCAGATCACAGCTACTGATGGTGTCAATCTATATGTATGTAGATTGTCGAATGTCCAGATCACAGCTACTGATGGTGTCAATCTATATGTATGTAGATTGTCGAATGTCCAGATCACAGCTACTGATGGTGTCTATCTATATGTATGTAGATTGTCGAATGTCCAGATTCCAGCTACTGATGGTGTCAATCTATATGTATGTAGATTGTCGAATGTCCAGACACAGCTACTGATGGTGTCGATCTATAAGTATGTAGATTGTCGATTGTCGAGGCTCAGCTACTGATGGTGTCAATCTATATGTATGTAGATTGTAGAATGTCAAGACACAGCTACTGATGGTGTCAATCTATATGTATGTAGATTGTCGAATGTCCAGATCACAGCTACTGATGGTGTCAATCTATATGTATGTAGATTGTCGAATGTCCAGATCACAGCTACTGATGGTGTCTATCTGTATGTATGTAGATTTCGAATGTCCAGATCACAGCTACTGATGGTGTCAATCTATATGTATGTAGATTGTCGAATGTCCAGATCACAGCTACTGATGGTGTCAATCTATATGTATGTAGATTGTCGAATGTCCAGACACAGCTACTGATGGTGTCAATCTATATGTATGTAGATTGTCGAATGTCCAGACACAGCTACTGATGGTGCCAATCTATATGTATGTAGATTGTCGAATATCCAGATCACAGCTACTGATGGTGTCTATCTATATGTTTGTAGATTGTCGAATGTCCAGATCACAGCTACTGATGGTGTCTATCTATATGTATGTAGATTGTCGAATGTCCAGATCACAGCTACTGATGGTGTCAATCTATATGTATGTAGATTGTCGAATGTCCAGACACAGCTACTGATGGTGTCAATCTATATGTATGTAGATTGTCGAATGTCCAGACACAGCTACTGATGGTGCCAATCTATATGTATGTAGATTGTCGAATATCCAGATCACAGCTACTGATGGTGTCTATCTATATGTTTGTAGATTGTCGAATGTCCAGATCACAGCTACTGATGGTGTCTATCTATATGTATGTAGATTGTCGAATGTCCAGATCACAGCTACTGATGGTGTCAATCTATATGTATGTAGATTGTCGAATGTCCAGACACAGCTACTGATGGTTTCAATCTATATGTATGTAGATTGTCGAATGTCCAGATCACATCTACTGATGGTGCCAATCTATATGTATGTGGATTGTCGAATGTCCAGATCACAGCTCCTGATGGTGTCTATCTGTATGTATGTAGATTGTCGAATGTCCAGATCACAGCTACTGATGGTGCCAATCTATATGTATGTAGATTGTCGAATATCCAGACACAGCTACTGATGGTGTCGATCTATATGTATGTAGATTGTCGAATGTCCAGACACATCTACTGATGGTGTCTATCTATATGTATGTAGATTGTCGAATGTCCAGACACAGCTACTGATGGTGTCTATCTATATGTATGTAGATTGTCGAATATCCAGACACAGCTACTGATGGTGTTGATCTATATGTATGTAGATTGTCGAATGTCCAGATCACAGCTACTGATGATGTTGATCTATATGTATGTAGATTGTCGAATGTCCAGATCACAGCTACTGATGGTGTCTATCTATATGTATGTAGATTGTCGAATGTCTAGACACAGCTACTGATGGTGTTGATCTATATGTATGCAGATTGTCGAATGTCCAGATCACAGCTACTGATGGTGTCAATCTATATGTATGTAGATTGTCGAATGTCCAGATCACAGCTACTGATGGTGTCTATCTATATGTATGTAGATTGTCGAATGTCCAGATCACAGCTACTGATGGTGTCAATCTATATGTATGTAGATTGTCGAATGTCCAGATCACAGCTACTGATGGTGTCAATCTATATGTATGTAGATTGTCGAATGTCCAGATCACAGCTACTGATGGTGTCAATCTATATGTATGTAGATTGTCGAATGTCCAGATCACAGCTCCTGATGGTGTCTATCTGTATGTATGTAGATTGTCGAATGTCCAGATCACAGCTACTGATGGTGCCAATCTATATGTATGTAGAATGTCGAATGTCCAGATCACAGCTAATGATGGTGTCGATCTGTATGTATGTAGATTGTCGAATGTCCAGATCACAGCTAATGATGGTGTCGATCTGTATGTATGTAGATTGTCGAATGTCCAGATCACAGCTAATGAAGGTGTCAATCTATATGCATGTAGGTTGTCGAATGTCCAAATCACAGCTAATGATGGTGTCAATCTATATGGATGTAGATTGTCGAATGTCCAGATCACAGCTACTGATGGTGTTGATCTATATGTATGCAGATTATCGAATGTCCAGATCACAGCTACTGATGGTGTCAATCTATATGTTTTAGATTGTCGAATGTCCAGACACAGCTACTGATGGTGTCAATCTATATGTATGTAGATTGTCGAATGTCCAGACACAGCTACTGATGGTGTCAATCTATATGTATGTAGATTGTCGAATGTCCAGATCACAGCTACTGATGGTGTCAATCTATATGTATGTAGATTGTCGAATGTCAAGATCACAGCTACTGATGGTGTTTATCTGTATGTATGTAGATTTCGAATGTCCAGATCACAGCTACTGATGGTGTCAATCTATATGTATGTAGATTGTCGAATGTCCAGATCACAGCTACTGATGGTGTCAATCTATATGTATGAGGATTGTCGAATGTCCAGACACAGCTACTGATGGTGTCAATCTATATGTATGTAGATTGTCGAATGTCCAGACACATCTACTGACGGTGCCAATCTATATGTATGTGGATTGTCGAATGTCCAGACACAGCTACTGATGGTGTCGATCTATATGTATGTAGATTGTCGAATGTCGAGGCTCAGCTACTGATGGTGTCAATCTGTATGTATGTAGATTGTCGAATGTCCAGATCACAGCTACTGATGGTGTCAATCTATATGTATGTAGATTGTCGAATGTCCAGATCACAGCTCCTGATGGTGTCTATCTGTATGTATGAGGATTGTCGAATGTCCAGACACATCTACTGATGGTGCCAATCTATATGTATGTGGATTGTCGAATGTCCAGACACAGCTACTGATGGTGTCTATCTATATGGATGTAGATTGTCGAATGTCCAGATCACAGCTACTGATGGTGTCTATCTATATGTATGTAGATTGTCGAATGTCCAGATCACAGCTACTGATGGTGTCAATCTATATGTATGTAGATTGTCGAATGTCCAGACACAGCTACTGATGGTTTCAATCTATATGTATGTAGATTGTCGAATGTCCAGATCACATCTACTGATGGTGCCAATCTATATGTATGTGGATTGTCGAATGTCCAGATCACAGCTCCTGATGGTGTCTATCTGTATGTATGTAGATTGTCGAATGTCCAGATCACAGCTACTGATGGTGCCAATCTATATGTATGTAGATTGTCGAATATCCAGACACAGCTACTGATGGTGTCGATCTATATGTATGTAGATTGTCGAATGTCCAGACACAGCTACTGATGGTGTCTATCTATATGTATGTAGATTGTCGAATGTCCAGACACAGCTACTGATGGTGTCTATCTATATGTATGTAGATTGTCGAATATCCAGACACAGCTACTGATGGTGTTGATCTATATGTATGTAGATTGTCGAATGTCCAGATCACAGCTACTGATGATGTTGATCTATATGTATGTAGATTGTCGAATGTCCAGATCACAGCTACTGATGGTGTCTATCTATATGTATGTAGATTGTCGAATGTCTAGACACAGCTACTGATGGTGTTGATCTATATGTATGCAGATTGTCGAATGTCCAGATCACAGCTACTGATGGTGTCAATCTATATGTATGTAGATTGTCGAATGTCCAGATCGCAGCTACTGATGGTGTCTATCTATATGTATGTAGATTGTCGAATGTCCAGATCACAGCTACTGATGGTGTCAATCTATATGTATGTAGATTGTCGAATGTCCAGATCACAGCTACTGATGGTGTCAATCTATATGTATGTAGATTGTCGAATGTCCAGATCACAGCTACTGATGGTGTCAATCTATATGTATGTAGATTGTCGAATGTCCAGATCACAGCTCCTGATGGTGTCTATCTGTATGTATGTAGATTGTCGAATGTCCAGATCACAGCTACTGATGGTGCCAATCTATATGTATGTAGAATGTCGAATGTCCAGATCACAGCTAATGATGGTGTCGATCTGTATGTATGTAGATTGTCGAATGTCCAGATCACAGCTAATGATGGTGTCGATCTGTATGTATGTAGATTGTCGAATGTCCAGATCACAGCTAATGAAGGTGTCAATCTATATGCATGTAGGTTGTCGAATGTCCAAATCACAGCTAATGATGGTGTCAATCTATATGGATGTAGATTGTCGAATGTCCAGATCACAGCTACTGATGGTGTTGATCTATATGTATGCAGATTATCGAATGTCCAGATCACAGCTACTGATGGTGTCAATCTATATGTATGTAGATTGTCGAATGTCCAGACACAGCTACTGATGGTGTCAATCTATATGTATGTAGATTGTCGAATGTCCAGACACAGCTACTGATGGTGTCAATCTATATGTATGTAGATTGTCGAATGTCCAGATCACAGCTACTGATGGTGTCAATCTATATGTATGTAGATTGTCGAATGTCAAGATCACAGCTACTGATGGTGTTTATCTGCATGTATGTAGATTTCGAATGTCCAGATCACAGCTACTGATGGTGTCAATCTATATGTATGTAGATTGTCGAATGTCCAGATCACAGCTACTGATGGTGTCAATCTATATGTATGAGGATTGTCGAATGTCCAGACACAGCTACTGATGGTGTCAATCTATATGTATGTAGATTGTCGAATGTCCAGACACATCTACTGATGGTGCCAATCTATATGTATGTAGATTGTCGAATGTCCAGACACAGCTACTGATGGTGTCGATATATATGTATGTAGATTGTCGAATGTCCAGACACAGCTACTGATGGTGTCTATCTATATGTATGTAGATTGTCGAATATCCAGATCACAGCTACTGATGGTGTCGATCTATATGTACGTAGATTGTCGAATATCCGGACACAGCTACTGATGGTGTCAATCTATATACATGTAGATTATCGAAAGTCCAGATAATAGCTACTGATGGTGTCAATCTATATGTATGTAGATTGTCGAATGTCCAGACACAGCTACTGATGGTGCCAATCTATATGTATGTAGATTGAAGAAAATGCAGACACAGCTACTGATGGTGTCGATCTATATGTATGTAGATTGTCGAATGTCCAGATCACAGCTACTGATGGTGTCTATCTATATGTATGTAGATTGTCGAATGTCCAGATCACAGCTACTGATGGTGTCAATCTATATGTATGTAGATTGTCGAATGTCCAGATCACAGCTACTGATGGTGTCAATCTATATGTATGTAGATTGTCGAATGTCCAGATCACAGCTACTGATGGTGTCAATCTATATGTATGTAGATTGTCGAATGTCCAGATCACAGCTCCTGATGGTGTCTATCTGTATGTATGTAGATTGTCGAATGTCCAGATCACAGCTACTGATGGTGCCAATCTATATGTATGTAGAATGTCGAATGTCCAGATCACAGCTAATGATGGTGTCGATCTGTATGTATGTAGATTGTCGAATGTCCAGATCACAGCTAATGATGGTGTCGATCTGTATGTATGTAGATTGTCGAATGTCCAGATCACAGCTAATGAAGGTGTCAATCTATATGCATGTAGGTTGTCGAATGTCCAAATCACAGCTAATGATGGTGTCAATCTATATGGATGTAGATTGTCGAATGTCCAGATCACAGCTACTGATGGTGTTGATCTATATGTATGTAGATTGTCGAATGTCCAGATCACAGCTACTGATGGTGTCAATCTATATGTATGTAGATTGTCGAATGTCCAGACACAGCTACTGATGGTGTCAATCTATATGTATGTAGATTGTCGAATGTCCAGACACAGCTACTGATGGTGTCAATCTATATGTATGTAGATTGTCGAATGTCCAGATCACAGCTACTGATGGTGTCAATCTATATGTATGTAGATTGTCGAATGTCAAGATCACAGCTACTGATGGTGTTTATCTGTATGTATGTAGATTTCGAATGTCCAGATCACAGCTACTGATGGTGTCAATCTATATGTATGTAGATTGTCGAATGTCCAGATCACAGCTACTGATGGTGTCAATCTATATGTATGAGGATTGTCGAATGTCCAGACACAGCTACTGATGGTGTCAATCTATATGTATGTAGATTGTCGAATGTCCAGACACATCTACTGATGGTGCCAATCTATATGTATGTGGATTGTCGAATGTCCAGACACAGCTACTGATGGTGTCGATCTATATGTATGTAGATTGTCGAATGTCGAGGCTCAGCTACTGATGGTGTCAATCTGTATGTATGTAGATTGTCGAATGTCCAGATCACAGCTACTGATGGTGTCAATCTATATGTATGTAGATTGTCGAATGTCCAGATCACAGCTCCTGATGGTGTCTATCTGTATGTATGTAGATTGTCGAATGTCCAGATCACAGCTACTGATAGTGCCAATCTATATGTATGTAGATTGTCGAATATTCAGACACAGCTACTGATGGTGTCGATCTATATGTATGTAGATTGTCGAATGTCCAGATCACAGCTACTGATGGTGTCAATCTATATGTATGTAGATTGTCGAATGTCCAGATCACAGCTACTGATGGTGTCAATCTATATGTATGTAGATTGTCGAATGTCCAGATCACAGCTAATGATGGTGCCAATCTTTATGTATGTAGATTGTCGAATGTCAAGACACAGCTACTGATGGTGTCAATCTATATGTATGTAGATTGTCGAATGTCCAGATCACAGCTCCTGATGGTGTCTATCTGTATGTATGAGGATTGTCGAATGTCCAGACACAGCTACTGATGGTGTCAATCTATATGTATGTAGATTGTCGAATGTCCAGACACATCTACTGATGGTGCCAATCTATATGTATGTGGATTGTCGAATGTCCAGACACAGCTACTGATGGTGTCTATCTATATGTATGTAGATTGTCGAATGTCCAGATCACAGCTACTGATGGTGTCAATCTATATGTATGTAGATTGTCGAATGTCCAGACACAGCTACTGATGGTTTCAATCTATATGTATGTAGATTGTCGAATGTCCAGATCACATCTACTGATGGTGCCAATCTATATGTATGTGGATTGTCGAATGTCCAGATCACAGCTCCTGATGGTGTCTATCTGTATGTATGTAGATTGTCGAATGTCCAGATCACAGCTACTGATGGTGCCAATCTATATGTATGTAGATTGTCGAATATCCAGACACAGCTACTGATGGTGTCGATCTATATGTATGTAGATTGTCGAATGTCCAGACACAGCTACTGATGGTGTCTATCTATATGTATGTAGATTGTCGAATGTCCAGACACAGCTACTGATGGTGTCTATCTATATGTATGTAGATTGTCGAATATCCAGACACAGCTACTGATGGTGTTGATCTATATGTATGTAGATTGTCGAATGTCCAGATCACAGCTACTGATGATGTTGATCTATATGTATGTAGATTGTCGAATGTCCAGATCACAGCTACTGATGGTGTCTATCTATATGTATGTAGATTGTCGAATGTCTAGACACAGCTACTGATGGTGTTGATCTATATGTATGCAGATTGTCGAATGTCCAGATCACAGCTACTGATGGTGTCAATCTATATGTATGTAGATTGTCGAATGTCCAGATCACAGCTACTGATGGTGTCTATCTATATGTATGTAGATTGTCGAATGTCCAGATCACAGCTACTGATGGTGTCAATCTATATGTATGTAGATTGTCGAATGTCCAGATCACAGCTACTGATGGTGTCAATCTATATGTATGTAGATTGTCGAATGTCCAGATCACAGCTACTGATGGTGTCAATCTATATGTATGTAGATTGTCGAATGTCCAGATCACAGCTCCTGATGGTGTCTATCTGTATGTATGTAGATTGTCGAATGTCCAGATCACAGCTACTGGTGGTGCCAATCTATATGTATGTAGAATGTCGAATGTCCAGATCACAGCTAATGATGGTGTCGATCTGTATGTATGTAGATTGTCGAATGTCCAGATCACAGCTAATGATGGTGTCGATCTGTATGTATGTAGATTGTCGAATGTCCAGATCACAGCTAATGAAGGTGTCAATCTATATGCATGTAGGTTGTCGAATGTCCAAATCACAGCTAATGATGGTGTCAATCTATATGGATGTAGATTGTCGAATGTCCAGATCACAGCTACTGATGGTGTTGATCTATATGTATGCAGATTATCGAATGTCCAGATCACAGCTACTGATGGTGTCAATCTATATGTATGTAGATTGTCGAATGTCCAGACACAGCTACTGATGGTGTCAATCTATATGTATGTAGATTGTCGAATGTCCAGACACAGCTACTGATGGTGTCAATCTATATGTATGTAGATTGTCGAATGTCCAGATCACAGCTACTGATGGTGTCAATCTATATGTATGTAGATTGTCGAATGTCAAGATCACAGCTACTGATGGTGTTTATCTGTATGTATGTAGATTTCGAATGTCCAGATCACAGCTACTGATGGTGTCAATCTATATGTATGTAGATTGTCGAATGTCCAGATCACAGCTACTGATGGTGTCAATCTATATGTATGAGGATTGTCGAATGTCCAGACACAGCTACTGATGGTGTCAATCTATATGTATGTAGATTGTCGAATGTCCAGACACATCTACTGATGGTGCCAATCTATATGTATGTAGATTGTCGAATGTCCAGACACAGCTACTGATGGTGTCGATATATATGTATGTAGATTGTCGAATGTCCAGACACAGCTACTGATTGTGTCTATCTATATGTATGTAGATTGTCGAATATCCAGATCACAGCTACTGATGGTGTCGATCTATATGTACGTAGATTGTCGAATATCCAGACACAGCTACTGATGGTGTCAATCTATATACATGTAGATTATCGAAAGTCCAGATAATAGCTACTGATGGTGTCAATCTATATGTATGTAGATTGTCGAATGTCCAGACACAGCTACTGATGGTGCCAATCTATATGTATGTAGATTGAAGAAAATGCAGACACAGCTACTGATGGTGTCGATCTATATGTATGTAGATTGTCGAATGTCCAGATCACAGCTACTGATGGTGTCTATCTATATGTATGTAGATTGTCGAATGTCCAGATCACAGCTACTGATGGTGTCAATCTATATGTATGTAGATTGTCGAATGTCCAGATCACAGCTACTGATGGTGTCAATCTATATGTATGTAGATTGTCGAATGTCCAGATCACAGCTACTGATGGTGTCAATCTATATGTATGTAGATTGTCGAATGTCCAGATCACAGCTCCTGATGGTGTCTATCTGTATGTATGTAGATTGTCGAATGTCCAGATCACAGCTACTGATGGTGCCAATCTATATGTATGTAGATTGTCGAATGTCCAGATCACAGCTAATGATGGTGTCGATCTGTATGTATGTAGATTGTCGAATGTCCAGATCACAGCTAATGATGGTGTCGATCTGTATGTATGTAGATTGTCGAATGTCCAGATCACAGCTAATGAAGGTGTCAATCTATATGCATGTAGGTTGTCGAATGTCCAAATCACAGCTAATGATGGTGTCAATCTATATGGATGTAGATTGTCGAATGTCCAGATCACAGCTACTGATGGTGTTGATCTATATGTATGCAGATTATCGAATGTCCAGATCACAGCTACTGATGGTGTCAATCTATATGTATGTAGATTGTCGAATGTCCAGACACAGCTACTGATGGTGTCAATCTATATGTATGTAGATTGTCGAATGTCCAGACACAGCTACTGATGGTGTCAATCTATATGTATGTATGTTGTCGAATGTCCAGATCACAGCTACTGATGGTGTCAATCTATATGTATGTAGATTGTCGAATGTCAAGATCACAGCTACTGATGGTGTTTATCTGTATGTATGTAGATTTCGAATGTCCAGATCACAGCTACTGATGGTGTCAATCTATATGTATGTAGATTGTCGAATGTCCAGATCACAGCTACTGATGGTGTCAATCTATATGTATGAGGATTGTCGAATGTCCAGACACAGCTACTGATGGTGTCAATCTATATGTATGTAGATTGTCGAATGTCCAGACACATCTACTGATGGTGCCAATCTATATGTATGTGGATTGTCGAATGTCCAGACACAGCTACTGATGGTGTCGATCTATATGTATGTAGATTGTCGAATGTCGAGGCTCAGCTACTGATGGTGTCAATCTGTATGTATGTAGATTGTCGAATGTCCAGATCACAGCTACTGATGGTGTCAATCTATATGTATGTAGATTGTCGAATGTCCAGATCACAGCTCCTGATGGTGTCTATCTGTATGTATGTAGATTGTCGAATGTCCAGATCACAGCTACTGATAGTGCCAATCTATATGTATGTAGATTGTCGAATATTCAGACACAGCTACTGATGGTGTCGATCTATATGTATGTAGATTGTCGAATGTCCAGACACAGCTACTGATTGTGTCTATCTATATGTATGTAGATTGTCGAATGTCCAGATCACAGCTACTGATGGTGTCAATCTATATGTATGTAGATTGTCGAATGTCCAGATCACAGCTACTGATGGTGTCAATCTATATGTATGTAGATTGTCGAATGTCCAGATCACAGCTAATGATGGTGCCAATCTTTATGTATGTAGATTGTCGAATGTCAAGACACAGCTACTGATGGTGTTGATCTATATGTATGTAGATTGTCGAATGTCCAGATCACAGCTACTGATGGTGTCAATCTATATGTATGTAGATTGTCGAATGTCCAGATCACAGCTAATGATGGTGCCAATCTTTATGTATGTAGATTGTCGAATGTCAAGACACAGCTACTGATGGTGTTGATCTATATGTATGTAGATTGTCGAATGTCCAGACACAGCTACTGATGGTGTCAATCTATATGTATGTAGATTGTCGAATGTCCAGATCACAGCTACTGATGGTGTTGATCTATATGTATGTAGATTGTCGAATGTCCAGATCACAGCTACTGATGGTGTCTATCTATATGTATGTAGATTGTCGAATGTCTAGACACAGCTACTGATGGTGTTGATCTATATGTATGCAGATTGTCGAATGTCCAGATCACAGCTACTGATGGTGTCAATCTATATGTATGTAGATTGTCGAATGTCCAGATCACAGCTACTGATGGTGTCTATCTATATGTATGTAGATTGTCGAATGTCCAGATCACAGCTACTGATGGTGTCAATCTATATGTATGTAGATTGTCGAATGTCCAGATCACAGCTCCTGATGGTGTCTATCTGTATGTATGTAGATTGTCGAATGTCCAGATCACAGCTACTGATGGTGCCAATCTATATGTATGTAGATTGTCGAATATCCAGACACAGCTACTGATGGTGTCGATCTATATGTATGTAGATTGTCGAATGTCCAGACACAGCTACTGATGGTGTCTATCTATATGTATGTAGATTGTCGAATGTCCAGACACAGCTACTGATGGTGTCTATCTATATGTATGTAGATTGTCGAATGTCCAGACACAGCTACTGATGGTGTCTATCTATATGTATGTAGATTGTCGAATGTCCAGACACAGCTACTGATGGTGTCGATATATATGTATGTAGATTGTCGAATGTCCAGACACAGCTACTGATGGTGTCTATCTATATGTATGTAGATTGTCGAATATCCAGATCACAGCTACTGATGGTGTCGATCTATATGTACGTAGATTGTCGAATATCCAGACACAGCTACTGATGGTGTCAATCTATATACATGTAGATTATCGAAAGTCCAGATAATAGCTACTGATGGTGTCAATCTATATGTATGTAGATTGTCGAATGTCCAGACACAGCTACTGATGGTGCCAATCTATATGTATGTAGATTGAAGAAAATGCAGACACAGCTACTGATGGTGTCGATCTATATGTATGTAGATTGTCGAATGTCCAGATCACAGCTACTGATGGTGTCAATCTATATGTATGTAGATTGTCGAATGTCCAGATCACAGCTACTGATGGTGTCAATCTATATGTATGTAGATTGTCGAATGTCCAGATCACAGCTACTGATGGTGTCAATCTATATGTATGTAGATTGTCGAATGTCCAGACACAGCTACTGATGGTGCCAATCTATATGTATGTAGATTGAAGAAAATGCAGACACAGCTACTGATGGTGTCGATCTATATGTATGTAGATTGTCGAATGTCCAGATCACAGCTACTGATGGTGTCAATCTATATGTATGTAGATTGTCGAATGTCCAGATCACAGCT